>PUQB01000092.1:267500-300000 GCA_003024785.1 Selaginella tamariscina
GCACACCACACATGCACATGAATCCATGTGATATATATACATGTTGTATACGTATATATAACCAAATTAGAAATATACATACACCCAATGTATACATGACAGTGTTACACATATACATACAACGTGTACACATATGTTGTGCGTGTATCTACAGTTCTTATTTATAGTGGTAGCTTGTTGTTAAATGATATGAGTTATAACACACACGCACACCTGAGAGTGAAGTCTTCACCACGACGAGGTCCCTTCCTTCTCTTCAGCTTAACAGCTCCCTCTGCAACTGCTCTATATAAATCTGACTGCATTCTCATCAATTTGCCTTTACTATTGGCTCCGGCAATGCTCTAGCTGCTCGTTTCTCATCCTCAAGCTCACTGAAGTATGGGTCAAACACTGGAGCCTTGCTTTTCTGTTGTGACATAATCAATTATAAAGATAGTTCCCATAGAAACTACGAGTATAAACTACAGTGTGTATTGTCATTGAAACCAAATTTGTAACACACATACACACATGCACACACACACGCACCACACCTCTGTGCTTGGTTGGCTTGAGGCAGCACCTTTCTGCTTGTACAAGAGGTTCAACCAGCTGCGGGTCTTTAAGGGCTTCAAGCTTGATAGGGATTGCCAATGGAAGAATGAGCAGCACGAGAAATCCGATAGCGAAGAAACCAGTTACTAGCTTTTTCACGTCAAGCAGGTCCTGGATTAGCAGCACTACAAGGAGATAAGCAAGCCATGGTCAAGCACAAGTTGTATATGAATCCCAAGTTGTCTGTTTCTTCCTTATTGTCATGATGTGCATGGCCTTCCTGGAGTTACGAACATCACATACTTATGTTATCTATATACACAAACTTATAACACAAACAACTTAAGACATGTTTACATCTTGCATGTGCAAAGTGGATTAAAGTCATTCAATTATCCACGTCATGTCTCCATATACTAGCACCCACAAACAAACACATGTTTATATCTGGACAGACTCTCTGGCATATGAGTTAAGAATCTATATGCAAATATATATATATATATATTATATATATATATATATAATTATATAATATATATATATATATTATATAGCTAGATGTGTGTCTATGCAGGACAAATGTGGGCCATACAGTTTATGAAATGTGTGCAGACACACATATACACACATGGGCACTCATACACATATACTACAAAATGAAAAACATATTTTTATGCATATGAGTGTGTATGGTTTTGCATACACATACCAGGGACTCTGTACATCTTGACAGATATCCCGTGTTGAGTTGTCATGTTAAATAGTAATTTTTTGCATGCATATACGTATGATATGATACTATATTACGTATTATTAACTTTAACAGACTTTAAACAGTGTATTCAGTCCACTTGTAATAAGCTGTATGTCAGAAAGCATAGACACATGTGTTATGTTAGTATATACACGTGCATATAATTACACATTTGTATATGCGCAGCACGCGCACACACACACATACCAGTGGGCGTATAATTGCCATGACCAACAAGCCGACAATGAGAGGTCCAACAGCTACAAGGAGGATGAACGCAGCCTGATCTGGAGATAAAAGAGCACCATAGACGAGCGTCAGGATGGCTCCACATAGACCTGTAAAGCCCTTAAGTATGCCCACAACCGGACCACGGTTCCTGGGGAAATTCCGAACACACGAAACGAGCGCCACTGTGTTGAAGTATGTCTCTCCATTTGTACCTATGAATATAAGGAGGCACATCTGCAAATTAACCATTAAGAAGTGCCTATTATATGTGTATTTATGTTGAATTATTTCCACCACAAATAAGAAGTTACGTGTGTATGTGTGTGTATAACGGTCTTATTGTGCCTCACTTACGGGTATTCTCATGTCTTATATACATATATATTCACATGCATGCTTACTGTTGACAATAGAATGTTTGACCGTAACCCAATAAATATTAGCATGTATACTATATACATATTGGGTTAATTCTATTGTCCTTGCACACATGCCTTGCAGTATTAGATACGTAATGCTCGTGTATTGTGCATGATAGAGTTAACAAGGAATAGACGTTTGCATAATACATGAGTATTATGTAAGTAAGACGACACGTAGAATCTAAGTATTATGGATATAATAAATATAGATATATAAAATCATTACACATTGTCTATGTAGCATGGGACATCTGGAGATTAAATAAGTGCTTATGTGTATACACACTATATACACCATATGTTTATGTCATTGTTCATATGTCCTCCATGCCCTATCTGCAATTTCGAAATTTTAACCAGTAATGGGAGTGTGTACATAGAATATACGTTTAGGACAATGTGTATATCAACTTGTACACATTTATATTCATATATGTGTGTTGTGTGCATATACACATACACACGCACGCACGCACGCACAACAAAATGATAGAGTGACGCATGAATATCTAATCAAGAAAAGGGAATCACCAATCAGATAACACGAACAGGCACATATATAATAAGACAGACGGCACGATTTATTAATATTTAATTTAATAAAAACCCATGTTCACATACTAACAGAGACGCTGCTTCAGAGAATATATTTGTCAGTCAACCTAGTCACTATTAACCAGTATAGAAACTCTGTGGTGTGTGTGTGAGAGAGAGAGAGAGCGGGGGCTTACCAACCAGTATGGAGAAGGAATGCTCAAATTGGTAACAATGAGCCATATGCAACTGTAGCCAATGAAATTCTGCACGCCGCCAAGGAAGACGAGTCCCCAAGGAGGATGACATCCGATAGAGCTCCAGCAAACAGTCCCACGCTATCCCCCATGTTCTTGGCCACGCCCAGTGTGTTCATCTGCTTCTGGTTGAAATGTAGCCTGGCTTTGATGAACGGAGAGTAGCTCCCATATACGTATCCGACGCCTGCACAAGCCTGTAACCACATGGATGCCACTAAAACTAGCCATCTGCTCCGCCATTACCGCCTGCGGCTTCCCCCGCCTTGCTCATCTTGCCCAAAAATGCTTTTTTTGGAGATTTTCCAGGACACGTGGATGAATCCGTGAAATCCTAGAATCTGTCTGTCTCCCCCGAAGCCGGAGAGGATGAAACAAAGATTATAAAATCTATGACACTCGATCGGTAGCAAAGCGATAAAAACGCTTCTTTTGTCTGCGGTAGAATCGCTACGAAAACGGAGATTTTCAGCCTGTCTTACCCCATGAATACATGAATCGGTGCTATTTTACCCCCAAAAATCCGTTTTTTGGATCGATTTCACCGCATTTCAGATGATTTCTTCGATTTTCTCCCCAAAAGCGGATCGACTTCAACGCATTTGAGAATCCCTGTATGAATTGAATCGCAAGAAATCCGATGAATCGCCGTGAAATCCTGCGCTTTGGATCGAAATCGTATACAGATTGTTCATGTGAAGAAATTGAAATGAGGTAGGAAAGAGAGAAGACGGAGACGCGTGGACGACACACACACAACATGAAACCCTTGTAACATATATAAAAAACATATTTTACAAAGTTACCACCCATTTTTTTTACTTTTTTACTCACGAGAAATCCAAAACTGAATATACGCTGAAAAGAGTACGCGGTACATGTTTGTACATGTGTATGTGTCCCTTGCCACGTGTATGTCTCTTATTACATTTCAAAGGCCCAACAAAGAGTCCAGACGGGTCACATGCAGATTACATACCTAACTTAAATTAAGATTAAGGGCAGATTACATACTTAAATTAAAGATTAATGTATAAAATATAGTATCTTAGTAGATACTATATATTATATCATAATCTGATTTGATTTTCTAAATCAGATATATATTAAGTTTTAGTGTCTTAAAAGAGAAAACGTTAAACATATTATTACTAATATATTATCCACATTATACAATATATATATATATATATATATATACACACATACATATAGAGTTCTATTATAATATTTATATGACACGTGCTATAGAAACGTATAATGCGTTGAAATGCCACGTCGTCTGGCAAATCCCACACGTGTACACAGCTATCCGTTTCAGGCAATGTAAAGATTTTCAAGTGGGTCCAGTTAACAGTTAACCAAATTTGACTAACAGTTTCCCAAAGTTTGCAATAAAGTTTTCTAGGTAGTTAGAATATCAGTAGAGAGTGATGGGTATATACGTGTGTGTGTACAAAATGAATATATGTACGGTACGGTACATATATAACATCTTTATACATGTATCTACAACCGTATACATAAATACACAGGACTATATACATCATACATATATACATGTTGTATATACGAGTCCCTAAATTTAAATCTAATTAACATATGTACACGCACACACATATGTGTGTGCACATACAAATCAATCGAAATTAAATCTAATTTATGGACATACCGTTCCCGAGAGCACCAAGCTTCCTATGTACAAAAAATGTGTGGGGTTTTACATGGCGTGCTTCTGCTATTGTTACGTGCGGTGAGAGGATAGAAACTCTTGGATCTTTGCCTTCAGCTCACCGTTTGGAATCAACATGTCCGGCGTTAGCAGGGACCGGTTGAAGGGATCCGTCTGAAAATCCTCATGTTACATAACTGTATATGTGCGCGTGTGCGTGGTGTGTGTGTGTGGAGAGAGAGAGAGAGATGCATAATCAATCACACATGGTAATCCACATTTTTAAATGCGTGAGGGTATGTTAAATACACAAGTAAGTGTCATCAGTATTTGATTGTGTGTGTGTATGTAAGACAGAACTAGATAAGGAACGCACATATACATGCATACATAGGCGTAAATATATGTAATTTCACAGAATATTGAGTAAGGTTTAGCTTACTCAATAGATTAATATATATCTTACTTGGTCGCTCAGAAGGTGACGTTGGATAGTCGCACGGTCGACCGTAGTTTTGGATGATGGTAAGATAACAGGATCTCTCATCAAAGTATACTGAGAAACAAAAAAGAATTTAGTAAACCACACACTATATATATAATATTATATACAGACCTGAATAGGATCCAGGAACTCCTCGGGGATATCCCCAAGCAGGGCTTCGGTGTCTTGAGCTTCCTGTGCAGCAGCTCTTACCCTCTTACCAAGGTCATCAAAGTCCTGTATAGTTGAATTTGAAAGCACCCCTATTTGTCTAATCAACCCCACTGCTTCCGTAAACAGCTGCATTATCCATAATTTAGTATTTACATATGCATCTTGTGATTTTATGTGTAATAACCGCAAAAGAGTGTTAAAGAAAATATATGCTCGGAGATATACCTCATCTCTGTAAGAGCGACCATCCATGGATATAGCTTTCGCAAATTCTCCCTTAGAGTCACCCTTCCCAATATTTGCATATATTTCCACGATCTGTGCAGCATACATTAAAACGCACGGCAAACATGTGTTACCAAAAGCCCGGCCCCCCTCACACACACGCACGCTAGCACGCACACACGCACACACACCTGAGAAAGTAGCTCCTTGGGTCTAAACTCGTACTTCTCAGGGTCTTTGATCCTGAGATTCTTTCTCTGTGTGATTACCAGTTGAAGCAGGAAATAGTTAAGCATAGAAGCTATTCTCTCCACAATCTCCGGAAGCAGAAACGGTGAAGTTATCTCTGAAGATGTGTATTGCAACATCTTCACGTTCTCATTTGCCAATACCATATCCGAACGTACATGCTGTCACACACAAAACATGTAAGTGCACACGGACACATATCAATATACGAAATACATATATGTATATACTACTACAATACTACCCGTTCGGTTTGGTGAAAGACGCGTAGTCTGTCCTGCCTTTCTTGAGGGTCCTTTGTTCCCACTCCGGGCTCGATTGTTCAGATTCCATTTCTTTTAGTTCAGGAATCTTGTTCAGGCTCTCATCTAGTAAGAATATACTGTCGTTGATTAGCAGGTTCAAAAACTTCAAGTAAAATCCCTTCTCCTCCGTCACAGCAATCTGTTATTGGACTTAAGTCAGCACTTAAAGATTATAGCTGCTACATTATATCTCACAGGATAGGTACATACGATCTATATACAAATGAAAAGCACAAATATACAATAAAGACATAGATAACAAGTATATATAAGCACCACACACACGCACGCACGCACTACCTTCTTCCATGCACTATGATGACACGGAACGAGCCATAAATATTCGAGGAGTTCAGAGATGTTGTGCCGGATATTGAATTTATCATAAAACTGTAAAAGTAAAATTAGAATCATACAATACATGTTATTACTATAGTTAATGCACTGAATTATAGAATTTTTGATATTACCTGAGTGTGGGAACCAGTAAATTCTATATCCACATAAAGCTTCAACAAATCCGGAACAAGATGCTCCATAGCTAGCGGATGCCCCTCGAATAGCGTTGACATACTTGACATATATTGACTGCAACAACAAAATTAATACGATATATCTTGACGAGCGGTAATTATAAAAGAGATACTCACTGTTTTGACGGCATCCATGCGTTTAAAACTTCAACCATTTTTGCACGTAAGTATGGATTTTTCACGTACAGAGGACTGCTCATGAACATCACAATAAAGCTCATAAACTCGTCCTGCAATAGCCATCACGTAATTACTCAGAGTGCACGCGCGCGAGCGCATGCTATATATGTACATACCAGGACAACACCATCCAAGCCCTTGGGGACCCGGGATGTAAAAAGAAGCATTTCCATGGCATCCTCCACGAAATGCTCAGGCATAGAAGCAAACTCCATTGGACAATGTGGCGGAAGTGGTACTTTGAAGCCTCCAACAAGTCCAACAAGCCACACAACCATCAGTCGATAAAACCGTATACATTGATGCAATAGATCCACGTCCTGCTCAAATAAATTTTAAGTATACTAATAGATATAAATCTATACAATATGTATGCAATAGGATTAAGTTATATTATAAATATCATGACAGCAACCCTTGGAAATAGTTATATACCTTTTAAAATAATTATATACTTGCATACGTCAAATGCATTTCATCCGCCAACTATCTATACACATCTTTAAATATATAAACAACCCTTACCCGCAATGATTGTGCTTCAAAGCAATATTTTTCCTGAGTAAGCTGGTCCACATTAGCTTCGGTAGTTCTAATATTGTGCTCTAAATCTGAAGGCGCTCCAGGTCCTTGCATTTGCCTTAGAGAATTTAACGAGTCTTTCATTCTCGACAGTTCCTGATTAACAGAAACATTAGCAGCAGTATAGCTTATATAGTCACGACATATAAACATATTTTGTTTCCTAAATTATTGATTATCTGAACATAGGTGCGTGTATGTACACATATATCCATATATGTGTACCTGTACGAGTGTCTTGTAGTCGGAGATGGCCTTCAAAGGCCCCAAGTTAAGTGCTCTTGCCGTGAGAAAAAAGATCTCACAAATAAACGACACGTTATTTGGAGGAGCCGTAGATGATTGCACTATAAAAATGAAATGTAAGAATAAAATCAATCATAGAAATGTACTACCTGTCGGTGCAGAAGCTGAGGAAGCTCCTTCGGATTTAAGCCTCTTCATTTCTTCCTGAAATTATATCGTAGTCAAAATATTGATAATATATATGTATAATACATGCACAGTATACAGATTAAATTAAGCATTTGAAAAATATACATCAAGCAATAGTTCACTAAAATTAGGCCTTTCGTTATTATGGCATGTTTTACACGCAACATATATACAATCTATATATATTGTCTTGTGCTGCAAATGAATAAATGAAAATGCAGTCTCATACATAACATACATGGAGATTATACAGCTTGAAAGAAGACATATACACGGACAAACAAAGCACCATAAAGTTAACTATTATACTATAATATTACCTGCTCGCGTTGTGCTTGTGCTTGTCTGAATCCTTCAATGCGCGCATAATTACGCTTGTCAACCCACCGTGCGAGCTCCTCCGAAGTCGCATGAATAGCCGTTAAATTACTGAATATATTTGAAAAAGAAGAAAGTTAAAAAACTAAAAATGCAGCTGCATACATCTATATATCATACTCTACATATATAGCCATAATGAAAATATTATAGTTCTTGTTTTTATGTTTTTGATGTTAATAGTGCAATATGTACATAAATATATTGGGTTTGCGATGGAGCATGGAAATAGTTCAACGGTTATAAGCATGAAACATGTACATTGTTCCACATATATTTATCTCAAACCCATAATAATCTAGTTACAACATATAATGAACCCACCTAAAGTTGACACGGACGTTCCTAAGCACGTAATTGATATCGATTTTATCCCGCTTGGGGAAAGGAGCGTCCAAGAATGGATCACAAAGCTTAAGCATAACCGCACTCAAGTTCACAAACATCCCCGTGCTAGCAGTCACCAGAGGATTCACCTAAAGACAAAACACATATCAGGAATAGTTAACTACAGACATGTGAGTATGCTGAAAGGTTAGCAGTTGATTCATCACTATATATATCTCCTACATACCTGGATGTGTCCTCGCCCAACATTCTTCTCTATTAAATCACCTAAGTAATCCAACACGTACTCTCGTGTATCAGATGAACGAAGAAGCTTCCGAAGTATCTCGTGCAATCCATCTTGCAGCTGGTGAAGAACGGTTCGAAGTGTATTCAACGAGGATGCTATGTCCGCAATCCTTCTATTCGACGCATCCGAGAAACACTGTTGCCTGACATTGAAATGTGTAAACAACACAATTAACTGACGAATATATAGTGAGAACACGCATAGAAACATAGCTATACAATTCAACATCCGGTTCCAACAAACCAATAGAGACAGAGAGAATGTAATAAACATTTATGCATACACACAACAGACATATCCTTACCCAACATCTGGTTCGGGTTTCATAAGTGAACCCATATCAGGAATGGTACCAATGCGGAAAAAGGGACCTAGAAGGGACGCTACCTCGAGAATCTTCCCATTAACTTGTGGTCCTTTCGGATGAAACAAGGGATGCTTCACAAACTCCTTAGCAACAGCGTTGTTCATAACTAGAGTCACAAGAGCTCCCAGGGGCTTCTGCAGTTACAATTTTATAAATCAGTATATGTGTGCATATATCTACGTTTGTAGATTACATGTATGTAGTATAAGTGCGCGTCAAAATGTTATGCACACACACATTACCTGGAAAGGTCCCAGTGCAGATACAGACATCACACTATCATGAAGCCCACGAAAAACACCATTCAGAATACTACCAAGTTCTTCATTCTCGAACCGAGATATCAGGAGGTCTAAGAACCCTGGAGGAAGATCGGACACAAAGGTTGTATCTGCTGGATCCCCGAGAATGAGATCCAGCAATGGATGCTTTGTTGTTCGTGGCTGTGAGAATGACTCCGGATGATTAACGAAATACCCGCATATGACACTGCTAGCAATTTCACCTGATTCACAAAAACATTAGAATACACAAGCATATCATATACAATTATCACAGTGACGAATATGATTAAGTCCACCCGAACACTCAGTCAACTAATAGCTTTAACTACATACACAGATCAAAATGATAACTGTACTGTTGCAGTTTACATATATAAGACTATGTATATACCTGATTGAGAGTCTCTTTAACCCAAGCCAAGGCTCGTTCATCCTTCATGGATTGGCACTTCCTGCCCTCTTCGAGGGCTCTCCGATAGCAACCAAGCAGATAAGGGAACGGATCTTCATAACCTTCCGAGTAAGAGGTGAGGCGCGCCAGCAACACACGCTCGATCAAATCCCTCGAAAGCGCCATCGGCAGATCCTCACTAAGTAACTCGGCAGCAATCTGGTCCAAAAACAGGAGCTTTCCTCCATTTCCAGCTGCCTCTGGTGTCACTGTGACCTGAAGAACACGCCGCAGCATGAGATCTTCGATCTCCTGCAGACTTCTCACCATTTTTCCCTTCACGGATTCTACTTTCCTGTATCGATTCTATCAGATTTTCTTGCGCTTCTCCCACACACACGCAAGCTCACCTGAATCGCACCTGCAAGACTTGCGCCCGAAGACCCTAGCTTGTTCGTCCTGCGATGAACCCTAATTCTAGGATATGTACTGCCCTTTAAAGGTTAGGGCAACCTAATTAACTTAATTATTAACATAAACTTTATAATTATCGTTGTTAATCATTCCCTTTTGAATGCTTCTGCTGCCCTTTCCACGCACCTTTCGATCTCTTTGAGATATTCCACTAAAATTCTCTGCTTGTATGAACCAGCATCCTGAATATATGAATATAAAATAATAGCTTAAACATTAATATAATATAAAATTTATTATTAATTATATTATATAATAGTCATTTTTTTTCTTTTATATATTTTAGTAATATTATTTATTAAACTTACGGTTCTAAGTAAAACTCTCTCAACACGCTTCTTTGCGACTCTACTAAGGTCCTCATATTTGACATCTCCACCTCCCATGTCCAAACCAGACCTTATCAAACCATCCCAGTCCTCAGCATCGGCTAATTTAAAAATAATTAAATAAATAAATAAATAAAGGAATTACTAGTTAATTAATTAGTTAAATACCTGCTATTATTTTCTCAAGCAGCTCTTCAGCTTTGTCAACAGCACCATCTGCATAACTTAATTATGTAAGTTTAACATAAGTTTCCCATTGTGCAAACTAACTTAATTATGTAAGTTTAACATAAGTTTCACATTATATAATAGCTAGTTTACCTCTCGTTGCATAACTTGTTTTTGAAAGAAATGTAGCTGCATATAACTGTAGCACTTTTGTAGAAGAGCTAGCAATCCAGGTTTATCTGCATCTTCTTTAGCCTATTATTAAGTTATTATTAATAATTAAATAATTAAAAAAGCTGTAATTTATTCATTTTTAAACTAAATTTTGAATATAACATACCTGTCGAAGTTGAGCATTTACTTCTGAAAGAAAGCTCTCATCAAGGAAACCACCCTCTCTCTCATTAAAGCTCCTATAGCAGAAAATTTGATCTCTCTCTCTCTCTCTCTCTCTCTCTCTCTCTCTCTCTCTATTATATATATATTATATATATACACACACACACACACACACGCACACACGCACAGTTACCTTTCTAACTTTCGTAAGAGCTTCTGGGTCTCGAGGAGGCCACACCATCTCCTTCGCTTTTGAACCTTCTACTGGGTCAAGTATAGACAGGAGGATGTCTGTAGAACTCTCAATTTTCTCCTGAAATACATACATACATACACATATACACACATACACGCACGTCTATATGTGTGTGTATATGTATACACACATACGTACCTCCGTTTCTGAACAACCCGTTCCACAAGTTGCATTACATTAGATGCAAGCTCTTCAAAGTCCGCCTTAAAAAGTAATAATCATTAATGTGAAACCATATTATACATAGTATGAAATCTATTTACCATTTTATTATGTGATAAAATAAAATTTTAATAAATCACACATACCTTATCATCTTCAGACCTACATGAATCAGTTCTGGTCGCTAATCGGAGCCAGAATTTATTATCAAAAGAAAGAATATTCTCCGCTATAACTTGTGGAAGCTATAACAACATATATATATATAATATATATATATATAGAGAGAGAGAGAGAGAGAGAGAGAGAAGAGAGAGAGAGAGAGAGAGAGAGAGAGAGAGACGCCGCGTATATACATAGATGTATGTATGTATATGTATATATGTATTATACGTGTGTATATACACATATGTACCTGTTGAGAGTCTGTATTCCGGAGTTTATCAATGAAACGGTCTAACTCTATGGTGCTTGTAAACGATGGATCAGGTTTGGTTTCTGATGCATAAATATACATTGTCTTCTTCTAGAACTGCTAAGTAATAGAATAATAGCGTGCATGAAAGATCATGTGTGTGTACGCGTGTGTGTGTGTGTGTGTGAGAGAGAGAGAGAGATCATAAATAAGAAAAAGGAAAGATATATTAAAAATAAAAATCAAATAATATTATAAATGTACTTACCCTTGGGATTTGTATGTGAAGTAAGGTTGTTTCAATTGCCTGTACCCTGTTTAAAAGTTTGAGTGTGTATATATCGTTCATATTCTGTACATAAATACTCATATATACGTATACATTATTGTTTACCCAGTGTATGTTGTGTGAAGCCCAATGAATAAACATTGCCGCCATGTCCAAGCATTCTGGATTGAGGATATTCCGGTATTGCTCCGCTAGGTAATATATTCCGTTACATAGTAGATAATTTATTCAAAATTTCCCGCCATTGTGGCTTAGGGTTTAGGTCTGATCTAGGGTAAGATAAGCAGGGAGGGAAATGGAGGCGCCGGGGGAAGAGGAGCTTGAGTGGATGGCGATGGAGCAGCTGCATCGGCAGGAGGACGATCTTGTGGATGAGTTCTTTGATCAGATGATTCATGTCGATTCTGTGGAGGAAGAAGCAATGGAGGTCTCCTATGAAGCTGTGCAGATCTCGAAAGATCAAAATACACCAGGTATGTTCATTTTGCCCTTAGCCCTTAATAATGGTATATTATGTAACTTGATCCGCTTACGATTAAATCAGGTGTTTTTTTATATATAATATAATGATATAAAATACTTAAGTTGCACATATATAAAATGTGTTAACTATAAAACTAAGGACTTCATTTACAACTTAAAAATCTTCATTATTACTATCAACTTACTATGTACTGAAAATCAAGTACATGAATTAAAAAACACGGTATGCATTTTTTTTTTGTGTGTGTGTGCGTATGAATGTATATATTCCGGAAAGTTAATTTGAATAGGTACCGGATGCTTATTATTGTAAGGTCTAGGTTATTAAATCCATATACACATAAATGTACATGCAAAGTATGGGTCCTCTTTTGTAATCGTAAATGTATAGGGTGTTTTATATATATATATATATATATATATATATATATATATATGTGTGTGTGTGTGTGTGTGTGTGTGTGTGTGTGTGTGTCCGCATTGTTTAGCTAGCTGTCTACACACTGCCCACACACACACACACACAGGGAACTGGTGTGCTTTAAAGCTACGCTCATATATTGATAGAACAGACATATACACAGATGTGATGATAAGGAATTTATGTTCCAAGCTAGTCATATACAGGTTTTCCACGCACATTACAAGCAAACTTACACTTCGTTTTTCTTTATTTAGTGAAACGAAAGAAGCTTGTGTTTCCGGAAATTCCCTCTTTAAGCCCTGTGAACAAATCACAAAAGACACACGCGGATGAAGGGCCTCACAGGAACTTAATGAAGTTGTTAATGAAGAAACCCGAGCACTACACAGCCTGAAGAAACCCTACAACTGTTTTGAAAACTCCTTATAAACGTGCTGCTGATATAGCTGGAGATTTTATTCCAATAACTGGGCCTTCGGGTGAACGGGTTTATGCAGAAGTTTTCAGGAACGTGTCTTCGGAGCCTCCGTTACTAGCTAAACATGAAGGTTAGCTTCATTTGATCATGTAATATACAACATTAGGAGTTATAATTCTTTTATGTCATACGCTATCCTTATTCTTACTATGTTTCTCGTGTACGATAGGTCAGCTCCTTTCAGAATCCATCGAGGAAATGATTCAGCAGATTGAGCGTGAAAGCTTGGAACGGGTATGTGCACATACACACGCCAAACATTGTAATGGAGTACTAAGTTACTATAAATGATATTTCTAAAGGCATGTGGCTTAAATGGGGATGAAGAAAAGACAAGTCCATTGAAAGAAAGTCGAACAGCTGTGGGTTGATAAATACGCTCCACAATCCTTCACTGAACTTCTTAGCGACGAACAGACTAATAGAGAGGTGTGTGTTGTTTGTGTGCATACATGCGTACTCATACACATGCATGCAGGTCTTAAGTTGGCTAAAACAATGGGATCCTTGCGTATATGGTGCTAGAAGACATTCTACACGTAAGGAAGTCCTTTCATCTTTACGACAGCAGAAATCTTCTACAAGGCATCATTCTGATAAACTAGCAGGAACACATACTGTTTTAGCTGATCGTCCTGAACAGAAGGTATGTATTTTTGACATAAATATGTATATAGTACGTAGATATTGCGTGTTTGACTGCGTATTTGCTCATGTAATCTATTCTTTTAGGTGCTTCTATTATGTGGTCCCCCTGGACTTGGAAAAACTACATTAGCACATGTTGCTGCGAAACACTGCGGATACAGGATTGTGGAGGTCAGTCTCATATTATAGTTTGATATTATTTTATAGTTATTAATGTATATATACATCATGATTTTATAAGCGTGTATGCATATACGTTTATATATTTAGACTAATATACTTTTCGTTTAGATAAATGCTAGTGATGACCGCACTTCAGCCTCACTTCAGACGAAAATACTTGACGCTATTCAGATGAAGCCAGTTACTGGTGATTCTAGGCCAAACTGCTTGGTAACACACACACAACAACACACACACAACACACACACCACACACAACACACACATAATATATATATATATATATATATATATATATATATATATTATATATATATATATAATATATATATATGAAATGAAATTTAAATACAACTATATCACATTCTTGATAGGAAAATCAACTCATTGTGTTATTGCAGATAATTGATGAAATTGATGGGGCTTTTAACGGCATGGAAGGAAAGTCTGCTATTAGTTTTTTTGGAACTTGTAAGTTCAAAAGACATACATGTATATATTGCAGATACGTGCATGCAAAAAAACACACACACACACACACAGATGCATATGCATATGCATATGTATATAGAAGATAGATTGGTACACGCACACATCATACCTCACCCACATATATACTTCTATAAGACTTTCTTGCTTTAGATTAATGCAGAACCGTTGCCTAAAGCAAGTGAACCAGGAACGGTGAAGCCCAAGAAGAAAAAGAATACTGTTTCAAGGCTTTCAAGACCAGTAAGTATACTTCCAACTACGAAGACTTTTGTATATAACACTCTCTCTCTCTCTCTCTCGTGTTTGCACGTATAGTCAAGGCTGCTCTTTTTTCTAACATTCATGACAGATCATTTGCATTTGCAATAACTTGTACGCTCCTGCATTACGACCTCTTCGAGGAGTCGCAAGGTACCGATGCTTGTGGTTTTATACACATGCATCTTAGTTTTTTTGTTTGTTTTTAATTATGTGCATCTGTGGCAGAATTCATGTATTTTCACCTCCAAGTTCACACAGGATAGTAACGAGGTAAGTTCATTTTTATTGTATAGATCTCTTTATAACGCGTTCTTCTGTAGGCTAAAATTTATTTGCAAAGCGGAAAGCTACGAAGTGAATGCCCGTGCCCTAACGGCACTTGCTGTGCATACAGGTTAGCTTTGAAGGCTAACACACACACACACATGTATATCTTACATCCATAACGTATATATGTAAATCTAATAAAATAGTTCGTAAATGCAGAATCCGATATTCGGTCATGCTTGAACACTCTACAATTTTTGCATCAAAACGGCCATAGACTCAAAACGGTATGGATTGTCAATCCGAAAAACATAACAATATGCTAAATTGCTTTCATGTTAAACGGTTTAATGGGAATTTTTTAATAACACTGTTCTTTCTTCCTGTTGTAGTTAGATGTTGGTTCTCAAGTTATTGGTAAAAAGGACATGACGAGCAGCATGTTTGATATCTGGTTTGAGGTCTGTTCCTTTATATATATATATTATATATATATATATTATATATATATTATATATATATGTTTACACACACACAACACACACACACACACAATCTCTGTGTGTTATGCAGATTTTCTCGAAAAGAAAACCAAAACCAGGAGCAAGTACAGGCATAAATCAAGCACAGGAAGAGTTCAATAGATTACATAATCTTTTCGCAAATCAGTAAGTATTGTTATAAATTATTGTTATTGTTAATGATAACATCATAGCATTCGTTTTATATTGTTTCAGTGGTGAGTATGATCTGGGATTTGAAGGGATTTTTGAGAACTTCCTGCATGTACATTATCACGATGCGTACCTGCAAAAAACCGTACGTATATGTTCTATACGTGTACGTATACCTTCTGTAGGTATACACACGTCAACATATACAAACCGATATATGACTTTTGTAGATTGCGTGCTTGGATCTGCTAGGAGATTCTGATATTTTCGGTCGTAGAGTGATTTCTCACCAGCACTTCTTTTTGAATAGTACGTATGTATTTATATATATTCAGTCGAATTTGTGATATATTACACATAATACACTTATGGATACAATATGTATTTATGTTATGTCATTGTTTTTATTATATAACAGATTATAGGCCCTCTATTGAGATGGGTATCCGAAGGCTGATTGCTCAAACCGTTAGGCCCAAACTTGAATGGCCAAAATCTTCTCAAAGGTACACACACACACACACACACCCTCAGGCACGTACACCTCATGCAATTATTGATGTTTCTTTATGGTTTTCAGATGTAAGCAGATGTTTTCAGAAACCGGGAGATATTAAAGACGTGGTTAATTTCAATCTCACCTGGAATATCCCGAGGCATCCTTTGTGCATCTCTTGTTCAGGATTTCTTCCCCCTTGCTTTCCATTTTATCTCCAATCTACGATGTAAGGGTTGCACACGCACGCACACAATAATGCATGTGTAGATACCGATAGATTTTAATCTTATACAAAAGTATATACTTCGTATTGTAAAAGTGGTATGTGTGCATACATACATGAGAGATACAGAAGTGTATGTTTCTGTACTTTTGTAGTTTTATTTATACAGATACAGTTAGAATCCATACGTGTGTATATGTATTATGTAGTTGTATATGTTATATACATAGATGTATGCATGGTGAGATGCTGTATAATTATGTATGTGCTAATGTGTGTATATACAGGTTGCATCTAATCTACTCTCACGACAAGAACGGGAAGAAATTAAGCAGCTTGTGGACACCATGATCAATTATGGCCTTCGTTATAAGAAGTCCAAGCCTGAGAATCTCAATAAGATTTCCTTTGAAGCCTTCACATTACATCCTCCACTTTATTCATTCATCAAATTCAAGGTACTTGTGCATATGTGTGTATGATATTGCTCTTATGGACATGTCTACATATGGTTTTATCTAGCCTACGTATGAATTGTAGCTCTCTCTCTCTCTCTCTCTCGGAAGGCTGGTCATTTTTTCCATATCTATGTTATCTATATGCTAATCATATCTATCCCATTTTCAGGATTACGTTCATAAACATACCGAACTGTCCTTCACCATTCAACAAATGCTTAGTCATGAGGTTTGCAACCATGCTTATATACACATGATGACTATCACACACACGCACAGAGACACACGCTATATATAATCATTTGGAATGCAGGTTGAAATAGAAGCCATTAAACGAGAGAGTTTAAGATGTGGAGCTTCTAAAGACGAACCTTCATCGGTTAAAGAGCGTGTAACTAAACCGATACTTAAACCTCCTGAATGTACTGTCAAGAAAATGGTGACTGAAGTAGTCGCTATAACAAGAAAACCACGGTGAAGACTGTGAAGCAAGGTGGCTTCTTTGATAGGTAAATAAATCAATAACATTTTGATTACTCAGCATTATAGTCATAGTAATATGTATATACATTCATGGATGTGATGTTATTGTTATATTGCATTTCATGCATGCGTGAGATTATATATGAGATGTTGTATATATTTTAGTTGATGATTAATAATCTGAAACTAGGTTCAAAACTGAGTCCCAAAAGCGAGTTCACGCAAGTTCTGAGGTTACTACTGCTAAGAGAGATTCAAGACCATTGTTGTTTAAATTCCACGAGGTACGCTTCGGTATATACAACACGCATCTTTTATATGATATAAGTCAGAGAACAAGATCACACACACTTTGATATATAATTTACGTACACATATCTTTATATTTCATAAAATTACACATTGTTTAACTATTTCTGTGAACAGGGATTTACTAATGCGGTGAAGAAGCCTGTGCTCATGAGGGACTTGCTAAACTAGGGATATTTACAGCATACAAGGCAGGATATAAACATATGAGGTTAGTTTTGGCATATATCATTTTCTTGTTTATAACATGAATTTAAATAGTGGTAGAATAATCTTGTTTACTAAGCAGTTCACATTTAAGAGAGAGAGCGATTGATATCCCTAGTGTACATGTCATCTTATGATCATTTATATACTTAAATACTTAAATGATAATTACGTATTTAACTCTGATCTCTCAACCCATACACAACGCTCAAGCTAATTTACCTGCCAAACTTTCACAAGCTCTGAAGCAATACACGCTGAGCTTGGAGTGCCAATCACAAAGACTATCTTAAAAATATACACGTATATGCATGTATATGTGTGCATGTTGCTCTCTCTCTCTCTCTCTCTCTATATATATATATATATAGACACACAAACACACACACACACATAATATACACAAAGTTATTTAATTTGCTTATTAAGTGGTCAATTAAAAATACATACCATAAGCAGAATAAAATTCATTTAGCCAAAAACTCCCCCATTCCATGTTCTGCTTGTCTCAGTTCACGCTTTCTTTGCTCTTCTAATGGATCTGGGCTCTTTAAAACTCTCCTTAGCCTCCTGTTTTGTAATAATAAAACTTAAAATGTACATAAATATGTATATATATGTATGCTGGTGCCCGTTCTTCTGGGTGCTGTAGTGAAAGATACATGTTCTTTGTGTGGTGTGTGGGTGTGTGTGTGTGTGTGAGAGAGAGAGAGAGAGAAATGAAGGATATTAATGGAAATTCTCTGACGCACCTGTCTTGGTCTATGTGTGTGTGAGAGAGAGAAAGAGAGAGAGAACACTGTGTGTGTGTGTGTGTGAGAGAGAGAGAGAGGACACGTGTGTGTGTGTGTGTGTGTGTGTGTGAGAGAGAGAGAGAGAGAGGACACGTGTGTGTGTGTGTGTGAGAGAGTGTTACCTGTCTTGGTCACTACGCACTGGAAATGTTGGCATGAGTTCTTTCATTTTCGGAAGTGGGACTTCCCTAAACCATTCGTGATTTAAAGCTTCTTCTGCAGTTATTCTCTGAAAACAAATACGAACACTATCAACAACACACACGCACGCACGCACGCACGTACACACACGCAACCTTTTCAGGATCGTACGTAAGAAGCCTGTTAAGTAAATCGTATCCTTTTTCTGATAATGCAGGTCTTCCGCCAAATGCCATTGGAGGGAACTTCTCCCTTAATCTATTATACCTGTATAATAAAGAATTTTAGTTAAACTAAATTTGATTTAACACGAATTTGCTTACGGTTGACGAACGAAATTGCATTTGACACCTGGTAAGTTAACAAAATCAGGCCAAATTTTTCATTTGGTGTTCCTAATGTTTTGAATATCTGCAAAAAGGAGGTATATATATATATATATATATATAGAGAGAGAGAGAGAGAGAGAGAGAGATGCGTACACATGTACATAAATACAAAACTCCTCTGTGTGCTGTACATGTGTGTGTGCGTAAATATATATATTGAAAGGATAGGCTTTACCTTATCGAGTTGGTCTATCTCGGTCTTTCCACTAAATAGTGGTTCTTTTGCGAGAAATTCCGCCATTATACAGCCTAAAGACCACATGTCAATTGATTGATTGTACTTCTTTGAGCCGAGCAGCAATTCTGGCGCTCTATGACACGAACGAGAAGTTATATAAAACATATTGAGTGTGTGTGTGTGTGTCTATATATATATATATTATATATATAGAAAGCAAAAATATACCTGTACCACAATGTGACCACCATGCGCGTATATGTCTTAGAGGACTACCATACTGCCTTGCCAATCCAAAATCGCAAATTTTCAGATCACCTCGGTTGTTCAGCAAAAGATTAGACGTCTTCAAGTCTCTGTGGAACTACCAACAGTAAAGACATAAAGCATATAAACATACACATAGATACATATGCCGGTACATCTACATAATATGCATGAGCATACACATACGCACCTGTACATAACAAATACACACACATTTATATACATACCGATGCAAGACCCAATTGTCGTGTAAATACTTGACACCTTCAAACAGCTGAAGCATGAGACACTTAGTCTCGCTCTGGCTAAAAGGCTGCTTCATTGCCTCCATGAGCGCCTTGAGGTCATGCTCCATGTACTCCATCACCATAAAAATGCTGTCCAAATTACTACCCACCACCACCTCTTTCACATCCACGATTGAAGGATGATGAAACGAAAGTAAGACATTGATTTCTCTTAATGAAGTCATCGGGAAACCTGTGTTAAGAGAACAAATAATGAGGAATATATGGATATATAAATGTAGACTTAAAGATCATCAAATAGGCTATACCTTCTCTTTCATTGTCCATCTTCACCCTCTTTAGAGCAACTATTTCTCCTGTTCTCTTGTCTCGTGCACGGTAAACAACCCCATATGTACCTTGCATCAATAGAAGTACAAATATATTCTATCAGCATTTTGTGCCTACATACATATCAATACGTATGCATGTATATGCGGGTATGTGACACACACACATTGATTTACAAGCGCACACACATATGAATATATATACCCATCGATTTTGTTCAGCCTTTCAAACTCGTCAACACTCCTGCAGCCTTTCAACATATCAATGTTTCGTTGAGGTGGAGGTGTTGCCGAAGGCTGTCGTTCTTCCTCATCAGGCTCTTCTTCTGAAGGAGCAGAGTCTTCCTCGTCGTTCTCGTGATCCATTTCCCTCAGCTCATTCCATTCAACTCCTGCTCGTATTGCCTGTTCAGCATTATAAGTTAAGTACCCGTGTGTATAAAGATGCACGCAACACATACACATGTCTGTGATACTTACGCACGGACACACATACACACCTTTCATCGGATCTGAACTCTCCGCTTTCCAACTCTGCACCTTCATCCCTTGGAGACGTTTGAACTTCTTCTGCCCATCTGGAAGCAGAAATGGAAGCCGGAACCGCAAGAGCCTCTTCATGAATTTCTATCCCGTTATCTGCTTCAATATTATCTGCTTCGCTCTTGGTAGCAATATCTTCCTCGGGGGTGCTCCAGAAACGTTGAAGCTCGTATTTTCCGCTTGAGAAACACTGTTTTCTGCTTCAGGAACACTTGTTTCTTCAGAAATCTTGGACTTCTTCGAACTGTTATCTTCTGCTTCAGGAACACTTGTTTCTTCAGGCTTCTTCGAACTGTTATCTTCTGCTTCAGAAACATCTGTCTTGCCCGCTGCATTGGAGCTCTTACGCTTGATTGCTGCTTCAGAAACACTGGAGTTTTTCAGTACACTGAGTCTCGACTTCTGCACAGGGATAGGGGTTTCTTCTCCTCGAGATCCCACACAATTGGAGAAAACTTCCTCTTCCTGGAAAACCCATCATCGTATTTCGTCTCGGCATGTGAAACTGAGCTGCTAGACGACCTTCTTACACCGTTCCGCTCCCTATCTCTATCTCTAACGTCATGCTCCATGCTTCTTCCCCTGTTCATTGTGATTCTAATCCGCGTCTATATAGCGGCATTCTGCCTCAATTCTAGCTATGAACGAGCTTACCGCAAGCAGGCATCCCGCTCGCCATTCCACTCGCATCCTCCTTGCACACTCCTCTGTTTTTAGGGTCTTACACTACATCAACCCTAAAAGTGCATTCTGCATTTTTTTCAGTCGTTTAGTGAAATTAAAACAAAAGTGTATTTTTATTATTTCTCTGGGTAAATATGCTAATTAATTTATTATAATTTTGAACTCATGAGAATTGAACCCGAATCAATACGTTAACATTTAGTAAAGAATTTTAATTATTTTTAATTATCTGACAAGCTTTTCTGTTGTACTTAATTGATTAAAATGATTAATCAAAATACATTTCCCATCTAAAATAAAAACCACCTAAATATAAATAACTATTACTTCTGTGTTTAATCATTTATAGACACACACACACACACACACACACACACACACACACATATATATATATATATATTCATTCATGATTAACATATTATTTATAATTTTAATTAGTTCCACTTTAAATAAAATTTCTTTATGGAATATGAATTTAATAGAGATATTTATAATTATATTTAAAATTATATTCTTTTTATATCACTCTCCAATTGTAATTTTCTTGATTAAGAAGGTGAATGATTTCGATTTTTAGAAGATCTTTGTACTTTTTTTCAGGTAAATAAATTATTTAGATTTTTTGAATAATTATCATATTAATAATTATAAATATTTTTCTATGAAATATATTCTATTAGGAACGTTATAATCAACTGATTAAAACTTTATAAACCTTAGTGGTTTTATGATTAATACATGAATACAAAAAATGTTTTAATGATAAATTGAAAGTCATAATGATAATTTCTTATGTAAACAAACATATCAATATTTATATATAAAAACTATACTTTCTGAAATATCATTCACCCAGTTATTTTTATAAAGGTATTTTCATTGATTCATAATTAAATTTGATTTTAGCTTTAAAATATTAATAATTAATAGAAAAATAAAAATAAAAAGAGTTTAATTCCACATGACACATAGATTTAATAACATATATATTCAAATACAAACTTACTTCATAAATTCCAAAAATATTAGATTTTATTTTGAAAACATTAGATTTTAATTTCAAAATATCAAATAGATTCAAAAGATATAATTATAATCTAAATATTTAGGAGAGCATTAAATGGGTTTAAAAATCACAATTACAAATTAAATTTTGAAAATAATCTATCATTGTGTAACCTTTTTTTTTATGAAAAATGTATATTTCTTTTATATCTATTGCAAATTCTATTTATATTTTGTAAAGATGCTTTTAAATTTAGTAAACATAAATAATTAATGTTTTTTTAAATATAAATAGTTATTATTTTTTAATAAAGGTGGACATATTAATTATGGGTAACTAAAAAATAAAATAAATTAAGAATTTTTATTATGTATAAAATGGTAATGATAAATCTCTCTTCTTAATTAAAAACTATTTTCTTTATTAAAGCATGAAAGAGTGATTCAAAATTCTTTCATATGTGCTCAACAAATGTAATTATTTTTTTTATTAAAAAAAAAAATCAACCTTTCATCCGCTTTTAATTTAATAAACTTATCCAAATTATAATATACATCAAGTTATAATAATAACATATATACATTTATATATCCAATTTTAAAGAATATTAAGACAAGTTTAAAAATATGAATAAATTCTTTACCATTAATATTAAAAAAATTAAAATGAATAAAAACAACTTTTGTTAAAGAAAATCAAAATAGAAAGTAAATAAACATAAAATCTATTTAAAGTAAAGGAAATCAAAAATCAAATAAAATAAAATTTCAAAATCACTAAACTTATTAAAATAAGAATTTATGTGTTTGAAGAATTTTATTTTATTTACTTTTTAATTTCTTTTCAATAAATTTTTCTTTTATTCATATTTTTTTACTTTTATTAATAATATCAAAGGATTTCCTTAAAAAATTTATTTAACAAATGATTATATTGTTTAATACACAAAGTAGTTCATTACTTTAGAAATTTTATTTTTGATTTTATTCATTTTTTTAAAAATTATTACAAAAAAGAATTCAAAAAGTTTCAAAAAAATTCATATTTTAATTTTTTTTTATTCATTTTTTGGACAACTTTGTCCATAGTAGCCAATTATTATTATTAAAAAGAATAAAAAATTTAAAAAATAAAACTCTTTTGCAATCCTTCATCATTATTCTAAAAAAATAAAAAAATCACTTCATAAACATTCAAAAATGAATAAAAATAAAACTCTTTTAAAGAAAATTATAAAATTAATAAAAAAACTCCCTTAAACCGAAATTAAAAATAAATTATTTTATTAATAATTTATATATTATATAAAAGTTTATTCCATGTGTGTGCGTGTGTCTATCATTAATGTCCCATGAACAACCATCTTAACTTTTATATAACGGTTATCTTAAATTTTTAAATAGTTATTTTAAATTTAATACAACAGTTATGCTCAATTTATGAAGTTAAAATGAATTAAAGGTCTAAATTAAAAATAAACACATCAACATGTCAAATTAAAGATCTAATTTAATCATAATAATAAAAATTTAAACCCATCAATTGACAACCTAAATTCTAAAATAATTGTTAAATTAAATTTAAAACAATTATTATATGAAATTTATAATCTTCACATGCAATTTAAAAATGGTTATTGATGAGGCTTTAATGATAAACACATTCAATAAACTTAGGCCTATTTACATTAGTGGGTGGTTATTTGGTCCTAATTAATAAAATAAATGTTAAATCATTAATAATAATTACAATTATGATTTTTCATTAAAATAATTAATTAAATTAAAAAATAAATTACTAATGCATAATTTTTTTATTTCCTAATTATTGAAGATGGTTTATATATATATATATACACAATTCATATATAATGAAGGTCAACCTACTCAATATCTTTAATTAAAATAATATGTTAAAGTGCTTTCATTATTATTTTTTAATGTAGAGTCATTGGCTATAGTTTAATAGTGTATATATGTACACACACACACACACACACACACATATATATATATTATATTATAGACAATGTATATGTACATTTGTTTATACATGCATATATATTACACACAAACATGTGGGTGTGTACGCAGAGATTTTTCAATGTTACATACTCTATGTATAATATATTATATGTATATATATAATTATATATTTATATACGTACATATGTATGTCTATTTATATATAAGAGTTATTTATTTTGATTGTTTATTGATTATACATGTAAGTAGATTTCTTTTTTCTCTATATATGTAAATATGTAGATTTTTATACATACGTACATTAATGTTATATATGTATATGTATAAATGTTAAATTAAATATAGTAATGTGCATGTTTTTATCAATCTCAACATTAAATATACACACACACACACATCTATATGTGTGTGTGTCATAAATAAAAGACCGTGTGTTAAAGATAAGGACAATTCTAAAATAATTACTATACTCACAATACAAATGGAGGCCTAACAAGATGTTGTATAGTAAACTTATATAAATTAAAACCCTCTTTAAATTTAATCACAATCCCGGTCCCAATATTAACATCCCTTATATAAATTAAATTCCCTTATTTCAAAACCCTGTTTAATTTAATCTCAACATGTTTAATTTAGACAGGTTTTAATGTACATGCATACAGACGTTATACACACGCACGCACGGCTAGTATATACAAATATATACGTACCTGGAATTGTCAGCAAGTACTCACTATGGTTTTGACATGCTGATAGAATACGCTATATAAACGATGAATTAACTCCGTAGTGTATATATATGTGTGTGTGTGGTAACAACATATCATAGTGTGTATATACAGTGTTTATAATATACTTAATGTATCATACATGTAGTTAGACATGGAGATGCGTGCGTGCATGTGGCCAAATATGTATAGGATACTGCATGTAAGATACTAGGGATTAATCTTATGTTATATAAGACAATCATTATCTCCCCAAAGGCTAGTTTATAATTGTGGCTTTGGAATTCATTTTATATTTCCAAAAGAGAATTTAATATTTTCGAAGTAAAATTTAATGTAATAATTAGTAAGTTAAACTCTTTAAAGAGAATTTAATATTTTCGAAGTAAAATTTAATGTAATAATTAGTAAGTTAAACTCTTTAAGTAATATATTTTTAATTATTCACTTTTTAAAATAAAGCCGATTTAATTATGAGCCATTAAACACAAATAATTATAGGGATAATATGTTTTAAGAAATTATACATACATACATATTATAATCGTACTGTTTTCTTTTTATTTTATAAGAGAGATTAATGTTATTCAGGATTGATTCAAAGTGAGATATATCTCTCCTAAATATATATATATATATTCTTTTGGATTAGTCTTAAATAGCTTCATAAAGCTTAATCTTTTTTAATATATAAAATATTTTCTAAATTATATGTGTCTAAACTTAATTTATTCAGTTCTTAAATAAATGTGATTTATTTTTAAAATTTTAATAATTACTTAAAAAGTTTACCTTATTAATTACTGCACACATTTAAAATAATATTAAATACAAACTAACTTGTAATATATACATCAGAACTAACTTACTAATCTCTCTTTTAATGCTATATTAATTTTTTACATAATATGCAAATGATTTATTCAAATATATAACTCATTGTATTTAATTATTAAGTCTTTTCCTGACGACTAGTGTGACATCCAAAAAACCCGTAGAATGCAGTCATGCCAAGGGGACAAAACACACACACACAACACACACACACACACACACATATATATATATATATAGACCTTCTCAAATCTTCTAAAGTGAAATATATTAAGAATATTACAAAAGTTTAAAGAGTTATAACAATTACAAATTACAGTCCGGTGATAAAATAAACCTAAATAATCCATTGAATCAATAATTCATATTTAGGGTTTAGAATTAAAGATTTTAAAGCCTAACCCTAACGGTAACTTAATTTAATTAAAGTTTAGGGTTAGGTTTTACCTGTTTTCTAAAAATGAGGACTGTGCGGGTGGAATGGCGAGCTTGCGGTAAGCTTAGAATTGAGGCAGAATGCCGCTACATAGATGCGGATTAGAATCACAATGAACAGGGGAAGAAGCATGGAGCATGGCGTTAGAGATAGAGATAGAGATAGGGGTGTAAGAAGGTGTCTAGCGAGGTGAAATGCGATGATGAAGTTTTCTCCAATTGCGTGGGATCTCGAGGAGAAGAAACCCTCTATCTCTGTACAGTGTTTCTGCAGCAAACAAGAGTAAGAGCTCCAATAAGACGGATGTTTCTGAAGCAGAAGATAACAGTTCGAAGAAGTTAATGATTTCTGAAGAAACAAGTGTTCCTGAAGTAGAAAACAGTGTTTCTCAATCAGAAAGTACGAGCTTCAACGTTTCTGGAGCACCCCTCGAGGAAGATATTGCTACCAAGAGCGAAGCAGATAATATTGAAGCAGATAACGGGATAGAAATTCATGAAGAGGCTCTTGCGGTTCCGGCTTCCGTTTCTGCTTCCAGATGGGCAGAAGAAGTTCAAACGTCTCCAAGTGCAGAGTTGGAGAGCGGGTGAGTTCAGATCCGATGAAAGGTGTGTATGTGTGTCTGATCAATGCACAGACATGTGTATGTGTGCGTGCATCTTTATACACACGGGTACTTATGTATAATGCTTAACAGGAAATACGAGCTGAGGGAAATGGAAGACTCTGCTCGTTCAGACGAAGAGTCTGATGAGGAAGAACGACGCAACACCTCCACCTCAACGAAACATTGATATGTTGAAAGGCTGCAGGAGTGTTAACGAGTTTGAAAGGCTGAAACAAAATCGATGAGAGTATATACATATTCTTATTGTGTGTGTGTGTGCGTGCATGTAAATCCTAACGAATATGTATGTGTGTGTGTGTGTGTGTGTATCTTTATGTGGGACGCACATACCTGCACTGATATGTATGTAGGCACAGAATACATGAAAGAGAAAGTATTACCCTGTTGATGATTTTAAGTCTATATTGATATATCCATATATTGCTCATTATTGTTCTCTTAACACAGGTTTTCCGATGGCTTCATTAAGAGAACTCAATGTCACTAACATTAACTAAGTGTAATTAAGTATTAAGTATTAAGTGATTAGATAAAATTAAGTAGATAGTTTAAAGATTCTTAAAATATACTTATGCAAAGCTAACCCTTACAGAATTTTATAAATGTTTTTCAGAAATGGAAGAGCTCTAAGTAGGTGAGTTTAATGAAATTTGATTCATGAATGTATTGTATATATTAGCGTGTTCACATGCGTGCCTGTGTGTCTATACAATGCATAAATACGAGTATATATTTGCACTCTCTCTCTCTCTCTCTCTCTCTCTCTATATATATATATATATATATACATATACACACACACACACATAATTATGTTATGGTAATTAATAATTCCGTCACATACTTTTCTGTTGTAACTGTGTATTTACCATGAGTCATGGAGCTCCAATGTTTTCCGGATCTCTCTCATACATACACACACGTTGTAAGGAACGTTAAAAATATTACAAAAATATATATATAACAATTAAGTGGCTAGTTTTCACAATCCAGCCCCCCTTTCTTAATCATAGTTAATTAAATTAATTATTTTTATGATTTTATATGTATTTAAAAGATATAAATTAAAAAGACCTTGGTGGTTAATGCATTTGATCTATATACATGATTTAGTATATATAAGTTTACTTTAAATACATGTTTTTCTCTGGTTTTTTAAATTTGTCAATTAATTAAGTTTTAATTAATTATCAAGTAAAAACGGCGAAGCATTCATGTTATAAGTAACAATGTTTAACAATGAATAATGTTTTTAATGTTAAAATGTGTTTAGGCATTAAACACATTTCTACCCTAAAAAATGTGTTTAGTTAGTTAAATCCTTTGTTATTCTAATTATTTAAAAATGTGTTTAGACATCTAAAATGTATTTAGCGGTTATGTGATAGTTAAATTTTTCTAACGATTCAAAAAGTTTTTAAATGTTTATTTTTTAAAATTAATAACATTTCAAAAACAATTAACATTCATTAATAATTTTTAATAAGGATAATAAACCTTAAAAATTAATTAATTATGAATAAAAAACAATTACATGTGGAAATTCTCTTTGAAATTATTGAGATTTGATGTATGCATTTAAAATGATTTACATAATTTAACTTTTTATTTTTAATCACACACATAATATAACATAACATAACACAATAAATTTATGTAATACAAAATGTATTATTTTATAATGCATTAGCTTAAACACTCAATAATTTGCTTAAACAACTTAGTTACAATCTCCTTAAACAAAAGGATTATTGTATATTATAATTTAAGGTAATATAATCATTTTAAATATATAAAAAATAAATTAATATAAATATACAAATTTATATATTATAGCTTGTAGAATTTATGTAAAAACTTCATTTGTTATAATATATGATGCTTTTTATTGTTTGAATACTTAAAATATCAAAATAATAATATTTTTATTTAAATATTATATGTAAGTGTCAATTCTTATTTTCACATTACTAATTAAAATTAATTAATCTTTTGTCATCTTTCTAGTTAAAAAAGGAGGATAATACTTTTATATAGTAAAAAAATTAAAATTACATCTTGATCATTATCATTTACTAAGTTTTTTTTTGTCATAATACAAACAAATACAATAAAATAAATTTTAATAATTAATGAGAATCTTATTTATAATCATTTTAAAAATTATTTTGAAATGATTTAAAATGTTCCATTTTAATATATTATAAATTTCTTAAAAACTTTAATATCTAAAATGAGTTGCTATATAGATATATATATGTATATAATGATTATGTTACTTTAATATAATATAATACAATCATTTAAAATATCTAAAATAATTTTCTAATATATTCAATTGATAAATGAATATATTTATTTTAGATATATTTAGCATATTAAAATAATGCATTTTAAATGTGTACTTTTAATATAATCTTTTTAAATATTATTTGTTACTTTGTTATGTTTATTTTCTTATATTTGTTATGGTTTTTAAGGATGTGAAATCATTATACTTTAATTTAAATATATACATTTAACTTTAAATAATAATTTGTTCACTTAGATTTAAGTATATATATTAATACTAATTTACTCGTTAAAAATAATTATTAAAATTAAATTAAAATTATCCACAAAGATGAATAAAGGATATAATTAAAATATATACAAACAAAACACTTGATAAGTATAAAAGTATATATTTCTTACCTAATATGTATAAATATATATTATTTTTCAATTATAAATAATTTTATTACTTTTTTTAATATGAAAGGAATACTAATGTAATTGATGGAAAAATATATATTATTAAAGAAAACTAATATATTATTATTAGAGTCTATTTCATGTCATAATTTAATATAAGATTTTATTAATTTTTTATGTGTGTGTTTGTGTGTTTTTTTAAGAATTAAAATTTGCATCTTAATATATTTGATTAGAATTATAAATATTTAGGTTTTTTTTTTTTATTATTATAAGTGATTGATTCAATACTATGGGACATAAATGAAAATAAATATTATTATATCGTTATAAAATTAATACAAATGTTATATTAAATTTATAAAAACCCAAGAGGAAAGCTAAAGTATAATATTATTATTTTAACCATTGTTAATTCATTATTGCATAAAACTTAATATATGTGCAAATTAAAAATTGTGCATAGAAATTATGTAATTAAAAAGTTATGCATAGTGTTATATGATGAACAAAAAATAAAGTTTTTAATTCTGGGTTATTAAAGATACTCTAACAAATACACGTGGCCGTACTATAATGTTTTAAGTGCTTTATTATGATGTTCGACCTTATTCTTGTGGGATAATTAGTTTTTTACATGTGGACAATAAAAATCCAAAAAAGATAATAATAAAAAGTTTTAAAATGTTATTAAAGAGTAATTATTATAAATTCTAATTATAAACTTTATGTTGTGCGTGTGATTATTATAAATCTCACATAATAATAAGCATATATAATTAAATATGCATAAATATTCTGGATGTAAAATAATTTTATACATTTCACATAGCATTACTATATAATAACTAAAATGAATATTTATTTGTATTATGATTCAAATTTTAATCATTTTATTACATATAAAAGTAATGTCTTTTTTTAATAAGAAAAAGAAAAACAAAAGACCAATTAGTTTTTAATGAGGTGATGTATCATATACTTAATAATTTTTATCATATAAAACTATGACATTATATATAATACTTAAAATATCACAATTTTAATGTATTTTAAGTTAAACTATAAAAATAGTCATATATTTTTGTAAATGAAGTTATTATATATACTTACATAATAATATTTAATTATAATATAAATTATATATTATGTTTGTATTTTCTTTTTATATATTTAAAAGGATTATGTTGCAATATAACAATCATGTTTGATTAAGGAAATTTCATAATTAATTATTATTATAATTAATAAATATTAGTCCATATTACATAATTTATATATATGGTTGTTAAAAAACAATTTTTAACAACCAAAATTATTATTTTGATCATTCTCATTTTAAATATGTAATAAGTAATTAATTTCTTATGCACATTAATTTTTTTTTTCTACTTAACCCTTAACATTATACTTAATCAAATGAAAATAATTTTTTTATGAAAATACTTATCTTATTATATTATTAAATAATGAATAATTTAAACTATAATGATTTCAAATTACCCTTAAAACACTAATAAAAAATACTTCATGATAAAAATATATTATAATATTTTGATGTTAACTTTTTTTTTCTCTTAAAGAGTTTAACACTCTTTAATAAATTTAATTAGTATATTTACCAAAAAAAGTAAATAAACTATACTTTACTTTTACTTAAGCTAATGATATATGTTATACAAATATACATAATAAGTGAGTTGTGAAAAATTTACAAGTACACATACGATATGTAAATATATAACATGAAATCATTATTTTAAAATAAAAGATAACATATAAATTAATGTATGTGCATTTATATGTATAAATCACATAAATTAAATTTTAATAACAATCTATTTTTGTACATCAATTATATTAAATTTTTTTTTTTATATTATTTACAAAAGAAAACTAATATATATTTAGTATTAAGGTAAGAAATATAAGTATAGCTATTTATATCTGTTTTAATTCTATTCTTTATTTGTTTGCAAATTCTTTTTAAATGAATTTTTTTTTTATATACACCTTTATATTCAGTGTTTTTTAAATTATTTACCACAATATTAATTTCTTAATTTTTTCAATTGTTTTTTCACTCTCTCACACACACAACATAACAATAAATTATATGTAATACAAAATACATTATATATCATACACTTGAAACACTTCACAATTTATTTAATATTTCTTAACAACATTCTCTTTCTTAAACAAAATAAATATTATATATTATATTTTAAGCTAACATAGTAATCAATATATAAAGAAATAAATCAATATACGATATAGTTCATATATTATAGTTAAATAACATTTATATAACTATTATGTTAACTTCATTTGTTTAATATACAATGGTTTAATTATTTCAGTACTTAAATATTAAAATTAGATATTTTTATTTAAAAATATAAAGTGTCAATTCTTATTTAATTAAAACATTGTCTTTAAATTGTATTTAATGT
>PUQB01000092.1:305000-371844 GCA_003024785.1 Selaginella tamariscina
TAAATATAATATAAGGTATAATACAATATCTTTTTTGTATTTATACTTTATTTTTTCATAAATTATTATATTTTATTTAATTTATCATTAACATAAAACTTTTGCACTTCCTTACTAAATAATTAAACAATATTAAAACTTTAAAATTTATTAATGTTGCACTTTTATAAAATTCATTCTGATTCATTATATAAAAAAATATTACATGTAATAATATTTTTATTACATTATGATTTAATTATTTTTATATTCATCACTTGTAAATAAATTTAATTTAGTCTTCACAACTAGTTTGTGATTAAATTAGCATTGATTATTTATATTTATTCTTTTTTAAATTTTAAAATTAATTTATTTAAACTAAAGTATGATGATTTATATATAATTCATAATATATATAAAGAAACAAACGTAATAAACTATTAAGGAATTCAATGTTAAAATGAATTTTTTATAGTTTTGTATAATAAATCTTTTATATAGCTTTTAAAAGATGCATATATAATATTTAATACATTTTTAATCTTTTAAAACAATTTTTAAAATCATTATAAATAAGATTCTTAGATCTTAAAAAATTTATTAAAATTATTAGTTATTAAATTGTAGTTTATTATATTTATTTATATTATAATTAAAGAAAAACTTAGTAAAAGACAATGATTAAGATATGAATTTCAATAATTTTATTAGTAAATATAAAATATTATCCTTAATTAGAAAAGCAAAAGGATAATAAATTTTAATTGGGTAATGCATGATATATTGATTGATATTATTAAGTATGAACATATTATATGTAACACAAATATATTTGTATTTTAAGTAATAAAACAATAAACTTAATCATATATTATTACAAATGTAGTTAATATATAACATTACTATAATAATATGTAACTATAATAAATAATTATATATCATATTAATTTTTATATATTAAAAATGATTGTGTTATAATATATAACAATTGTTTTTTATTTGAAGAGAAGATGAGAGAGATTATAATTAAAAAATTCTTAAACAAATTATTAAGTGCATTAAATTAAGGGCCGCGCTAGGACACACCCCCGTTACTGCGCACACACCCCCTATTAGCTGGAGCTTAGTGGCATGCTTACATGGAATGCTGATTAGATATTGTTTATTCGTAAGATAATAAATGGAGTCGGTTACACAGCTGAGAAGCGGCAAGTGGGTGTGGAGTTTACAGCGCCTCAATCTCCAGCGCCTCAATCTCCTGAATTTCTAGTTCTAGCTACGGGAGTTTTTTGATGGATCACACTCATGCTTCATTGTCTGATGCTGAATCACATGTTCAAAGATATGCGATCTCACAAGGTTTCACAGTTTAAAGGCTACGCTCAAAGAAGAGCAAGCAAGGGATCTTGAGAAAAATATTTGTGAAACTCGATTCAATCTAGAAAATATCCACTGAGTTCATGTAAGCATGCCACCTAATCGCCAGTTAATAGGGGTGTGTGCCACTAATCGCCAGCTAATAGGGGGTGTGGCGCAGTAAGGGGGGGGTGTGTCCCTAGCGCGGCCCTAAATTAAATACATGATAAGTATGTATTTTGTATTACATATATTTATTGTGTTATGTTGTTTGTTGTTAATGTAAAAACAATTAAAAATAAAAGATTAAAAACTTGTATACACATATGATGATTATTATATAAATAATTTAAAAGGTATTGAAAGTGAAAATTAATTTAATTTTTAAAAATGTAATAAAGATTTTACAAATGTAAATTTATGTCTACACCTTGAAAAATATAAGACCAAGCTGAAAAATATATGTTCTTAATTAAAATTATATTACTTCAACAATAAAATAATTAATATAAAAGGTATATATATTTAATACAAATGTATTATAATCTTAACATATGTAATATATCAAAGTTAATGATGATTGATATTAAAAATTGTGTTTAAATTTATATAATTAAAAGAATAATAAGAAGATATGTCAACTATTAATAAAATTAACATTATATTACACAATAAAAGTATTAATTAGAATGATTAAGTTTTATTTTGTTTAATAATTTTATTTAGTTTTTAATTTATTTAGTGTTTAATTTTAATTTACATTTAAGAAAAGTTTTATAATTTCTTTTAAGAGTTTTGTTTAAATTTTTTGAAAGCAAATTTATTTTGTTTAGTTTTTTATTTTAAGAGTTAAATTGCCACTAAATTTATTATAAAAAGGATTTTTTCATTTGAAAAAGTTTTAATTTTATTTTTATAATAATAAAGAATTTTATTATTTATTATGGACAAAATTTATTATTTAGTTTATAAAAAACTCATCTAACTTATTATAAAAAAAGATTAAGGTTTTAACCATTGTTTAAAATACTTTAATAAGAAACTGTACAAACAATGGATTGAACATAACACAACTATCCTAAATAATAATTAAAATATAAATCTAATAAATGTATTGTTGTATTACACTTATTTGAACTGAATTCAAATTAATTAATTTTTTTAATAAAGGTTAATGTATAATTGCAAATTATAATGAATTTAATTGCATATTTATCTAAAAGAAATAATAAAAATACACTTTACCTTTTATTCAAGGTAATGACACATGTTATCCAACTGTGTGTTAACACATATATAATGTGTGCATATATGCAATCGACATACACATGATAATGTGTGTGAATTTATACATATATTATCACATGAATTAAAATTTAAAATTACATTTTTTAAAATTTAATAATACATTTTTGTACATTAATACATAAAGAATTATTTATTAAAAACAAATATATATTCTTATACTTATCAAAAGGGTTAACATGATCATTTAATTTTTAATTATATTCTTTATTCGTTTCGTTTCCATAGTTTTAGTGATTAAATTTATATATATATTGAATTTCTGCCGATCGTGGAGAACAATGTGGTACCCTTATATCCTCTGTTATTAGGGCTGGAATGCCCTTTTTGCCCTTTGTAAAACCCTATACCCTTGTTTTCGCATGGAGAGGGAGTCAAAGCGGCCTCGAGTTGAGAAGAAGAGGCCACTATTGATTTTTGCCCATGGAGCTGGTGCGCCTTCGTCTTCAGAATGGATGATCAGGTTTATATATGTACACAATAAACTCTCTGGGTCATTTCCAAACGATTGTATACCCTTCTGCCCTTAACACTCTCTCTCTCTCTCTCTCTCTCTCTTCTCTCTCTCTCTCTCTCTCTCTATATATATATATATATATATATATATATATATATATATTATGCATATACATTTTGCAGATGGAAAAATCTCTTGGAAACAGCCACAAATGCGGTGGAAGTCATCACTTTCGATTATCCTTGTAAGAACATGTTAAGCGTGTGTGTGTGTGTGTGTATGTGTGTGTGTACAACTTACAACAGGGAAATGTCTAAAATTGACATGTTTGAAGTGTAATGATTTACGCATGATGATAAAAAACAATTAAACTAGTTTTGTGGAGCTTTATAATGTGTGTGTGTGTGTGGTGTTAATATAAATACATCATACAACAGGGAAATGTTTAAACGTCACACTTGTGAAGGTTACTATGTATATTCATATGCAATATAAAGAATAATGTAACGGATGTTTACAACAAGTATAACAAGAATGTTTTATGATTTATAATTTAGTCAGTTTTGCAACATTTTGTGGAACTGGATTGAGCTCTTTATGATATTGAGTTATATTTTCCAGATGTATGTGTATGTTATCTTCGTTTGTCTTTGTATCTCTTATTTCTAAATCTGTATTATTGATATAAAACACTCAAATTGTGTTTTCAATTGAGTTTATTTCAGACATTGCTGGGAAAAAGAAGAGTGCACCACCCAAGGCAGAAAAGCTTGTTGATTTCCATATTCAGCAAGTGGAGAAAGCTACAAAAGAATATCCAGGGCATCCTGTTGTTCTAATAGGAAAATCCATGGGTTCACGGTTAGTTTTAAACTGTATATATTCTCTCTCTCTCTCTCTCTCTCTATATATATATATATGTGTGTGTGTGTGTGTGTGTGTGTGGTGTACACACAACTACACACTGTTTATGCCTATTTAAACAGGGTCAGCTGCATGGTTGCTGCAAAAGACACTACTCATCACATAGCTGCAGTTGTCTGTCTTGGATATCCACTGAAGGTTAAGCTCATGCGTATATATGCGTATGTTAAGAAGAGACTTACACACACACACACACACACACACGTATGTTTATGATATGTTATCAACGTACAGGGGACCAATGGAGCACTCCGAGACCAGACTTTACTTGATCTTCAAGTTCCCGTGATGTTTGTCCAGGTAAACTATTAAATTAAGTATATATGTTAATTAACACATCAATATAATATTTATGTCTGCTTTATAGGGGACTAAGACACAATGTGTCCACTAGAAAAGCTTGACAGCGTCTTTAACTAAATGTCATCAAAGACTTGTCTTCATATCATCGAAGGAGGAGATCATTCTTTTAAGGTATACTCTCCCTCTCTCTCTCTCTACACACACACACACACACACACACACACACACATATATATATATAATATATAATATATATATATATTATATAATATATATATATATATATATATATATATAATATATATATTACTTAATGCATATTATGTTTAATCAGGTTTCAAAGGCATACTTAAGAAGAACAACACGACTTTGGATGACGTGGAACTCCACGCAGTGAACGCTGTCCAGCTGTTTCTGTCAGGAGTTCTTGAAGTGAGATATAACTTAAGTTCGATACTATATATTGTTTAATTGTAAGTAAATCCCTAATTAAAGTTTTAGTGATAATAAATTGACTAATTAAAATCATTTCTGATAGATGGTATTTGAGTAAGGGTTAAGTTAGTCAGGCTGGATATGGAGCGTCACATTTTATTAGTAGCAGCATTGTTGTTTTCCTTTGTAAATACAAATGCATCTGATGAAGATCCATTACAAGACTTCTGTGTAAGGGACACTAGTAGCACACTATTTGTAAATGGGTTTGTTTGTAAATGTTAATCCCCAGGATTTCAAGTCTTCTTTGTTGAACAAACCAGGTATGTATATATATGTATGTGCGTGCGTGCGAGTGTGTGTGTGTGTGTGTATAGATAGATAGATAGAGAGAGAGAGAGAGAGAGAGATGATGTGTGTTAAACTAGGTAATACAAGCAATATGCTAAAGTCAGCTGTTACACCGGCCAATGTATTAAGTTTTCCTGGGATCAACACTCTGGGGGTTTCATTAAGTCGTCTTGATTTGGCTGTTGGTGGATTGAACCCACCTCATGTTCATCCCCGTGCTACAGAGCTTCTCTATGTTCAACAAGGTGTGTACTCACTTCTTTTATATATATATATATATATATATATATATATATATATATATATATATATATATATTATCTTCTATATAATAAAGAAGCACATGAGTGTGTTTAAAGAAGTTATTTTTATGCTTACGAGAAAGAGGTGTATATATTCTACTATCTATATCACACATACCTCTCTCTCTCTCACACACACACACACAGATATATATATATATATATAGAGAGAAGAGAGAGAGAGAGAAGAGAGAGAGAGAATAAGTGGTGTTATTGTTTAGGGACGGTTTACGTTGGGTTTATGACAGGGGATAACAAGCTCTTTTCACAGACAGTACAACCTGGTGAGATATTTGTATTCCAAGGGGACTTGTTCATTTCCAGCTTAACGTGGGTAAAGAGCCTGTTGTGGGCATAGCTGCATTTAACAGCCAGAATCCAGGGACTTCTCAAGTTGCTAAAGCACTGTTTGCATCTAATCCTAGCATCGAGGATGATGTTCTTAATAAGGCCTTCCAGCTCCACCCTCAGCTTCTTGAGCAGCTTAGACATCTCATTATGAAGACTTAGCGTGCGTGCATGTGTGTGTGTGTGTGTGTGAAGACATGAATATTTAGTGCATGTGTATGTATAAGGAAAGCAGATTTCGTTGTAATTACTCTCTCTCTCTCTCTCTCTCTCTCTCTCTCTCTATATATATATATATATAATATATCTGTGTGTGTGGTGTGTGTATTGAAGATTCCCTTAACGCATGATTAAATCTGAGGCTTTGTAAAAAATAATAATTAAAAAATGTTTAAATAATGAATTATTACCTGTAATACAAAATATATTACTTATAATGCATTTAACCTTGAACACTCAACAATTTATTTAAACAACTTCTTAATTACAATCTCCTTCTTAAACAAAATGATTGTTGTATATTATATTTAAGGTAACATAATCATTTTAGATATATATAAATTAATGTAAATACAATTTATATATTTTAAGTACTAAACAATAAAAACCATCATATATATTATAACAAAGGACAATATTACATAAATTTTTATAATGATATTAGCTATAATATTTTTATTTAAATATTATATATATAAGTGTCAGTTCTTACTCACCAATTCAAAATAATTGGCTTTTTGTGATTTTTTTTAGTTAAAAAAGGAAGATATGTAGTAAAATTATTAAAATTTATATCTCGATGGTCTTTTACTATGAGACAAATAAATACAATAAATTAAAATTTAATAACTAATAAGAATCTTAATTATAATCATTTTTAAATTATTTCAAATGGTTTAAAATGTAATTACTATGTCTATTTTTTAAAGTTTCTTTACAAACTATATAAAAGATTTATATAAACATGTAAAGAATTTATTAAATTTTTATTTCTTCATATTTGTTATGATTTTAAAAGTCGAGTAAATCACTATACTTTAATTTAAATAAATCAAAGACTACATTTCACTTTGAATAATAATTTACTCACTTAAATTTAAACATATAAAATTAATATTAATTTAATTATTAAAAGTAATTATGATGACTAAATTAAATTTGTTTATAAGAAATGAATATAGAATATATTAAGATATATACAAACAGAAATAGTTAATAAGTATAAAAATATATTTCTTACTTTAATATGTATAAATATATATTACTTTTCTTTTATAAATATTTTTAATACTTATTTTTTGAATATGGATGAAACTATAATGTAATGATGTATAAAATATATTATTAAATAAAATTAATAAATTATTATTAAAGTTTAATTTATGTAATGTTTATTATAGGATTTTATTAATAAATTTTATTTATACAAGTCTTATGTGTGTGTTTTAAGAATAAGAGTTTAATTTAAAAACTTTTAATACATTTGATCATGAGTACAAGATTTGATTTTTAATTTTATTTATTTTTTAAAAATGTCATATAATTTAACTCATTATATATGTAAATTTTATTTTATTATTATTTAAAACATAACAATTGACTCATGAGAACGTCGTGAGATATTATTGAATATGAAATGAAAACAGTGTTATTATATTATTATGGAATATAAATATATTACATTATACTCATAAAGATTAAAGAGATACAATTTTATTATTTTAAGTGTTATTTAAATTATTTAAATAAATAATTATTGAAAGTTTTATTATAAGAATTAATTTAATATTGTACAACAACTTATTAATGTGCATCATAAAATTATTGTGTATAAAAATCTTTTATAATGGGATAACTTAAGAATAAAAATGATTGACTTTAAATATATATATAATATATATATATATATCCTATTAAGAAGACTCTCATTTATAGTGGAATTAATAAATATAAAATACGTGTGTGTTCATAGATAATAAACATATAAGTAATGTATTTTTAACCATTTATACTTTAAAATCATTTTAATTAATTAAATACGACACAATAACTTTTAAAGAATTAAAGTATAATATAACAAATTATTATATTACTTTTATTTTTAAATTTATTTTGGCAAATGCAAATTAAAACTCTTTAATAAATGTTAAATATTGGTTAAGGTTCAATTCTCATGAGTTAAATTATATAAAATTAATTGATATATTTACCCAAATAAATAAAGAATACATTTTTTATTTATTTAAGTATGTAATGACATATGCATAAATATGTATTACACACATAAAATGAGTGAATTAAAAGAAATTGTCGTAAACACATATGTTATTAAAATTAATGATTTGAAGGACACACACAAATAAATATACTTATATATAAACACAAATTAACATGTGTGGACATTTATATCTATATTATTGTATGACCTAAATTTAATATTAATTTTTTCATTTTGTTTAATAGTATATTTTTGTTCCCTCCATGTTCAAATAATAAGTATTAAAATCATATTTAAAAAAAATTAATATTTATTTAATATATATTAAGGTAATAAAAAATTAATTTCTTACACTTTATATTGTAACATCATCATTTACCTTTAATTATATTCTTTATTCATCTCTTATAAATGAATTTAATTTAGTCTTCACAATTAGTTTTAATAGTTAAATTAATATTAATACTATATGTTCAAATATAAGTGAGTAATTATTATTTAAAGCCAAATTTAGTCTTTAATTTATTTAAATTAATATATAATAATTTTATGTCTTTTTAGAATAAATATGGAAAACCAAACATAATAAGGTAATTAATTCAACGGTTGAAATGATTCTATCTTGACCATCAAATTTAGGGTCTAATGTTAATCCTCCAAGGTAAGTAAAAGAAAGTATTTAAATTTATTGAAAAAAAAGAAAAAGAATATCTAGTAGATACTTATGTAAACGTAACCTTAACATAAAAGGCCCACTCTCGTGGGACTCGAACCCACAATCCTTTGATTAGAAGTCAAATGCCTTATCCTTTAGGCCACGAGAGCCAATTGTGATGCATTTTACTCTCTGTTCATATATGGTGTGTAATAGACTATATATTCAACATCCTTATGATTTTTTAAATTCATATGATCATCAGAAGAAGGCGTCCCACACAGAAGCAACACTCAGAGAACTGCGCTCAAATACATACACAGAAGCTGCAAGTTATCCATCTTCACGGGCTCTTGGAGATGCAAATCCAAGTAACTACGCTTCACTTCTCAAACAATGCGGTTCACAAAGTCACTGGCAATGCAAAAGTCTACATTCTCGAATTGCCTCAACAGGCAACGCACAGGCACATTCATTGGTAACTGCATTGTGGAAATGTATGGGAAGTGCGGGAGTATCCACGATGCCAGACAGGTGCGTGCGTGCGTGTGTGTTTGATTTCTATACATTTTTCTTTGTTGGGTATTTCTCAGGCATTCGATCGGATTCCCACAAAGAATGTTTTCTCATGGACCATCATGATCGCAGCAAATGCCCATAATGGGCATTACACTGAGGCTATTAATCTGCTCGAGAGAATTGGACTTGGAAGGCAAGCATATCTACTGTGTGCGTGTATATATGCTTAAGTGTGGATTAGCAGGTGTTAAGCCGAATTCAGCCACCTTTGTGAGTCTTATATCTGCATGCACGGTCTTGGGGTGCTTGCAACCGGAAAGAGGATACACAATCGGATAACTGCGAGCTTAGAAGATATCAATGTTGTTTTAGCGACTGCATTGATTGATATGTATGGCAAATGTGGATGCACAGGCTCTGCCAGGACGCTGTTCGATGAGATGAAACACCGAAACACTGTTACATGGAATGCCATGATATCTGCTTACACAAAGAATGCTCAAGGCCCCTGGCGCTTCAGTTATTTGGTATTTACTATGTACTCTCTCTCTCTCTCTCTCTCTCTCTCTCTCTCTCTCTCTGTCTCTCACACACACACACACACACTTAAGAGTATACGTATGTGTGGTATTTACTATGTACTCTCTCTCTCTCTCTCTCACACACACACACACACACTTAAGAGTATACTTATGTGTGGTATTTACTATGTACTCTCTCTCTCTCTCTCACACACACACACACACACACACAAGAGTATACGTATGTGTGATATTTACTTACTCTCTCTCTCTCTCTCTCTCTCACACACACACACACACACTTAAGTTGTCTCTCTCTCTCTCTCTCTCTACACACACACACACACACACATATCCACACACACTTAAGTTGTTTGGTATTTACTATGTACTCTCTCTCTCTGTCACATACACACACACACACGCACACTTAAGAGTATACATATGTGTGGTATTTACTATCTACTCTCTCTCTCTCTCTCACACACACACACTTAAGAGTATACATATGTGTGGTATTTACTATGTACTCTCTCTCTCTCTCTCTCACACACACACACACACACGCTTAAGCTGTTTGGTATTACTATGTACTCTCTCTCTCTCTCTCTCTCTCTCTCTCTCTCACACACACACACACACACACACACACGCACGCACATTCAAGACACACAGACTTAAGAGTATACATATGTGGTATTTACTATGCTCTCTCACACACACACGCACACACGCTTAAGAGTAATACATATATGTGTAATATTTGTATGTAAATGCAGCTAAAATGGACATGGAACCGGATGTGAGCACGTTTTCAGCCTTGGTGAATGCATGTAATAGCGACTCGGAAGTAAAACAACTCCACGCCTTAATTCTGTGTGCCAACTTGGGGTCTAACTTAGTCATTGGTACGGCACTCATAGACACGTACGGCAAATGCGGTAGCCTGACGGGCTCAAGACGTGTTTTCGACGGTATGCCGAGCATGAACGTGATAACATGGAACGTCATGATAGCCACGTATGTCCGTCACGGATGCAACCGTGAAGCTCTGGATATATACAAGAAAATGGTCTGGGAATGCATCAAGCCGAACAAAGTCACTTACACGACGTTGATCGGTGCGTGCTGCGTTCCTGAGCTTCTTAACTCTCTCCACGCCCGTGTTGTTCAAGAGAGTCTTGATGAACCAGGGTGAGTTTGTAGAGTTTACCTGAGAGTTTCTAACAGTTCTCCACTGCAGATAGAGACCCTGGTGAATATGTACGGGAAGTGCGGGATTCTGGATACTGCAAAGGCGATCTTTGACAGGATGGGAAGGAGAAGCACTGTTTGCTGGACGACAATGATGACGGGATACGTGGAACAAGGGAGAGCCAACGAGGCTTTTGAGCTTTACCACAGGATGGAGCTTGAGGGAGTGAAGCTGGATGAAGTCACATACGTAAGCGTGCTGGAGGTCTGCTCGTTGCGGGGAGTTTTACCGGATGGTCGAGCAGTACACTTTCGTGTTTTATCCGAGGGGTTTACTCCAGAGGGTGTTCTGGGTAATGCAGTGATTAAGATGTATATCAAGTGTGGGAGCTTGGATGATGCAAGAGGTGTGTTTATGGGGATGAAGCAGAAGAATGTGTGCTCATGGAATGCCATCATTGGAGGATGTAACGAGTACGGTAGCCACGAAGAAGCTCTTGTGTTTTACTATAAATGGACGTGGAGCACGACGAGGTCACGTTTCTGAACGCTCTCGGTGCGTGTAGAGAGCTCGGCCAGGGACGTACGGTGCATGAACATGCAGTGCGGGAGGATATCCAGTGTCTCTGTTATGAACTCGCTGATCGACATGTACGGTCGGTGCGGGAGCGTCGGGGAGGCCAGGAGGTCTTTGATGGGGCTGAGAGGGATATCATATCGTGGAACACGATGATACGTGTATGTACACCAAGGGTTGTTCTGTGAAGCTCTCGAGCTGTACGGAGAGATGGATGTAGAGGGGAACAAGTCGACTTTCGTTACTGTTCTCGGGGCGTGCTCGTCTGTGGAGGATGCAGAGAGAATGCATACTTTGATCGAGAAGAGTGGGTTGACGACGGCTCTGGGAAGCAAGCTCGTCGGAGTGTACGGGAGGTGCGGAGAGATTGACAAGGCAGTTTCGTTGTTTAAGGAGCTTCGAGTTCGCGGGAGCTCTGCTTACACGGCGTTGATCACTACCCTTTCCTTGCATGGAGATGCAAATGAGGCGTTTGGGATGCTGCACCAGCAGGAGATTGAAGGTGTTCGAGGTGAGGAGGGAGTGTTCCTCGCACATCTGCCTGTAGTCCGGAATGCTTGAGACGGGGATTGCTTGTTTTGCTACGATGGTGTCCGAGTACGGTTTCAGCCCCAGAGAGGAGCATTACAGTTGCCTTGTTGATCTGCTGGGGAGAGCCGGCTGGCTGGAGAGCGCTGAGCAGGTTATAGAGAAGTGCAGCTCGAGTTATGTTGCATGGGTAGCTCTGCTCTCGGCTTGCCGGACACAGCAGGATTCCGTGACTGCTGCTAGAGTTTCTGAGAGAGTTTTGGTGGCTGATCACAAGTCTGTGCCATACATACTTCTAGCTACGTGTTCTCTCTAATAACATAACATTAAGAACTTAATCTTTGAATCAATCACTAAACATAAAAAACTTAGACTCTGAAACTCTCTAAGACAGAGCAAGGACTCTCCATGATCCTAGCTTTACCATTACCACCGAGAGAAACCCACCAGACCTTGAGAAACCCATCTAATCCGCCACTGTACACGATACACCCGTCCATGACATCCAGACTCACCATCACACTCTTCACCGGACACCGGCTATGAAACTCGTTCAACACACAAATGCAAGAGTGTGCACCATCCTCCCTCCTCCAGACCCGAATGGTTCGATCCGCCGATCCAGTGCACACCACATCCTCAGCAGTTGAAACACACAGCACGGACATGGAATGCCCAGTGAGAGCCGGAAACTCCTCAGTCATCACCTTGTATTCGCCGTCGGACTCCAGCTCGAGCTCATCTTCAACACTGAACACCATCCAGACACGGACACGTCCGTCTCCGCATCCGACATACACCCAGTTCCCACTCAGTCCGATGCAGTTGACAGGGCTACCGGCATTCAAGGAGCCAGACACCCCAGATTGTTAAACTCTCTCCTCCAGATCTTCACTGTGGAATCCGCCGAACAAGAGAACACGAACCCATTGGAGACAGCAACGGCATTAATGGCATCAGTATGCGCATCGACAGATTGAATGCATCGGAAGTCCCTCAGCCGCCATGCTTTAAGCGTCCGATCCCATGAACCCGAGTAGAGAATATCAACCCGATCGTCGACAGCAAGACAGGAGACAGTATCAAAGTGCTGGTTCCAGTGACACCTCTTGTGTCTCCGGACCTGTCGGTTCCTCTGGAGAACAGCCGAGGCGACATAGTCCCGGACGCCAGGAAGAGTGGCAGAGAGACGGTGGGAAGGCGCCTTCCATGCTCGGACTTTAGTATCCTGGTGGGCACTGAAAATGTCTGTCCCTCGAACTACTATGGACTTCACAGAACCGTTACTGTTGGTTCCGAAACGGTCTGTCTCCTTGAGATCGGCAAGACGGAATGCATATATGAGGCCATCTTCAGAGCCTGTGTAGAGCCTGTCCTCAAAGCCGCCAGGGTGCAAATCCCAGCAGTCTGAACACGAAACGACAGCAGGCACCTCGAGTCATTCCCAGTTGATGAGATGCTTAAGCTCGGCCTCGAACTGGAGTTCCCACTGCTGCTGTGAATGAAGAGATCCTCATTGCCAGAGTCCGAAGTCGTGTCCGAGACTGTGTCCGTGAAGATCGAGCTGCCCATGTCTGTATTTTTCACAGAGAAGCAGCTGAAACTCTTCTTCTTCATCATTCCTTCGTCACCCATCTTAGAAAACGGTCAGCTCACAACACCGGCGTGATTACCCGTACTCGACACGGACCGATCAACAAGAAATGAACCGACTCACTAACTAACCGGAAAGCTCTGTTCAGTATACAACACCACATACAGAGAGTGTGAGCTCCAGGACGACCTTAAAAACGTGATTCGTCTGTTCCGGACGGGATCTTTCGTGGCAAAGAATCCATAGGTTTCCCCACTGGAGACGGAAACTGACTCAATCTACAAGACCTCGGACGAACACACAGCATACAGCACATTCACAGTGGGGCCATAAACCCTAAACCGGAGGCAAACCTAGATCCCACCGCGACACGTGTCTCCCACGTGGCGAGGGAGCCGTTGGGCGAGGGTATATGCGTGGGTTTAGGGTTAATTAATGAGATTCCCGCGGGCGCCAAAGGTGCTTTCGAAAAAAGCGTGCGGACTGGTGACTTGCCTAAAACGCATGGCATATGCCGTTTTCAAATTTCGAAGTTGCACAATTTTCGTGTGCACGCGTCATCATTGTATACGGTACTAATTAGGGTTAAGATTACTAACCCTCAGGTGGTATCTGGATTATACCAACACACACACATATGTGTGTGTGCGTGTGTGTGGGACTTAATTTGTTTTCTTCGAGATATTTTATAATACAAACAACAATATTTTTTGTGATTGGTCCCATAAGAAGAAAGGTTTAAAGTGATTGACTATTGACACGTGTCTATAGATTTTTTAATTAATTATAAATGTGGGTTTCATACCTGGCTTGGGTGTATTTGCTAGACTTGACATGTTTTAGAAGTTTTCGAATACATATCAGATTTTCCTGATGTTATTAAAGTTTAATTTGTTAATTATTATTATGTTGGTCCCATTTTAACTATGTGTAGTTTATACGTCATTTCTATGTGTGTGTATTAATATATATATAATAATATCTATATATTTTATTTTAATATATGCAAATATCTCACACAAAAAACAAGGACGCGAATATGCTTAAAAAAAGGGTCAACGGCTACCTGGATTCCAAAATATTCCCTCGGAGAACAACATGTGTTTGAAATCTAAACTTAAATTTAATATTAAAAATTATTAATAATTAAATGACCCTGACTTTTTTGACTCGTATGGACTCCTGTTGAACACGCGGTGTGTGTGTGTGTATGCGTACACTATATGTATGTAGCCCTATACACGTAGTAACCATAATACATTCATACTAATATAACACAACACACGCACAGCACATGTGCATACCTCTACTAGTCTTCAATATAGTCGGATCTGTGGGAACCTTGGAATCCAGGAGGCGTCCAACCGAGCTCAGATTCTAGAGAACTTATTCTTCTGTTGCCTTCCAAAGTCTGTCAAAGGAGTGGTGAGAGGGTAAATGTACTTTACATTCTTGGCCATTGATCTGTATGTCACAGTGTCTCCCTTCACAAGGAACTCCACTAAGTCGCGTCCAAGGAAACCATCCACTTCTGCTAGTAAGTAATCCCCACCTGCATTCATATACACACACGCACGTACTTATATACACAAATTAGTTTTCATATATCAACTTGGTATAATGATATAGGTATGTCTTTTAAGTTGTGTCTTTAATAGAATAGTTTGTTTAACCTGTTAAGTATAAACTGAGTAGTATTCTACAATACATACGAAGATATGGCCTCATTTACGCACGCAAAGAGTTGCGTTGTTGAGTAAGTTCTATATATATTGCCTATGTATATACATATGTAAGTATGAAAGAACTACAGCAAGTTTTAACCTTCCAAATCGTATTCGATACTTACACTATATGATGCATAAGGATACACACACACACACACACACTGAAGTTTAAGTATGAAGGGTAGTAATCTCTATAATGATTTCATGAATTGCACAATATGAAAAACTATACTCTCTCTCTCTCTCTACACACAACACACACAAACTTCCATTGTCTAAATGCTTCTTTTCTAAAACGGTCGGGTTCTTCTCAGTGGACTTAATCGCTTTTTCAATTCTCTGAGAAGTGAAACTAGAGTTCATGTAAGAAAACACAAGAATATATATATATATATATATATGTTGTGTGTGTGTGTGTGTGAGTGTGTGTACATTATTTATAACTACTATATAATTATATATATATCAATGTATATATACAGGCAGATCATATACCTCAATTGGCTTGACATCTTTGTTGGGTATGACCCAAGGAAGAGCAGAAGCAACACCGTACTTCGTAGAAGTAGAGACACAATTGGATTTATATCCAATGGACAGGGCCGGATTTTCCTTCAAAAATAAAAAAAAATTTAAAAACCAACAAATAAAAAATGCAGGTCGAAATACTGACCCATCAAGCAATCCGACCTCCATAGGCTCTTGCCCTTTTAAAAAGGGCGTCGATTCAGTAGCTGCCCACGAAGAAAAGGATGAGACAGCACTATTGATGCTGCCATAGCCACGGCTGCCAGATTCTTCTGCATTTTGGACCGCCATGTACAGAATCTACAGGAATTATCCCATTCTTCGAATTCTCCACATGAATCCTACGCACAGGTACAGTAGACGTTGCTACCACCGTCGCCATAGCTTATCCACCCTTAATCACTTAATTGCCCTTAATTCAAATTGGTTTCTAGGGTACTCGTGACCGTTAGATGAGTTGAATGAACGGCATCCGGTATACTTGGAAGAACCAGGTTCTTCAATGGACGCATTGCAGGGGAGTGCGATGCTATAGCGCCTGGTCCTGTTCATCAACGGTGCAATCCGCCAGTTCTGTAGCGGGATTCTGTCGGCGTGTTTTCCTGGTACGAAATTTCGGTTAAATTTCGATCAGAAAAAATGGGAGCTCGAGTACGTGCAACTACAGATAACACTCCCACGAAAGAGCTAGGTATCGTAGCGGTTGTATGTTATGATGTATGTATTGAATATTTTTGTGTGTGTGTGTATTTATATTATACATTTATTTATTTATTTAATTATTTGCAGAGTTTTATGGGTTGAGAAAGGATGTGGAGAATGTGGCAGCTCGTGTTAAACAGTTGCTCGATTCTGCGATATAAATGCCCAACAAGCAGCTATGTCTGACCTTGAAAACCAAGCAATGATGATCCGGGTTCTGGGACGATCGTCCAAAAGCACAGAAAATCCTCTCCGACCTCAATGAAATCAAGGATAATATCAATCTGCTCAAATCTTTTCAGTCCAAGGTATGTTGTGTGTGTGTGAGAGAGAGAGAGAGAGAGTCTGGAAAGGTTAGATACTTCTAATTAACAGTATGTACCATGCGAGTACTTTAATATTTAGACTAGAGTACTAACTTATCTACTACTGTTCTCTACAATAACACACACACAGATATATATGTATATATGTGTGTGTGTGTGGCTATATATTTGCGAATATTCACCAGGTTGAGGATGCCCAGTGCATTGTGAACTGTTAGAAGAGATGGACTCTCCAGATGCTGCTTTGCAACAGGAGGGTTCAGAAACTGTCTCGTGCTTAATGCTTCGCTGGACAAGTTCCAACTCAACAAGCTCCTCTCTGGAACTTATGACAAAGAAGTGTGCGTGTAATAATCGCTGCTGGAGCTGGTGGAACTGATGCTCAGGTACACACACACGTACACATGTTTGCATGTGTAGATGCTATATAAAGAGAGAGAATGATAAATAGATAGCTTGAACAAGTTATATTTACGTATTTATCTATGAGAACTCTCTCTCACTCTTATTATCTTATACTCTGTGTCGTCAGCACAGGATTGGGCTGAAATGCTGTTACGAATGTACATGAGGTGGCGGCCAGGTCAGGATTTAAAGCTAAAGTGGTGGAAAGTTCTCCTGGGGAAGAAGCTGGGATCAAATCTGCCACTCTCGAAATTGAAGGCAGGTATGTATATACTCCATCAACTCTGTATAGATATGTATACACACACAGCATACTTTATAATCATCTGTATATACGTACAAGTATATATGTCTTTTTTCCTTACCAGGTATGCATATGGCTACATTTCTGGAGAGAAGGGCACGCACAGGCTCGTGAGACAGTCACCTTTTAATTCTAAAGGCCTACGGCAGGTAAAGCATGTATATAAATATACTTTTTATATGATGTATATTATATACTACATATCTTTATATGCATATATATATATATATATATATATATATATATAGATTTATACTGAATTACACAGACAAGTTTTGCGGGGGTGGAAGTTATGCCATTGCTAGAAGAAAGCGAAATAGAAGTAGATATTCCTGAGCAGACTTGGATATTAGCACTATGAGAGCGGGTGGTAAAGGTGGTCAGAATGTGAACAAAGTCGAGACTGCTGTACGAGTTACTCACATTCCCACTGGCATAGCTGTTCGGTGTGCAGGTGTTGTGTGTGTGTGTGTGTGAGAGAGAGAGAGAGAGAGAGAGAGAGAGAGATCATCAAGTTTATGTTCTGCAGAGGAGAGAAGCCAGCTACAAACAAGATAAAAGCAATAGCCTTGTTGAAGTCGAAGCTACTTGTGATTCTGGAGGAGCAACGGGCGGCTGAGATTAAAGAGATAAGAGGGGATCGTCAAGGCGGAATGGGGTCAGCAGATACGGAACTACGTATTCCATCCGTATAAGTTGGTTAAAGATCTACGGACGAGCTACGAGACCTCTGATATCTCAGATGTTATGGACGGTGGATTGGATCCTTTTATGACTGCATATCTCATGGCTAAACAGTCCGGTTCGAGACCAGTAACCACTGTTCCCGTTTAAACTTAATCTTGCATTGTGAATATGTTTTAATGCAAATACGAACTGTATTTAAAACATTTTTAAATCTATTGTTGTGTTGTATACTTTTAAAAAATATATATTAATTTATGCCAATAAACACAATTTTTGTAAACTATATATTATTAATTATTGGCTCATTATATATATATATATAGAGAGAGAGAGAGAGAGAGAGAGAGAGAGAGAGAGATAGATATAGATATATAGTGATAGCTCGGCGATACAGCAAATTTCACAATGTAAGATTAACAACACAAAGCATTGTGTTTTACATAATAAAATATATAATTTAAAATACAATAAACAAAATATGTAACATCATTATTTATCTTTTAACTATATTTTTAATTCATCTCTTGCAAATAAATTTAATTTAGTTTTCATAATTAGTTTTAAATCAGTATTAATATTATCTTTTTAAATATAAGTGAGTAGATTATTAATTTAGAATTAAATTTAGTGCTTAAATTAATTAAATTAAAACTAGCAATGTACGGTGATTTTATGTCTTCAAAAAATCAGAGTAAATATGGATAAACAAATGTAATAAGATAATCAGAATTCAATTACTAAAATGAATATTATTATAGGTTTGTATAAATCTTTTACAAAGAATTTTAATTATTTTTAAAAGATACACATAATATATTTAGAATTTATTACATTTAAAACAAATTGTAAAATGAAGATTCTTATAAGATTTATTAAAATTATTAATTAATAATTTTATATATTTGTATTGCAATTAAAAAAGAATTCAGTGAAAGATAATGATTAAGATGTAAATTTCGACAATTTAATTATATGTAAGAGTATTATTCTTCTCCCATTCACCGTAGAGAAAGACAAAGCGGTCAAGTGATCTCTTCTGCTTTTAAATTAAAAAACACGGGCCAATTGGTGTTAACAAGGTGACATGAGATTAATTGACTTGTGTACACTATAGGCTATACTTGAAAATATTATAATATTAGTGTATTTTGAGTATTGAATTAATAAAATAATCATATATTATTGCAAATGAAGCTATTGTATCATATTAATATAATAATATTTAATTATATATCAAAACAATATAAGATATTAAGCTAGTGTAAACGAGACTGTCAACGGTTATAAAGAGTTTTTATATTCATCCTTTAACTGTTATATAGTGTTTGATCTCCACCATCAATTTCAAAGTCAAATTGAATATTTTGAAGGACTTCAACAGGAGTTTTGTGGCAAATAAATTGTTAAAACAATTACGATCGATATAATGTGATATATAATTACCAGGAACGGTGGTAATAAACCCTATTGGTAATATTGAATATTATGTTAATTTACTTTTATATATCTAAGATTGTTATGCTACCTTAAAATGTAATATTGTAATATACAATATTAATAGTCAGTTTTATTTAAAGAGAAGATTGTATTATACAAATTGCTGAGTATTTATATTTGGCTTCTTCAAACTTTAAAAATTAATAACTTACGATCTAACCGGTAAAACTAGAAAAAGAATTATGGATTAGTTTGACTTGAGTTTTAAAAAATTATAAAACCAAACATAAATGTTTTTTATTATTTTATGTTTAACCTATATTCGATGGTTCAGCTTCATTAACTTCATATTTCAATACATTACTTTCTAATAAACTTGTATGGCAATGCTACGTATATATCCTCATCGAGAATGTTAATGGTAAAACACTAAAATATTATTTTTTAATTTTTGATTTTTGATTTAAAAATTTCCATGTACATTTTTACTTATTAACATGTTATTTATATTATTATTTTTTCAAGGCCAACCTGATTTTCTTTTTGGAGGAACCATATCTTAAAAACCTAACGTCCATGTGCAAAACGACGCAACATTTTGAAACCCTAATTTTATTTTTTATTTTTAAAAATTTAATTTAATTTAGGTTAGGGTTTGGTTGACCTAATAATTATTTATTTTTTCACCAGATTTAGTGATTATTTAAGTTAAATTTCAAAGTTTTTACTTGAATGGTCAACGTGTGATTACTAAGTAGCTATTTAATATCAAAATTTGAGATGAATAATGTTAAGTCTTCCAAGATGACTTTGACTTAATACCTAAATAGGCACAAGATTTAGAGTCTTACCTTAAATCTTTTAGAGTGATTATTTTTTAAATCCTAGAAAATAATTTAAGTAGACTTTAAGATTATACCTTAGGATACATAGACAAACTCATGTCCTAATTGGTGATTTTCCAAGGGGTAAGTGACAATGCCTTAGCTATGTCACGAGAGTATGTATAAGACAAGTTTCCTTGGTGATTTGTTCGGAGTACAATCCACAAGGTAACTTGAATCACAACTAACCCTTAACGGTTTGAGTGGCTAAGTCATTCCTTAAACTAAAGTTAATATTAATGAAGAAATGAGTGTGCACCATAAATGAATACAAATATTCTGCTAAGTAAACTCTCTAAGGCTAAGTTTGGATAATTTTAACATTTTTGAATATTTAATTATCCTTGGTACATTGTGGTTTCAACTGGTGCAAGTGATTTTTAATTGCTGAATAAAGTAAAAATTTCCAACTCTTCAAACACAATTTAAGAGTCATTATGAGTTTGCACGATTTCATTAGATTTGTTAAACAAATTCATCCAAGAGGGTAAATGGGATTTTTTTTTATCAATTTTGATCGTGGTCATCAAAGACTAATTTTAAACATTTTGAAAATATAAAATTAAGTCGGTATAAACTTCTTTTGAAATCTTAAACTTGATCATTTAAATTTCAATTCAATTTTATAATATATAATTAATCTTATTTAAAATTTTAATTATATTAATAGTTCTATTTAAGAATATAATATCATCAATAGGAATTGGTTGTCTTTTTTGTTGAACATTTTTATGCTGTAAATAAGTGGCATATACTGTTAAATCGTTACACCTTTTTTATGAACATGTCATAAGGAAAATGGTATCTTTTGTATGACCTATCAAAGACAAATTGGAACCAAGACGTGTCAATAATCTATAGATTCATTAGTTGGTCAACCTTGACCAATGAATGATTAATTTCCAAGTTAGTTAATGTCATAATGATCAAAATTAAAATCATCATGAACTTAAAAAAAGTCACACTTATGTCAAATTAAAAACTAAACTTTAATTCATATTAACTTTTATTTACACTAATATGTCACATTAAAACAACTTAATATATTAAATATATTAAAGTCTTGTATATAACTTTGGTCCTTTGCTTTGAAATTTAATAACTTCTAGAAACTTGTAAGTTATTATTCAAGTCCTTGAGGCCTTTTCATAACACACACACACACACACACACACACACGCACACGCACACGCAGCACGCAGTGCTGGAAAGTTGGCTATAACCTGTAAGTCGGCGTCAATTACGTCCGCTTTTTAGCTATTGAAACTTCATATGATGACAATCTGTTGTACATTCATTGGCGCCTGCAGTATCAAATATCAACATAAGTTTCACATCGAGTTAGGAAAACTCCAAATTTCATGGCGCTGGGACTCTTTTGGGTCAATATCATGTACGTTTACACACGCACGCACGCACACGCAACGTGTGTATATACATATAAAGGATAGCTATAGCAAAGAATCTATTATGTCATGCACATTCTTATCCATATTATCAGCTATTTAACACAGGTTTAAATCTGATTAATCTGAGTTTTACACCAACCTCAATGTGAATATCTGTCCTCCTCTAGGTGTACCAATCTTTGCATATCTATTAAAAAACTTAATAAAAAACTACTATATAATGTAAAGAAAAGGTCGTTGTTCATCGTTCTTTCCAATGCGTTTACCATTAAAATGTATTTTAATATTTATTCTAAATAACTATTATGAAAATTTATATACATATACACCATGCCTTCAAGTTGCCATCCAAACTCATGCTGAATATCTTACAACAAGAAAGGCATGCAGATACAGCTAGAGACTTAACAGGTGCTTGGTGCCCTTGAATGAGTGCAGCACAGTAATGCTGTCCGTCTTGTATCCTCTTCCACACCCTCACACTCTTGTCTGCTGATCCACTACACAAAACATCCCTTGTACTCCCCACTGCCAAACAGAGAACCGAGTTTGTGTGCCCTCTTAACACCTGGGAAACATACATGTGGTTGGCACTGTCCTCTCTCTCCCATACATTGACCGATCTATCCCCCGAAGCCGTGTACAGGAAACCTCGTCTTCACTGAGTACCATTGCGTTGATTCCGGACTTATGCTTGTGAAGGCTTGCCACTAACAGATGCTTCTTGTTGCTTTCCTCCCACACTTTCACCCTTCCATCTGCCGAAGCCGAGTACAAGTATCCATCTTTGCTTGCAACTGACATGAACATCAGTTATATATTAAGCTAAACACATATGTAAGCTTACCTAGAGCATTCACTGCATCATCGTGGGCCTTGAAAGACTCCACGCACCGGAACGTGTTCGATGATATACTCCATACCTTGATCGTCTTGTCCCACGAGCCGGAGTAGAGTACATCCCCATACGCACCCACAGCAAGCGTGGAGATGACATCGTAGTGTTGTATACGTAGAGCCGTCTTGTGCCTCCTGACTCTCACATGAGAGTTCGGCAACAGAGAAGTCAGAATCTTATCACGCACACTCGGTAACGTAGCAACGTGTGTGTGAGAGTTCTTCAGTTCGTCTTGCTGCCATATTCTTATACTCAAATCCCTGTGTGCTGTGAAGACTCTCTCACCGAACACTAGAATGACCTTCACATGTCTTCCGAAGCTGCTCGACACACACGAGTTCATTACCTTGACACAGTTGCTATCGGAGCCCGTATAGAGGAGTTCCTCGTCTCCTGCCAAAGCAAGAGAGCTCCCTGGCGTTACCGACATGTTCATGGTGCACTCGGTGAAGGTTTCATATGCAGATGAAGTATGACCTTCGAATGAAGAGGAACTTCTCGTTGTAAAGCTGCTGCTCTCCAAGGAGCTCCTCCTTGTGTCAAAGCTGCTCTCTAAGGAGCTCCTCCTCGAAGAAACCTTGCTGCTGGATCTTTTCTCATCATCAAATAGCTCCGCTCGCGGTGTGAAACACAACAACCATTTCCATATATCCATGATTAAACTACACAAGATGGTACACTTCTCCAAATTTGTTGTATATAAAGAAATAAATTTCAAAAATAAAATTTCTAAATCTTCAGACTGTACTAAAGAATACTGATTTGTAAAGTACAATTTAGATTAAACTACTATAAAGAAAAGATGCTCAGTTCTGGCCCAGCAACTTAGAATAAGTTTTATGCATTGTGCATGGGAACGATCCGATCTTATAACAGTAAAGAGATTGAATTCGAATAACATGAAGCTATGTAACAAGTGTATGTTCAGAAAACATAACACACACAAACTGCTACCAAACAAGTTATATAACTACTTCTGTCATTTATTATGTAATAAGAATTACGTATGTAATTAGCATAACATATGTTGAAAACTGGATAAGGAACAGTTGGATATGGAGCGAGATACTCATCGTGTTTTCATAGTGTGTCCTCTTTTTGTTCAAAAATGCGAGCTAGCTATCGGAAATGGTGGAGAAATAGGCCCACCAGTGAATATGATAGGTGTAATAGAGAGTCTATGTGGCAAATTTTGTCTCTACAACTTATAGACTATAAGACAATTATATATTAATACATTTAATAAGTCCATAGTTTCTAACCGAGAGAGAGAGAGGATGGGCCATAGGAAAAGCGTAATTACATTATAGCTTAATAAGAAAACTTAATGAAAAATATATGCACCTCAGTAGATAGTAGCAGGAAAAGCCTGATTATATGTACATTGATCCATTGCATGTCTAGCTGAATATGTCTTGTGTTTCGATCAAACTATGCTGCCTGCCACAAACCAAAGAAACCATTTAATACTTACTATATACGTATAGTACACTTTATTCCAAGTATATAAGAAAAGTATGTCAATGTAAAACCTTCACGAATGAAAGTTTCAACTATGTTTTACTAGTATATATATAGTAACAAACACATATATAGATAGGAACCACGTCTACTATGTTGTTTTGATCTACACACACATGGTTAGATAATAGTGAAATATAGAACATGCTCGTATGCACTATAGTAATAATATGTGCGTGTGTAGGCTTACTTTTCATTTTTGGATACACGGTAGTACTTCTCTGCAAGCTGACGCTGTCCAATAAGTTGTGCAAACCTCTCATCATGTGTGATCACAATAAGCTGGAAGTTCTCCTGTCCTCTCCTGTCTTCCATTATCCTGTTTACATATACAAATTGCAGTCTCTCGTGTTCTGTGTGTGGAGGATTGTAATATAAGATGTACCTTAGAAGAGCAGCAGCAAAGCTTTCAGAGTTTGCAGCATCCAGGTTCGTCGTTGGTTCATCCAGGGTCAAAATTCCACAATTGAGACAGAACGTCTCTGCCAAGGCTAATCGTATGATTAGAGCAGCCAAAACCTGCATAAACAGATCAGTATATTTATACTACATGCCATAGTATATTTCGAAAATGATGGAATATTCATAATACCTCGTTAAGTACGCATACGTTTTTGTATATATGTTTGTGTGTGTGTGTCTGTAAGACAAACAAATACTAACCTTCTGACCGGCACTACAGCGGCCACGCATTTCGAGTTCTGCATCTCCAGATCTCATTATGACCTATAAGAGAAGACTCCAAATAAGAAAATATATCTCATTAATCCTTGTTGTGTATATCCTATATATGCACCTTTGATGTAAAATATATAAAAGATACACATATGTTCCAGCATATGTATATATACAAACATATACATGAATATGCACACAGTATACGTACTCTGTAGCTATACGAACGGCTGCTTGCTCCTTCAGAATCTGCTCGTATCTCAATGTAGTCAATGTCCTGTCCTCTATAAGTTTGCTGCCAAAGCTCCTTAATTGTCTTGTTAATCTCCTCCATCTTCATGGTATGAAACCTCATCAAGGCTCTGCAGTAGAAACACAATTCACTCATATATACATTCATGCATATGTATGTGCACATATACAATATATACAAGATGATATATAAGGGATACCTATCGAGAGCACCATGGTACTTGTCTAGATCCTTATTCGACATTTCCAACGTCTGCATGAATACACATTCATCCATAAACTTATGAAGATAAGAAACATGAATCTGTGTATGTGTGTACCTTCAGTTTTATAAGCTGAGCACGGTAACGTTTATCTATATTCTTGTACTGTGCATTTTTGAACTCCGCCTTGTTGTTTCTAATGTTATTTTCATGCACTGCCAGTGTTCCCTTATATCCACTCACCTGAAAATACAATATTAGTGTTATTCCAATGTGATAACTATATATATACACACAAGTGCCAGCAGCACATGCACAGATGCATACGTGTGTGTATGCATATATACCTCGCCAATCAGTGACTGTTTCTCTTTCTGAAGCCTGCTGAGTTTAGACTGCCACTCTTCCACGTTTCCAAATTTCAGCTTTTCCTCCTCGATCAAATTAATCTACAGAATGACCTTCAGTTATAAAGATATATTACTAGATTGATATTATAAAATATATGAATCTGTATACAAATGTATATTATCCTCTCTGAACTCTGTATGTATCATACAAAGTATATATAGGTAGCTATTAATGATCGTCAATATACAATCTGATACGACATGATTTTTAGTATATGTATATTAGCTCATGAAAGTCATATAAAGGTAACATATGTATGTATGTGTCTATCTATCTATCTACAAATACATACATACATACATCTCTCTCTCTCTCTCTCTCTATACACACACACATATATAGATCAGGATCGTTCTTATAGTAGCATATGGACCACATACATATAAGCATATATGACATATAAGACATGGTAGTACATCTACATATTTCTATATCTACTGCATATAGGCATACATTACACGGATATGTACCTCGTTCACCATATTGTCCAGTGTAGAGAGGGTCTTGCGATAACCAATGTTATCGAGAAGGTTTCTCTCAAACTCTTTCTGACTTGCAATAACCTTCTGAATTTTGCCCAGCTCTTCAAGGTAAAAAGCTCTCTTTCTTTCTTCTTCGTCCTTCCTCGCCTGTAGCTCACTCAGCTTCCTCTTTGCATTCTCCAGGTTCTCCGTCTTCCGAAGCTCCACATACCTGCACAAGTATATACATATATTATACATGTGCACGCTTGTGTGTGCAGATGAGTGTATACACGTATGCATATGCATATATCATACGAATACCATAGAGACATACACACCCATAAACATCTCATACACATGTATAGGTGGAAATGATCATATACATTATATATGAACAAATGCCAGTCTAAAGTTTGCATTAAAGTACTTGTCTAAAGCTCTCCCTCTCTCCTCTCTCCTCTCTCTCTCTCTCGCACACGCACACGCACACGCACACAAATAATGGAAGCGTACGTTTTAATTTTTCTACGGAGTTGCAATAATGAGTGAATTTCCTTGTCGAGTTCCCCACAGCATGAGAACTAACCTCCTGCTCTTCTCTAAACTTCTTCTTAAGCTGTTCTAAATCTCTCATTTGCATTTCTCTCTCTTCAGCAATGGAGCAAGCCGCTCTGAGTCAAGCTGCAAAACAAAACAGTATTATGTCCAACAATAACTGAAAGATACACGATTATGTATGGCCACACAGATTAAATATACACGCACACACACGCTCACAATCACACAGACAACACACCTGGATGTTGTAATCCAGGTGGTCGATCTCCTTAAGGTGGTTTTCAGCTTCCTCCTTGTTTGCTCTGCTTCTTTCAAGTTGCGTCAGGAGTTGCGCTTTCCTCGCTTCTTCAACGAGTTTTCTTTTCGTGCATGTGTTCAAGTCAATCTTTCATATAATCCTGCTCCTCTCTTAGCTTGTCAATCTTCCTGTTAACCTCCTCCCTGCACACAATAGAGAGCTTTATATATTTATCCTTACTGTACGCTACATTGTTAAAATTTACAATAATAATCTTCGATATACATTAGATACTATCTTAGAGAGAGAGAGGAGAGAAGAGAGTGTGAGTGTGAGTGTGTGCGTGCACGCGTGGGAGCTTACAGTTGTTTTTCGTGTCTCTGAAGCTCGAGTCCAACATCATCAGGAGAACGGAGAGATGAAGAGAAAAGATTAAGCTGTTCTTCCAGAGATCTCACTTCGTTTTCCAGATTTTGAATATTCTGGCATGTGGTGTCTATACTCTGAACAACAAACCGAAGGTCTTGTGCTATCTTAAGTTCAGCTTTAGACTGGGCCCATAGACAAGAAACCTGTAAAATACAAAACGCAAAGTTGTATATAACTCTAATATGCACGTTGTGTACATCTCTTAGTAAATATCATAAATGAACACACATACATATAGACACTTACATCGTCCTGGGTTTCTGTGCTTTTCTGAAACTCCTGTGTCAGTTCGGGAAGGAGTTTTTCAGTATCAGGGATAAGCTCGTTAACCAGCTTTTGGTATTCTTCATACACCGGCCGAAGCTTCTCCAATTGTTGATATGTATTCTCGGCAAGGTTAAACTGCGAAGCCAATGCTTGTAGCCGCTCCGAAGTGTTTGAGCTCTTTGTTCTTTGCTGTAAAGACCAAGTATCAGATAGTATATGTTATATTAATCTATATAAGCACAAACACTCAGATGTACATACATAAATTTATACATTATATATCTCTATATGGACATGTATGCTGTATATACAAACCTTCCTAACGAAGTCATCTTCTTCCTCAGGTGTGAAAGACCGTTCACAACAAGGACAGATATGGTTTTCCTAGCCACTTGTATAAACGGATCGAACATTCTTCTCATCCCATCAGCCATGTCATGTTGGCTGCAAAACGTATATCAGACAAAGGAAATGTGTATACAATAAAAGTATATTACGCTATATATATACAAACCTTTTCTTATTATCTTTTAAATCCAATGCACTTCGTAGACGGGTAGGATATGCCTCGAGATCCAGACTTTCTTGCAAAAGGCTAGAGAGCCTATTCAACAAAAGCCTTTTCTTGGCTGAAACAAATAATTAAGCATATAGCAGCCATGATTAGAGATCGTGTATAGTGCTATGAGAGTATAATTCGTATTACCGTCTCTCTCCGCTTGTTGCTTGGAAAGCTTGGCTTTTGCATCCTCAAGCATAGCTCGTGCATGTGCAACTTGCATATCAGCGTCCCTTGATTTATTAGACAGCTCATCGTGTGCTTTGATGATATTACTGGACAAAAGAATCATTACTTCCATATACATATGCTACATACTTACATCCTAATATGATATGCATGCCCTCCGCCCACCCTCTCTATGTGACACACACACGCTACCATACTTGTACACATTATCAACATCTGTCTTGACACTCCTCGGATCTCTTGGCTGAGATTTCAATAATTGCCTGAACTTGTCTTTGTTATCGTCCATTCTGCGCATGGAGAGACAGGCCAATAAGTTATATATATGTTTGATTTTATAAACATGATATATCAATTAATATACTTACAGTCTCTTTAAATTTCTCTGTTGTGAATCGAGCTCGTCTTTTTCAGCCTTAAACTCCTTCGTTCATCAGCCTCCCTGTCGAGACTTCCCTGATAAATATTAGTGTTAGATTTTAAATATGGTATACGTATATGAATGTATATCTAAAAAAGAAGTTAGGAGAGAGAGAGAGAGAGAAGAGAAGAGAGAGAGAGAGAGAGAGAGAGAGAGAGAGAGAGAGAGAAGAGAGAGAGAGAGTTACTTATTATTATATTGAATTATAACTTTCTTGCCTTTTCCATGCGTAAGCTTTGGATTTTGTTCTCTATTGCAGTTTTCGTCATTCTCTCCTGGTTAATATCCTCTTCATAATGCATCTCCTCCATTCTCCTGGTAATCTTCTTCACTTCGTTCTCCTGTGTATATCATTTGATACCAATACTATTATATAATAGTTAGAAGTATATCATATTCATAAGACAAATATGCGTTATACGTACACAACTGCATATTACAATGAAGTGTAAATTATTTATATTTGAAAAATCTAATCATACTGATCGATATACCGTAACAGTATAAATGATAATACCGCTATAACACAAGTTTCTACGGTATATTACAGTACTCCATATATATATATATATATATATATATATATATATATTATATATATATAATATATATATATATATATATATAAGAACTGCTTTAGTAAATACCATTGATGCAAGCCGCTCTTCGGACTTCTTTAGATCAGCTTCGACGGATGACATGTCTCCCATATCCCTGTTAAGTTTTTCAAGACGACCCTCTATAGCGCTCTGCAAAATGAAACTGAATTTATAAACACAAGTGTAATTATAACTACGTTTAGTTGATGTAGGTAGCTGCATACACCAGTTAGATACTGGACGTAAATTTGATTAGCTACAAAAGAGTAGAAACGTTTAAGGAGGAGGCTAAGCCATATGGAATATATATAAACACACGTAGATGCATATATGCATGCATGGATATATATACCTTGTGGGCAATCTTTGCATCCCTACTTCCCCTTGCATCGCTGTAGCTTTTATTAATCTCGTCCAGCTTAGCTGATGATTTAGAAAGCTCCTTTTCGTGAAATGCCTGCAGAAGCATAATGGTGAACGCTATATATACACACACAAAATGCAGACGTCTCTCTCTCTCTCTCCCTCTACCATTAGCTGAGCCTGGTCCTCCTTCAAGTCCTCCAAACGCTTTGTAATTTTAGCAATGCATATCTCTGTGCTTTGTTCATCAAGTGGTGGAACAATGCTCCCAAGCTTATACCGTCCAAATAGCTGTTGAATAAATGCCTCAGACTGCTTTCTTTCCTGTTTGTGTGCCTGTTTAACAAAATAACGATGTGATATTGATGTGTGTGTGTGTGTGTGTGTGTGTGAGAGAGAGAGAGAGAGAGAGAGAGTAGTATATATCTATATGAAATATATCTGGTAAGTACACTTAAGAATGTATTATACACATGCACACGTACATAAACAACATAAGCCTGTGTGTCTATATATGCTACATCAACAAATATAGTACTGACATAAGTTTTCAGTGAATCTCATATCAAAGTGTATATTTTCAAAACTAAAAAAGTCTCTCTCTCTCTATATATATAGCACTTCAAAATATCCTACAATGATTGAGAAACAAGAAAAATATTATAATATATTGTATATTAATGATATATATTTATATATGTTTAATTTTTTTTTCCATTTTAACGGAAATGTGTACTATATACTTCTGCCTGCGTATACGGAATATAAAATCTACACACAAAAAACACGTCTATGTAGTCAGTACGTACATTTTCTTCGCTTTCAAATTTGCCAACTTCAGAAGACGCTCGTGTAATAAGCTCAGACAGTGTCTCATACTGCGTGTTAGCCGTATTAAGGCTGTGTTCAAATTCCACACGCTCCCTATTCGAGTTTTCAATCTTCTCTTGGAACTTAGCATGAAACTCTGCCAGCATCTCATCACTATCTGCAACATAAAACAGTCACTGTTAATGCAAATATTAAATACATGAATTGCATATAGACATCAATCATATATATGAAGATTGAAGCTTTTTCCATATAAACGATATATAGTACATATATATTAATACCTTCAATTTCCTCCTCCAAAGCAGAAAACTGTATTTCCTTTAGTTCTACAAGTTTAACTTTTTGTCCCTCCTTATAAGCAATGTCATTATCACACTGCCTTATTTGTCTCAGTACTTCCTCGACTTCAGATATCTTCTTCTGCATATCTTCAATTTGGGGCTCCATTACGGCTATCTTAGACTGTAAGTTTTCTGCTAATTGCTGATCATTCCTAATGCTCCCTTGCAACTGCATATATAACACACTTCCATATTTATAATGTAATAGTTGATTAATGAGCACACCTTAGATGCTTGATCCTTGATAGTCTGCAGATTCTCAAGCTGTAGCTTCTGAAGCTTGATTTCTTGAGCTTGTTCCTTGTGAAGCTTTTTAATAACTTCCAAGGCCTTTGTGTACCTGCAGAACATAATAAAAGTTAAGTCATGATATACATAATGTTGTTATTAAACTAAATGCATAATATATGAAACGTGAATAGAAGTGTGTTATGTATCTCACTTGGTATATGAATGTGTGTGTGTGTGTGTGTGTGTAATGTATATATACATATATCTTATAAGCAAGTTATACTTGGTAGCGGAGAAGATATCGTCGAACTTCTTCTTCAACACAGATGCTTCGGACAATGGCCAGTTTGCCTCATCTTGATGCACAAATATCACATTTTCCAGTATTGCTTTTGACACTCCCATTAGGGCGGGTACCTCTCTGTCCATATCCGCACATCGATAACTAAGGCAAACTTTCTGTATAGTATATCATTATGTTACTGTATGTATGTATGCATTTAATACATATGTACCTCGCCAGTCTGTGAGTTGATGGTCTGCAAAACACTCTCAATGGCTTTGTATTCCATCTTCGTAGCCTTTTGTGTGAGCTGGAAAGATCGAATACAAACCACGTCTTTCCCAGCGGCTGTTTTAAAGCGAAGTTTAATTTGCCCTTTCGTCTCCGTTTGCCCTTCAATCTAGACAAAATGGTAAACATTGCAATACGTCTATATTAAGTCCGGGATCGTGCTTATTTAAAACACAGGAAACTAATGTACTAACCTTTGGATCGTGTATGAAGCTTTGCCCAGACCTGGCATTTGGCGGCAGCTCGCCGGTGCAAGCGTTCTTCAGGCATTCAATGATAGTCTGAAAAATCAATTATTAACGAGTCATATATACCGAGTTAGAACTATATAGAAACTTATACAAATACACACATACATCTATATGTATGTTTATATACTTTTTATGTACATTTGTATCGACACCTATAAATGCCCATCTGCATTGAAACTTACACGTACGTATGGTTCATTCTATATAAGCTGTGTCCCGGTATTTTTTCCATAATAATTGTGATGTATATGGTACGTATACTTATAAAACTTTCAGCATGCAACAAATCTATATATCTACCATCATTTATATAAATGGGATTTGGTTGTGTGTGTGATGATTATTCTAATGTCTGTTAACAAAAGATAAAGCTAATTATTTCATCATATTTCCAGCTCCAAAAATGGAGTTTTTTATATGATATGCCCGGGTTTCTTTAATTAGATTAATCATTAAAAAGCAGATTTGTGTTCCAATGCAGATGAGAGAGAGCTTACTGTTTTGCCGGCACCATTCGAGCCAACGACGAGCGTGAGAGGGCGATAAAAGGTGATCACATGTGTATTGTCGGGGCTGAAGCTGCGGATGCCCTTGATAAGCATCTTATCGAGCGTACTCATGCCTCCTTCCCCGCCAAAAGCCCTAGCCCTAGTTTTGCTTAAACCCTAGCCCTAGTTTTGCTTAAACCCAAAAATTAAAAATAAAATTAGGGTTCTAAATATATCATTAGTCCCTTAAAAACGAAAACCCTAAAAAAATAGTAAAGAATTTAAACTGCAAGAATATTCTACAGAACGTGTACTCCAAATTATATACAATGCGTAAAGAATCAGACGGAGTAGAAAGAGGAAAACACCAACAAAAGCATCCACAAAAACTGTAAAAATTACAAAGCTTACCAATGTTAATTTAAACTCATTAAGTAATGTATAATATAATATAAAATTTATCAGAACCAACTTAAATAAATAACTCACTTTTGTATATCATCCAGCAAACTCCAGCCGCGGTAAAAATTATCTATGTAACAAATGTACCATGTCGTCCACCTCTGCAGTAAAACCAAGATATGTATGTATAGATATGCGTATGTATAATAGACTGTATTTATATATAATGTATAATATGCTATCTACCTATACAATACAGATACATTATATTACAATACAAATACCATCCCATACTGTACCTTTTATAGGACACATGCATCTCTCTCTCTCCACGCACACACACTGTTGTCTAAATATCTACACAAACATATACCTGTCGTTAACGTATGATAGTTATTGATAGTGTAATCTACTGTATAATGTAGAGAACTAAGTGTACAGTGTATTTATATAATGTATAATATCCCTACCTATACAATAACAAATACAATATGTATATATGTAAATATATATGTATTGCATGACACTGTATGTTTGTGACATCTTAAAGTTGCTATAAGCATGTGTGTGTGTGTGTGTACGTACGTACGTACGTATGTATATATTGTACACATACAACCACAATACGTAAGGGTTACTGATTGAGATTTTCTGCAGATTTGGAAAAGCAGATAGTGTACCTTTTATAGGACACATGCATCTCTCTCTCTCTCTCCCACACACACACACACTGCTGTCTAAATATCTACACAAACATATACCTGTCAAAAGAATTCCCATTTTCTTGTCTCGTAGAATGCATAGAGTACGAGCTCACGTCCGTATAAGAAGAGTCTTCCGGGAGCATCATCCAGCCTGCAGCCTTGCTCTCTTCGTGCTTGAGAATATGCTTCACATATTGAAAAGCAGATGCCACCAGATTACGCTCAAGAGCATTGAGCTGGAATGTATACAGCTTGCGGTCTCCAACGAGCCTCTTGAACTTGTGTACTACGTATGTGTATGCTTGTTGTGCTTGTGTAGAGTGTGGAACACCAACCGGACTGAAATACAAGGTGCACAAGATACTTTCAATATGTTATACATGTTATTTATACACATGGCTTTCTCATGATAGACCAAACAATATGGCAATACACCTGTAAGTTTAGAAATGCCTGATATACATATACATATATCCATACAAACAGATCTATATGTGAATGTTGCTCGGAAATTTGTGTATATGATTAGTTCTGTTAAGTAGGTGTACTGTCATTATTAATACATAGGTATTAATACATAGGTATCCATCATATAACATATATGTATGTATACAATACAAGAACGTATACATATGCCTAGTCTAACTTATAAGTACAAGGCATTTTTATAATACATGCATATGCGAGTGTATAAGTATCGACACACCAATACACACCTGAAATCGGAAAACCAGTCGCAGGTTGTAAGAGGAACACCCTTCATAATCTTCTCCTCAAACTTGTCATACTTGTTTAGAAAGAGGATAAACGGGATGCCTTGAAATAGGGACGGGAAACGATGTCTTGAAAAAGCTCCTTACTCAGTAGCAGCTTGTTTTGTAGTACTCCATCGCTGTCCATCCACATTTGATCGAATTCACTCAGTGCCACACAGAATATCAGTGCCTTCACGTCCTCAAACATGCCTAGCCATTTCCTCCCTCATTGAGCCCTATACCACCCACTCTTATCAGCTGGTACCTGCATGAAACTGTGTAAGAAATGTATACCTACACATACATGCACATGTACGTACATGCACGGCCCAGTAACACACACACACACACACATTCTACTACTGACCTGCAAATTGGAGAATAATCCACAGTATCATTCATGGCACCCGATGTTTGATCTCTATCCGGCAGGGAAAATTCAATGTCCGCAAGTCCTGACCCCTGTGTCAATCCTTCAACATACAATATATCATGATCCGCAGGCTCGTATTCATTGCTTGATAACTCCACCGCCTGAGAACCATAGTAAAATTAATATGTTTACGTTTGCACACCCACACGCACGCACACATTTCATCACATCACATCACAGGTATCAGTAAAAACATAGAATCACATCCTCATACCCATAACTCAATCAAATATATGACCAATCCTTTAAGTGCACACAGATACAGACGCATAGCGTATATACACGTACACTCGTACTATTTAACTGTCTACACGCTTACTTTCTAGGAATTCCCCGGTAACATCTGGAAGCATATGAAGTTCATCTTTCCTCTTGAATGTAGCTTGAATAGCAGGATCATGCCAAAGCTCCTCGACAGATGCACATATTCCGTGTAGCAGCAGGGAAGTATCTTTCGAGAGATCCATCAGCTGTAATCTCCAGAAACCAATCTGCCAAGTTCTTCAGCCGTGTGTCCAGCGAAAAATTTCTTGGGGTTCCAAATTATGTCAAGAGTTTTAGCATTGCTAAACGACCACACAAATAAAAGATGCATACTCAATGCTATGTACACTACACAAATAGTTATACATACCAGGTGTGTCCTTGTCATTTGAGGCCTTTCAGCTTCTCTTCTTCAAAGCGCTCACGGCCTTCTAAAGACGAACAAGACTTGTACATGTACGTTTGGATCATTTCTTTGTATCTGTCAAGTTCCTTCTGCTCAAAACCATTTTTGTACAAAAACTTGGCCTACATGTCAAAGCCATATCCATGGTGTCACAAAAGCGAAATTTACTATGAATCACTTACTGCTTGAAGATAGTACTTCTGCCAGACCTTTCGTGACCAAGTGAAGTAGCTTGCTGACACTCTTCTGCTCCAAAATGCCAGGACCATATCGAAGTGACATTCACGAGCGTCTGCTCGATTAAACGACTACCAGCGCGGGGTGTAGGCAACGAAAATAGCGAGTACAATAATCTTATCGAAGCCTGCAAATAATAATGCTGTGTGTGTATTTTTGTTGTATGTGTGACTCCGAATTCGACGAGCCCCACCAAGGAAGGGTCCAGAAAAAAAGTGTGTGTATCTACACACACATTAACAGGGACTTACTTTTTCCCAAATGTTTCCTTGAATTGTTTTGTCCTTCCTCCATATAAGATCCATCCGGACAAGAAAGGTAAGTGCTAGGGGGGCACTGCACTCCTGCAAGCTTTTATAAAAAATAAAACACCATTACATCAACATAATCAACTGAAAGTTTATACCTTCAACACCTTTAACTCCGACTTTGTAATTTGAACGACAGTTTATAAACACCTGTGTTGTTCCATTGCTTGCCTCTGGTTTAAGTTGCCCACCAACCTTCAGCTCTGCAGTAATAATGCTGCTCGGCTTCTCACCTTCCTGTTCAAAGATTTAAAACTTCAGTGTGAGCATATGCTACTGATCCATAGATGTTTCTCTCTATACGTACACACGTATGAATGTATTATGTATGATAGATGAAGCTGCTAAATAATGATAATTACCTTGCCCCAGAATCCAGAAGTTTTATCATACCAGTATCTACCAGGCTTGAGTTTTGGAGGAGGAATACTGCAGCCTAGAAGCTCAGACATCTCTTGTACAGAGAGAGCTCTCCCATTAACGAACAGTTGCTCAGCACGAAGCTGGTTAGCTAGACAATCCTTCTCTGTCCGCATGATCTGCTGAACTTCCAAAGGACTAAGAATGCCCCTCAAAAGCCTTGATGATTTTCCCAGGTAAGGCCGCCTCGACTCGTGTATAGCCTGTCCGATGCATTTCAAGCATTTCCTCCCCTCTGGCATTGACCCCATGACGACCAAAACACAATTCTTGCAGTACTTGGCCATGCATACCAAACACGTCTCTTTCTCCTGTAGAATGCGCCCCTTTTGACACCTATGACATTCACGTCTCCCTCGCACAGGCACCATAGAAGTCTTAGCAGTTCTCTGCACGATGAAAAGATGACATAATGTAATGTGTTGAACATGCTGAGGAATATATGCACTTCAATACGTAGTATATTAAGCTTTGTCGTGTGTGTATATGCAAGTTATCACTATACCTCGTTAGGTGAAAAAACTCCTGGAGTTCTATCCTTCTCTGGCATAGACAGGGACCGTGGGGTGGAATGAAGATCCGAATTGTCCATGCTACTGTTGTTGTGATTCTCACCAAGTGAGACTGATCTAAATGCCGCTGAAGGAGACTGCAATGCAGAAGCTGCAGCAGAGACCGCTGCGGAGAATTGCACGTTGAGTTCTTCGATCTCCGATGAAGAAGATTTACGTGACAAAGTGTTGGACTCCGAGCCCGCATCCTTTTCCCTGAATCGCCCTTGAGAAGATGAAGTCTCAAAGTTGGCCATCTCTACCAGGCCTGTAACAGGAGAATCTGCAACCCGAAGCTCACGTATCAGGCTCTCTGTGCGTTTCCTGCTGTCTACTACCAACACAGCTGGCTTTGGTCTTGTGGGTTTTGATTCCTGGCTGTTAGATCCTACATTCCTTTCCCTGTTCCTGGGTCCGACTAACCTGTTGTCTAAAGGCTCGACTTTTGGCAGCGGATGCTCTATCGGGGGCCCCTTGTACTCGAGTGCGATCGAATAGTCTAGCTGCTCCAAATCCGGCATCGGCGCTCCTGGAGGAAGCATCGGACGCAAGAGATTCTCTAGCGACATGTTCTTTGAGGGATTATCCATTGCCGCCTTGATAGTCATCCTGAAAATCCCGCATTTTCAATGTATTTTCGAGTTCTGAAGTCTAGGACTAACCTTCCCTCACGAGCCGGGAAGATCTGCATCGCAAACTCCACATTCCGCTATTTGTGAAGACGCCATGGCACTGTATAGCGAATGCGCCGCCGTCAAAACCTTCAAAAAGACCGCATTTTGAATGGATTTTCGATCGGACAAAGTTCTACAGGTTTTAGGACTGACCTTCTTTCACGAGCCGGGACGAACCACCTCGATACAAGGGACTGTTTGCGAAGAGACCATGGCGCGCTCAAAAATTTCAATGGATTTTCGATCGGCAAACACCTCTACGGGTTCTAAGACCAGGGAAGATCCGAATCAGAAACAACACATTTGATGCAAAGGTGTACGATTTATGAAGACGCCACGGCGATTGAATGTGCTTACCGGAGAGCACCGCCATGCTGCCGCCATAGCTCCGTGCTTCAACCGCTCGCTTGCAAGAACCCTAGACCTAGAGTGCCAGTACGTTCATCGATTCGGGCAGCAGAAATTTCTTCGATCTGTGCAGAGAAATGAGCTTGCGCGTTATGGCCACGCCATATGGCCCATTCTTCTGTACGGTAGGTCATTTGACGAACAGAGGGACTAAATATGATTTAATTAATTTGACTTTGAAGTAGTGTCGTAGTTGGGATTTCTTTTGTCTTAACGTAGTTATTTAAAAAATTAAATTATAACATTGTCCAGTTCAATTAATTTTAATTTGATAGAAGAATATTTTGTTAATGTTTAAATATAGTGGTTAATATTTCGATTTACTAAAACTTATTAAACATTGTTAAAAGTATTATATTATTTTTATTTATAAATGCTGTCAATGAATGGACAGTTTTGTCCAATAGTGTCTCATATCCAAATATAATAATTTGTATGGGTTCATATGAAATGTACATATAGAATTAACTTTCAGATTATTTATAAAAATACTAATTATTTATTTATAATTAAATGTCTTTAAATTTTATACTTTATATTATTAATTACAATTAGTTTTTCTTATTCAAAATTTAAGGTTAAAATTAAATTAAATTAAATTAAATTAAATTTAAATCATAAATGTGCATCTTAACCATTTTACAAGTACATTAGTATTAAAACAAAAATATCTGAAACTAAACACTCACAGTTAATACTTCTTTATAGTCATTCTTCAGAAATCTCCAAGGTCCAGTAGCGCTTCCAAGCCTGGATAGATACTATATACTTTAGAAATTTATTTGAAAGTTTAACATTTATGTATAAAGTTATCATTAAGTATATAACATTAATATACTTATACACATGTTTATAATTTATCATACAAACCTCAGAAAGCCAAGAGCTACTCGGAGACACATAAACAGGGACAAGCCAACCCATATTCCTCGTAGTCGCAACCATAATGATCCCAAATAGTACAACCGACGATACTGCTCCTATGCTAACCTGTAAAATCGTCAGTAGACTTCAAGTGTGTGTGTGTGTGTGTGTGTGTGTGTGTGTGTGTGTGAGAGAGAGAGAGAGAGAGAGAGAGAGAGAGAGAAGATGAACACACTTTTAGGCAAGTGTATACACATGTCCTCAAGTGTGTCTGTGTGTAATTGATACGAACACAGCAATGTATACATGTATGTGTACATCTGTACATATATTTGTGTACGAGAGCATATGTATTATAAACAGGCATGCACACACACACACACACACTTATAATCATAAAGACTTACTGTAGACAACGCAGAAAATTGAAAATCTGATCCTCCATAAAATATACCATCCAACACGAACGCCAATGAGTTGATAGCTTGTGTCCCAACTACAAACTGTAGAATCCATATTAAGATTAGATTAATTAAATAGACATAGTTAATAAATCACTCACAGGCATGAGCGTGGTCATTTCCTGGATAACTTGGTTATCATGTGTGAAAAGCCTCAACAGCCATTTGAAGCTAATCAAAAGAAGTAAGGTTATCAAAACACCAAAACCCAGGCCTATCTGCACAACATCGGTCTAAGCAACTTGAGAGAGAAAGAAAGAGAGAACCTGTACAACCCGATAAGCCGCAAGTTTAACCCGGTTGTAATCTGTTTTTACCAAAGCTTCCGCTATTATTGCCTTCAAACATATGGGTTAAAACATACATGTACACGCACACACACATAGGGACATGTACACAGCATATATAAACACAGACACAGACAAAGTATCAACCTGTGCAGCAAGTGCCAATGAGTCAGAAAGGAGTGAAGCAGCTAACCAAATCTGAACGCATATTTGATGTGCAGCCATTGGAATTGTCCCAAGTCGAGCAGCAACTGATGTTGCAAGTGTCGTAGTTAACAATGTCCCCAATGTTCTAAGAAGCAGCAAACCTCCTGTATAATATCAACTATATAATGAATACTTTACATGGTATTCTACTGCCAAATACGGGACAGTATACAATATACAAGTAAATAGTACATATATAAGTGCTTACCGGATTTTAGAAAGCGGCCGAGAGCGAGGTCCTTCCTCCGGATGGGTAACAAAACAACAAATTTCTTGAGTTTGTACAAGAGAATCAAAAGCATAATATACCTACAATATTCACACATGAGGTTAAGTGGAATAAAACACGTATATAATTATGTACTTACTCTGATATTACGGTGGCAGCAGCGGCTCCAAGAACACCGAGTTTGAGAAAGAACATGAGTAGAGGGTCCAAGACAATATGAACTACGTTCCCAATAGCTGTTTAAGTAAACAAATCCAATGCAATTTAATTACCACAGCAAATGTAATACCTTACCGGTGGCATACAGAGGAGTTTTGTGTCTTTAAACCCACGGAAAGCTCCCTGTACAGCTAGAGAGACAACAACCGCAGGTGCTGCAAGGGAACGCAACACCAGGTATTGTCGAGCCGGTACACGCATAACAGAGTGCTGTTAAGTACTTGTTAAGATCTCTCTCTCACTCACACACACACACACACACACACACACACACACGCACGTCTGTATTAACAGAAACTTACAAAAGGAATGCCCATGATATCCAGAATAATGGAGGACGCAGAAATCAACAGTGTTGTCTCTAGTACACCGAGAACCGTCCCCAAGGCGAGAGAAGACGAAACTGCGGGAAGCACTAGTCTGGATTGTGGTAATAAACCCTCTTCAACTGCGTGAAGGGAAAATAAAATAAAGCTTAGTGAGATAGTATTACCTAGTTAACCACCTTCTGAACCGGAGTTTTCTACTAATTGGTGTTCTTGGGCATTAACATTCTCCTCAGCTACGAATGAGGTTGTTATATTCAGCAATGGTATATTTAAAATCTTCGAAACCAGGTTGAAGACGGAGATAGAAACACCAACCGCTGCCACTTCCACCGCACCTTTTACAAGTGCATGTCAACGCACACGCGCACACACACACACACACACACGTGTACATACCCAGTCTCCCAATGAACATGGTGTCCACTAACGATGCTAATGGATCGGCTGCAAGACCAACTGCGGCGGGAAGTGCGATTTTCACAATCTCAGAGAGGAGCCCATCCATCGAATTGTGTAGGAGATATGAAAAAACACTATGAAATTCAATGTGAAACATATATATATCTAACTTTATTTCTTTTTAACTACGGCTACAATAAATCTCCTACTCTTCTACTCCACTCTATTGGGTCTCGCTACATGTGTGCGTATTATTATTAGATTAACAGATAAAACCTCTAGAGGTAGAATCAACAGATGCACCTCGATCTATATTAAACTTTTATATAAAATATTCACCTAGTCCCACCGCTAAAGAATATATACCTGATTATGATTTTATATATTCGAAGTTTGACATTTAAAAGTAAAAATAAGACCTCAACCGACTTTAATTTATTAAATAACACAGGAACAATGACAAGTATATACTGTATTGTCCTATATACTAATTTACGTTTATTGTAGCTCTAATCACTAATTCCCTTCCTGGTTTCATTTTTATAGCGACAGCAAACTTATAATATATATATATATTACCGGGGCGTTCCGTCGAGCGGGCTCACGATCCGTTCGCACACTCGTTCCTACTTGCTAACCGCGTTGCCAAAGAAACCCTACACAATGCCAAGAGAGGAGCCCTAGAGATATATATACATAGAGCAACCCTAATCTCACGTGTATACGTGATGCTCCACGTACTCATAAACCCCAGCATTCTTCATTTATCACCCTCGACTTCCTCTTGCATCGTCTTAACTGCATTTTAATCAGTCTTCCCATTCACTTTCCACTATTTACTTCCAATACTTGTAACCATGTTTTTATTTTATTTTACTTGTTTTATGTTTACTAAAAGAAGCTCGCTCCTCTCGATTTGAAAGAAATTCAATGTGCTCTAGTAGCATAAACTAGTTAAATCAACACTGGTATAACAATCTCTAAACTTGACTTCATTTTCATAAGTTAGATGCACCTTGTAACTAAAATGGGCATGTTTATAAAGTTATTTAATTAGTAGTTTTTAATATTAAAAGAATATTTTTTAAAATAATATATGTTTAAAAAAAGAGTATTCTTTAAAATGTATGTTTAAAAATTGATAATATTATAGAATAGAAGGTATTAAGTTATATAATATATTATATTTAAGATTGTACAAGCCTAATATAAAAGTTATTAAAAAGCATGAGAGGTACATTATATAAATATTTATGTTGTTATTAAAATACCAATATTTAATTATAACATTAATTAAAAATTTGCAATAATAATAATATATATATATACAAAATCCTATATGGTCAATCTTCCATATCTTTTTATAAATTTATATAGTTAAGGAAACAATTTGGTACTATTTTAAAGAATTAATTATAATTATGAATATTAAATATACTATATTTTGTAATTGCTTTAAACTTAAAAGAAGATCATGTTTTATAAATATTAAATCCATTCGATATAGGTGAATGTCAAGAAGTGTTAATAAAGTAATAATTAACAAAATTGTAAAAGAATATATATTGTTTTTTCTAGGCATTCATTATACCTTTCGCTTTTTTTCTCATGTCGCCTTTTTTGCGATTTGAACCATACAACCTTTATTATTGTTTTTTTGTGATTACTTCAACTATAATTTAACATATCTAAATAAGTTGGTTATATGACACATATGAAATAATAAGGACAATCATCAGTTGTTGAAAATCCTTGCAACAATCAAAGTGTGAGGTTTGCATTTCTACATCACTATTGGCTTATATGTTACACACTCATTGATGTGGTTTCAATCTCCTTCGGGCAGGCCAAAAAGGATGTTGTAATTTTGTACTTGTGACAATAGGCTTTTTTAACTCTCGAACAACAATCTCCTAATAATTAACCACATGTTTATATAATAACCACATGAATAAGGTTTGGTTGTCCTTCTGGGAAAAGTGGCTTTTCATTCTCTCAACTTTTGAAGAGTATTAAATCTTCTTTGGGTAATCACTCCATTTTGATGGTCGTAACTTATATTGCATAATAGATATACCATCTCTTATGAAAAAGAATTGTAATGGCATAAATGACTAGTTAAAGAATTGTTCCCCTTTTTAATATACTCTTTGAAAAACTTTTTGAAGTTTGACACTTCAATCACAAGTAACACAACTTTTTTTAAGATGTAATTTTTTAAAAGATTATCATATATGGTAAGTAAGTGCACTTGTCCATTTTATAAAGTTAACCTTAGTGAAGAATGCATCAATATCTTCATGAGTGTGACCAACCATAAGAAAACTAAGCATGATTATCTCAAACACACCTTTGGCAACAAGCATTAACAAGTATGCTAATATGTATCTAAAAAATACAAGTAAGTATGAGCTTAAAAAACCCTTAACTAAAATGATTTACCTATTTTTGTTCTCGCATACACAATTGTCCATTTGTAAGAAAGCTTATTTGATGTTGATGACATTTGTACCTTATCTGAGCTAGATCCCTCCACTGAACTAGAACTCTCAATAGGCCATCTGTTTTTTGTGTAGGCTATTGACATTGCCTTCCATATTCCCAAGTAGCCTCAAGTGCAAACATGTTCATGAGAGCATTGTAAAAACTAGAGGTGTTGTTTCTTCACTTTGAGATCACCCATAGGACTTGTTTGTGAGTGGGCTTCAAGGTTTTTAACAATGACCCAACAATGACTAAGTTGCTAGACTAGTGTGGAAGTGAAAAATGTCCATATGATTCACAATTGTGTCCATGTGTTAGCACATTTGTTAATAAAATCGGAAGTTTCATGATATTTTCAAGTACTTTGGTGTTGCAACTAGCTTTGGAATGTTGGTCTTTAAATAATTCATCTTGTTATGGATCAAGCATAAGTATTCTGATGGATATAACACAAAAAACATGCGGTGTGCATAGTAATGAAATCGGCAAGTTTTTTGTGCAATTATGTGGGCCTCCATCTTCTTTGAATGGCAATGATCTTCACTAAGGTTTTTGCATAAGCCTTTGCAGCCTTCAACGATGTAGGAAAGCTAGAGTGTTTTGCAATCTCCACATTTTAAACTGAGTATTTCATATGTTGTTGAAGGTACCAATGCAGATTATTTGAGCCCCATCAAACTAAGGCACTTGTTCACATGTTCACAATACCTTAATTGAGTAAAACCTTGAGATTTTCCTTGACTCCTGCATCTGTGGTATGGCATTTGTGAGGTATCCTATTTGCATTTGCCTTCACAAAAGCCTTGAGTATCTCTATGATTGCCATAATGTGAGAGCAGGTTTTGACCAAGTGAGTGTTCCTATGTACTGAGGTGTGCACTCCATTTGCCACTCATCTCTCTAGTGGTAGAACGTGGTCTTTGGGATCTCGTATATAATGTACCAAATTTTGAAGTAGATGGTCACCTTATTAAATACCATGGATGTACTCTAATAACATGTGTTCAATGCCATTCCATCAATACACCCAGTTAGTGCAGCATATACAAACTCATGCCTTTGCTTTTGGGTGAGCTTACGAAAGGCATGTTTACTTTGGGTAATTTCATTCTAGTTCACCATCTGACAACACTTTTTCTTGCAGTAGTCAATCATGAAAATGTTAGCAACACTTGCTAAAGATGTGAGATTCATTTTGACCCTCTTGCCAAAACTTGCTGGAGTTGATTTGCAGCCCATGAATCTCCTTTTCCTTACTATAGGAGGGTTGTTACTATTATAATCCAACCCGAAATATGTTGAACTATTTGGCCATTTTAGTTCAAATGTTCACCACCTCACGAGAGATCTAGGATGAAATGTGCCATTTGGTGAAACCTTTATCACAACTACACCCATGAAGTAAGCCCCTAATTCCTCTTTTGATACAACTTCCATTGGATTGATAGTTGAGATAATGCCCCTCCCAACTTCAATCTCATGAAAAAAGAGAATCACCTCATCCCTTACAACAGGCAAGCCATCATCTTGTGAACTTGTACTAATATTTATTTATAACTTTGCATTCTTTGTGTCAGCCTTAACTTCATCCACATTTCACAATATAGAAGTACCCTCTTCAAATTCTATTCCAAGAATCTTAACGTGCTTGTAAATAGTGTTCACCCAAACGTACACACACAACCCTTGGGCAATGTTATGATATGACGCATTATCATCTTGAATTTCCATAGTTCCAATGCTAACTATCTCGTTGTTCTGAAGAATACATACTTTATCTTTAATATTAAACATATTGCACATAAATATTTGTGTCATTTATGATTTTTGTTTATGCAATATGCAATAAAATCTAAATTGAGGCTTAATATAGCAATGACATATAATTATATAAGAATAAATTCTCATGCTTAATTAATACAAGTGGTGGCGGGATTAATCCCGTCCACAACTCTCTCTGACGGGAGGAGGTGGCGAGATTAATCCCGTGAATACTTCCCGTCTCCTAAAATTATGAACAAAATTAATCTTGCCCACCATTTTAAGAAAAAGCATTAGCGGGATTAATCCACCTCCTAAAATGGTGAGTGTAATTACACATTGACTTATTGCGATGTGCCAATTGGTAAAATTACTTTTAGGATTTAAGAATCTATTAGAATTGCACTAAAATCCATTAAGAATTTATTTCGTTTACACATCCCTTTACTTAGAATTCTCAGTTAGCCAAGATTTCATAAAGTTCTCGCTAGGATGGCTTCCATGCCTCCTAGAATGGTGGGCAAGATAAATCCTGGCTCGGGAATAGCACACAACACACGCGTTAAAAACATCCAATTGTGAGCCTTAGTGTTTAGGGTTTAAACCCTAAACTTGTTTAGGGTTTAGAGTAAATGTATATTAAATTCATATAAACGTGCATGGTTTTAATTTCTATGTCTTAAAGATTATACACTATATATTATATATATTATGTGCTATAGTTTTAATATGTTTTAATATCACTCTGTCATTTTAAATTACAATAGAGTAAAATTCAAATATATGTATACGATTTTAATGTAGGGCAAATTATAATTTGTATTTTTAAAAATAATTTATAAATCACTAGAATGATTTATGATATTAATAGCTATTTGACTATAAAAATTCTTTATGCGTATTTTCTTATGCATTTTTATATGAATAATATACTTTTTATACAAATATTAAAATTCAATAATAAAATACTTGCATTGGGTTTAAACCTTAAATATATATAAGGGTTTAAGCATTTATTGGGGTGTAGGGCTTAGTGTATAGGGTCAAGGGACTGCAATAAAGGATTTAAATCATAAATCAAACAATTAATAATATGTAACAATGATCATATGTCTAATGCTTAGAAAGAGGGGAGGAAGAGCCTCATCTAGAAGGCCCTTGTAAAGAGGGGCAACGATTACCAACAATGATCATTCTCAATTAATCATTTATCTCGGTAAATAAGCCAATATTAAAATTATGTGAACACTAGGCCCAGTTCGGGGGATTTGTTGCTTTTTTTTCAAAAGCGTCATGTTAAATGCATGTATGATTCATATGTACTATGTGTATATGACACATTCACACATGTATGATTCATATGTACTATGTGTATGTGACACATTCACACATGCAATACATGTGTGTATGTATATATGTGTACTAATGTATGTAATGTGTGTGAAATTAATATTTCATATATACATGTGTATGTATGTATTGTGAGTATGTGAAAACTTAACACTCTCACAAACACACATATGTTAAACCCCTGCATGATTCATATTTTTTTTGTGTATGTGATACACCCACACCCATATGATAATATAACAAAAGAATATTTATTTAGGGTTAATATATATTTTATTGATTTTAGGGTTTAATTAATATATATTTTATTAATAATATTTTATTGATGGTAGAAGAGTAGAATGGTGGTGGAAGATTTGAGAGCAGCGCATTATCACACCATAGATCCACTCTCACAAAAAGGCAAGAAGGTGTGGTTATGCAAGAAGGCATGGCGGTGCAAATAGGGTTTGAAGGTGGCAGTGCAGCAAGGGTTTGAAGGCGGGATTCACACAAGTAAAATCTTCTCTTTCAAACACACACCTGTATGTGAATGGACATGTGTATTGATATATATAAGTTATTTATCTCTCTCTCACACACGCACACTCTTGTATATACATATACATATATATATGTGTATTTGTATATTATAATTTATTTATTTATCTCTCTCTCTCACGCACACACACACACCTATATATTAATATACATATATATGTGTGTGTGTCTGTATATTATATTTTATTTATCTATCTCTCGCATGCATAGACTCTACGGTAACACGCTGGTGACTGCTTACTGGATGTTGTTGTATGATATTCTTAATTTGACATTGGAGACATGCCTTACACACACATGTATATACATATACATGTGTATGTATTTGTATAATTTAATTTATTTATCTATCTCTCGCACACACATGCACACTTCTGTATATACAAATATATATATGTGTATATCTAATTTAATTTATTTATCTCTCTCTCTCACACACACACTATATGTGTATATACCTGTGTATTTATAATATAATACATATATATAATTACTTTATCTCTCTCTCAACACACACTCTTGAATGTATATGTATGTGTGTATTTGTATATATGTAATTTTTTATCTCACACACACACCTATATATATACGTACATGTGCATTTGTATATATATAAGTTCTTTATTTCTCTATCTATCACACACACACAACTGTATGTATATGTACATGTATATTTGTATTTTATAAGTTCTTTATCTCTCTTTATCACACACACACAATTGTATGTATATGTACGTATGTATTTGTAAATTATAATTTCATATATTTCTTTCCCACACACACACATGCTTGAGACAGGGAAGTGATGGTGAAATTAATCCCGCCCACCATTCTAGGAGGCGGGGAAGCATTGACAAAATTAATCTTGCCACCCTTTTCTGTTTCAGAGAGTATGGGCGGGATTAATACCGCCAACCAATTTAAGAGGCGAGAAAGCTTTAGTAGAATTAAACACACACATATATGTGAATATACCTATATATATAGTTCTTTATTTCTCTTTCACACACACACATATGTATTTATATATACATGTGTATTTATATATTATAATTCCTTAATCTCTTTCTCTCACACACCTCTCTAAAACAGAGAAGGGTGATGGGATTAATCCCGTTAATGCTTCCTTGCCTTCTAGAATGGTTGGTGGGATTAATCCTGCCAACCATTTTAAGAGGTGGGGAATTTTGACGGGATTAAATACACACCTGTATGTGAATGTACATGTGTATTAGTATATATAAGTTTTTTATATATCTCTCTCACACATATATATTATAATTTTTTTATCTTTCTTTCATACATACATGTATTTATATGTACGTGTGTATTTGTCTATTATAATTTCTATATATCTATCTCTCACACACACATTCTAGGAGGTAGGGAAGTGGTGACGGAATTAATCCCACCACCCCTCCCTGCCTCCTAGAATGGTGGGCAAGATTAATCTTGTCCACAACTCTTTGAGACGGAGAAGGGTGGCAGGATTAATCCCTGTGTATAAGTATATAAGTTTTTATCGCTTTTGTATTTATATGTACATGTGTATATTATAATTTCTATATTTCTCTCTCTCCCACACACACACACCTGTATATACGTATATAAATGTGTATCTCTATATTATAATTAATTTATCTCTCTTTCACACACACACACACACTCTTGAATGTATATGTATGTGTGTATTTGTAAATATGTAATTTCTTTATCTCTCTCACACACACCCATATGTATATTTACATGTATATTTGTATAAAAAACAATTCTCTACTCTTAAGCCAGCAGGATTAATCTCGCCAAGACGATTCCTTCCCTCTTTAAGCCTTTGTAATTACACACCACACTTGTATGTATATGTATGCGTGTATCTTTATCTTTACTCTCTCTCTCTCTCTCACACCTGTATTTATATGTACGTGTGTATCTTTATTATAGACCTGCTAAAGACGATTCATAGCTTCCTTAGGGTTGGTAGGATTAATTTCCTCTTCGAGCCATAAGCATTAATCCCATGAAACAGTTCCTCCTCTTTTCGGGCCTAACAAAATTAATCCTGCCAAGACGATTACTCTTCTAGTGGAATTAATCTTGCAATCTAATTAGTTTATGCACTTCAAAGATAAATATTTATAAACCTTGTAAAGGTTTAATTGTGTATTTGTATATTTGGGTTTGTATAAGTGTGTGCATCTTAATAAAATTGTATTCATAGTGTAATATTGTGCAGACTTAATCAAACAAAGTGATTTTGATTATTAGTACGGAGTCGTCTTCAGATTTTAAGTAAGAAATAAAACAAATTATGTTATACTTGCACATGTGTTTGAAGAACTTATGATTTTTGCATTCATTTATGTGACATTAAAGACAAGAAGAGGAGATGGGATTATAGAATTAACTTGGTCATATTTTAAAATAAACGGGAAGCGCATTAGATCAATCATAGTTGTTGGGTGCTTGATTATTAAATCTACTTTTTATTGTTTTGTTTATCCACGTGATGTGACAAAGATTAATTTGATGAGGGTAGGCTGCAAACCGAGATTGGACGATGCTCAAAATATATACCTCGTTTCATCCAATGTAACGTTCTTAAATTCGGAGGAGGCCAGATATGACTCAAACCTCTGTCGACTTGCAAATTACAACGTTCACGTGTTCACTAATGATGTCAACCATGGAGTTTTTCTTTAACTAAACAAAAACCATATATAAAGGGGATCCGATATTATTCTTCGAGGATCTCAATACTCATCAAGTAGGTGTATTCACAGTATATATTGCTTCATAATATAAAAGATCCATAAAATAAGCAATCGTCCCAACTATCATTGAAGTAGAACACAATAATATTATTAGGGAGATTGAGAAGGTAGCTCAATCCCAAGTTTTTTACAATTATTTTCAATTTGCTTGGGAATCTTCAAAAGTTAGAAAAGTGTGCCAAGAACACTAGAACAATTGTAGTTGGGACTCACACATATTGATTCTGATTATAAGAGAAAGTCTTTTGTCGTTCTATCAATTACACTAGTGGCATCCCATATTGCAATAAGTCATAAGGAAATGATGTTGAATGACAGGATTTATAAGTGTAAAGTTAAGTATTGTAGCGTTAACCCTAACTTCAACTATAGACCACTCAACTAGAAACATGTAACTGATCTCATAAAGAAGATAAAGGACGACAATTGTACATAGTCCCATATAATGCCGTTTTGTGCCCATATTATAAAAGAAAAAAAGGCACTAAGATAATGTGGGTGACAACACCAGACCAAATTATGAAGATTCAGACAAAGGGTAAAAAATAAATAAGGTATTACATTATTAACAGCCAACACACGATAATGGCAGCCTAAGAACTCCTCAATGAACACATGGTAACAAAACTTCTTCTAGCATACCTGTGTGAAGCTAAAAACAATGTTCTCAGGAAGACCATGGTGTCAGAATACTTTGCAGATCACCAACTTAGCAGTTGTTTGGTCTGTAGCAAGATCGGCTTTTTTAGCTAAGCTTAATCTCATAACCAAGCAAATATCATAAGCTATCTACGGTATGGGATGGTGCTGACACCAACCATTACAATAGCAAAATATAAAAGAAGTTCAAACACACACAATCCATGTGGGTAACTCTTGGGCGGTCGTAAAGAGCTATTGCAAGGAGAGAACAAAGTGCAAAATACCGGGTAAGAAAATTCTTGGCAGGATTTATCTTGCCAGCATAATAATCTTTAATTAATCCATTTGTAAAAAGCTAAGGAAATTACTTCAGTTAATTTTGCTTAGGTGGGCAGGAAGGAAACATCCTTCTTGATGATGCTAATTTCTTGTCCCAAGGATAAGGTCTTTATCAAATGAGTGGGGATCATGGAATCGCTTGCGAAAAGAACACTAAAAAAAAAGCAAACGAGTGAAGGAAAGAACCCTCAAAGAAGTCTACAAAGAAACCCAGTAAGATGCTAAAGGTTAAGTTTGTCCAACTTGTGAAGGATGTAGATAACGACTTCAAACTCACATGGTTTAAGCTTATAAATGAACAACAATGGATCAGATGGATGTGTTAGCTGATTTGGTGGTTAATGGCAAACTACAAATTAATAACAACATTCCCACCTCTCCTTTTCATCTTAAGGCAATGGAGCTAAAGACGATTGAACACTTTAAAGAATGGTTGGGAATACACTACCATAAATTGGGTTGAACCTCGGCTCTAGCATACGAGGAGGTTAGCAAATATTTGAAGGTGACAGACAATGATATGTTTGTCTAATGGGTAAACCAATTGGAAGATCTGGGCAAGAATCTATTACATATTAATTCTAGAAAGGAGAACATCACGATGACATCTTCTCTTATGGCAGTCCTTCAGTAAGTGAGAACCGAGTTGAACCTGATAAAAGAGGATGTTACGAATCATTACAAGCCTTACAAATGTTTATTGTCAGATTCAAGACTTTATGAGGTAACATCACTACTTGTAGAAAATCTTTTCAAATGTTCGTAATGGATCTGTGAGTATCAAAAAATCCATCTTTAGATAGGGCACTAGAAGATTTAATGGAGAAGCTTAACCGTGCAAGCATGTATAGAAAAGTATTCCTTATTTAATTTTTGCACACTTACATGATACATACATCTTTAGGTATTTATTTCTTGATTTTTACTCATGTTATTAATACCTTCACATTTGACTTCGCCAAGAAGAATAAACATCATTGAACTGGATTTTACATGAATGATATTAATCTCAGATGTATTGATACGTTTATTCACTTGGTTGTTTGGAATGCGCTAAACAATTTCAAACTTCCAATCGATTGGCCAAGCACACAATTTGATTTCAACAAGCATTGTAGTGTTGTAGAAGAAGTAATTCATAAAGATTGAATTTTTGACCAACGATTTTGTTATAAACCTCTCAAATATTACGATGTGAGAAAGTAAAGCAAGTCATACTTCTTCAAGAATGAAAGAATAATTGGGCTTTATTGTGAGATCAATCAATTAAGGATAATGAAGAATGCACATATCTTAGTGGAAAATGACTCTCCTTAAAAGGTTTGTTGATCCATCCAATATTTTTGACCCATATTCTGATATTAATACCATGGATGAGCTAGTGAACTATTTAGACACATGCCAGAATCTTAAATTCTTTTGCAAGCAATATCCACCATATAAAGTATATCCTGGCGCTTTTCTTTCTCATGATTTTGCGTTTTATAAATTAAAAAAAACAACCGGGTGCTCTATAATGTTATTATCAAGGAACTTCGTTTTTTAAATAGGCCTTTATGCACTCTTGGTCTTATCACAAATGCAACTTCTAACTGCATTCGTGAGAGTATTAAGTAGTGGCAATAACATAAAGATATCGATCAGAATGATTTCATCAATTTAAAGGGTGATAACTTAGACAAGATGAAGAGATTCCTTTATATGGTTAAGAAAAAAGTAATTATAAAGGTTGATAAAAAATGATTTCATTTGTAATTATGTTTAAATAATTATTTTTAATTATAGTAATCATTTTTTAACACTCAAAAATAATATGAATATTCTAAGATATTTTAAGAATATTCTTTCTTTATGAATATCTTGTTAGAATATAATAATTGTTTTATTATATAAATATTCTTTGTGTATTTCAGGTTGTAATGTTTATTAAGTATATATTAATATGAAGATTATATTTTTTTGTTGCATATTAGTGTAAAAAGAATAAAGATATATTTTCTAGTAATGATAAAATTGATTTTATTAACACTAAGTAAGGTTAATTAAGGATTAATTAATTAATTAATTAATAATTAAGACTTAAATACATTTATTAAAATAATTAAAGCTTAAGTATTAATTAATAATTTATTTTATATTCCCATTTTCATGTATCATACACAATTTAGTTACAACGTGCATTCATTATACTAAATAACCAACTAGATATCTTGTCATAGCCTGATCCATGTCTTTCACACCATTAGATTAAAACAAGAACTTGCTTTTGCATCCCAAGTGTCACAACCTTTCCCTTTCTTCTTAAGCCAACAAATGGTGTTTATGAAAGGGCCCCAGGTCACTAAATGGTGTGCGCTAAACAATTGTTTAGCGCATTCCAAACAACCAAGTGAATAAACGTATCAATACATCTGAGATTAAAAATTATCTAAGGATTAAAAATTATCCAAATTATCCACACCATTTGGAATGTGCTAAACAATTTAAAGAAGGCTTTTTACAATAAATAAAGCTATTATATCAGTACATCCATGAATTAATGACTTAACCCAATCCAATCTCCCAATATCTTCCAATAAAAGATCAAAAAAACTACATGCATAACATGCAATAAACAATTTTGTAAACTCTTCAGTTAACTTCTCTCATCAAAACACAATTGCTAGCATTATTAGTATAACTTGTACAACATTTTGTTTGCCACTTTCTCAATCTAGTTCTTAACAAGAGACCATATATAATCTCGTGTTTTCCTTGTAGCACTAGCATCCACAAACCCCAAGATCACAATCCCTTGCATGTTACTTGTCAGAAAATTAATCATGCCTCCGAAATTTTAATTTGGCCATCCATCTATCACTATCCATACTTTGTTCATCTAACTTTGATATAAGGGAGTCTTACTTCCACACTTTAATATTTAGCATCAAGATGTTTCACTTGCATAGACTCATATTTTGAACACACATAAACCTGATTAGGGCCTAACAATAGATATAAACTTCTTATAATATGGCAATCTCAAAGCATTGAAACAACATACATGCATTGTCTAAGAGCTAGATTTGCATCCTTGTATCTTGCATTTACTTAACATTTTTGGAATGTCTTGATTTTCCATCCTTCACTTTGAGATTTTAGATGCTAATGAAGAAGATTGTGTGTGCTAGGACTCCTCTCTAGTAGAGGCTTGGGCATTTGATGTATGCACTTAACCCTCCAACATCTGCTACTTGTACTTGCCCTCAACATTTACTTCATCATGCACAACTATAATAGCAGTAATCACATCTTGATTCATACAAGGGAATGTCAAACACCACTTAAGCTTTGTATTATCATCCATGTCAGAGTTTTAACTCGGAGGGCTAACATGTGGCAACACTTGACCGCCAAGTGGCCTTTTAACGTCAATTCTCTGTGTAAGCAACGCTAAGTCTTCTAAGATGACCCCAAGAGTCTAACACAGATGCCTAATTAAACAAAAGACTTAGAGTCCTACCCTAAGTCCCCTAGAATGACCATCCCTCGAACCCTAGAGGATATCCTGAGTAGACTTTAAGATCCTATCCCAATAGACCTAGACATGCTCATGCCCTAACCTCATCAAGGAGATGTGCCTTACATATACCCCCGTGACAAAGCTAAGGCATTGCCACTTACCCCTTAAGAAATCACCCTCATTTGGGCATACAAAACCCTTTAGAGAGACAAGGGGTACCCTGAACCACGACTAACACCATAGGCAGACACGAGTGTTCTGCTAAGCAAAACTCCCTAAGATTAAGTTTGGATAACCCTAAGTATATGACCTTGCGAGTGCCTCACGAAAGTGCTCTTGCTAACAAGCTTAGGTTGTTCAACCCTGGATTCCAAGGAGAACACTTCCCTAGCCAAGTGTGCCAAAGTACACCTAGTTACGAGACCTAACCTCCCTTGAGTCGATGCCCAAGGCTTAGCACCCTAGTGCGAGCACCAACATGCCTTTTTACTAGAGTATCCAACCCCTTGGCAACAAACTCATGACACAACCCCAAAGGGCATGCCTCAGACATTGTATCGTGTAACGTATAACCCAATGTCATATTTCCATGTGACACTACCTTTCACAGTGAGGGCTATCATGCCATAGCCCTTAGATTCAAGAGTTGCACCAAGTGCCACAAACATGGCTCTTAAATGCCAACTCTAGAACCCCTTAATGAACCCTCAGGAACTAGGTAATGTGAACCTGTCAAACAAGATCCTACACCCATAGTTCAACAAGGACATAAATGTGCCTTGCTTGACCATGAGTGCTACACCTAGCTTCACATGGAGGAGGAGGCTGGAGACAAGCCTCAACCTCTACCTCTTGGAACGTGCATTTTGACAAGACTTTCCAGGCATGGATTCGCCAACGTTAAAGGTGAGCTACCCCAAAGGTGGGACGTACCCCTACCATTTGAAAGTACCTTAACGACATAAGATGAAGCTTGCACCGACAGAAGAGCAACGAACTCAGTCATGAACCCAGAAGCTCTCCTACATGTACTACTTAATATATGTGACAAAGCCCCCCCCCCCTCCCCCCCTCGTTTTTCGGGCTGGAATAGAATCTCATTCCTAAAGGGAATATACTTGGTGAGTTAATTAATGACCCATTAACCCCTAAACCCTAACCTGAAGGGTTTAGGGCATGGGTTAGGGCAACCTTAGGGTTAGGTCAACCCTAAGGGTGTTTCTACCATATCCGACATGCCGAACTTATCGGAACCACCCAAAAACCTAACTAGGACACAAAAAATCAGGGTAAGAGTTTTTTAGAAGGTAAGTGCTATTTTCGCTTAGAGTTTCTCGCGGTATCAGCCGAACTACCCCTAAACACCTAAGTGCACTAAACGGGGTTGTTTCTCACTACATCTAGGGCTTATCAACATAGTTCGGTAGGTAACAACAGACAACATCCAAAGTAAAGAGGAGTCATAGTAAAAACTATGACAATCCACATTAGAACAGCTTATGCATCCGTTGCCAAAAACATGTCCCAAATGAGCTCTCAATCTTTCTCCTTCCCCATTCTTATAACCACAATGTTTGCATTCCCATTTTTTCTTTCATCTACCCTTGTTGTATAAGCTTAGTATTATTACCTCAATTTTAGTCTCTTGAATTTGCATTATTTACTTACAATTTTTGGATACTTGTGCTAGGTGTGTCTTAATCACTGTTGTGTGCTTGATGTGTCTTATTCATTGTTGTAGGTTGCAAACATTTATTAATATTGTGTACATTCTAATATCTTTAGTTGAGTCCGCATTTACAAAATATAATAATAGTTTAAATAATGTATGCCTTGAGTCCTTGTACTCAATGTAGAGGTTAGTAGTATTCACAAAGGAGTTAAAATCTTTTTAACAACAAATCAATGCTTAAGGCTAAGGTTTTGCATAAATTGACATGCCTTGAAGAATATTGCACTCAAATCTAAATGACTAGTACTAGCTATATACATTAAATAACATATCATATTCCATTACAACTTACCCCTCATTGTCCCTTGGAGTGTGGTTGGTTTGCAGAATTTGTCAAAAACACCCAAGTGTCATAGTTTTTACTATGACTTCTCTATAATTTGGATGTTGACTATTGTTACTACTGTATTATATTAATGGATCTTAGATGTAGTAGAAAACATGCCCATTTAGTGCACTTTAGTAGGTCTGGTTGGTATCATTAGGTATTTGCAAGAAACTTTATGCGAAGCAAAACGTACATTCTAGAAAACCCACCTTTTAATTTGATGTCCCAGTTAGATTGATTGATTAATGTAAATGAGTTTGCCATGTTAAATAGGGTAAAAACACCCCTAGGGTTTACCTAACCCTAAGGTTGCCCTACCCTTGGGTGGTAGGAGTTAGATTAAAGGTAAGCTCATCTAATTGACTAAGGGATTGACATTCTATGCCAGCCCACTTATACATATAAGAAAAGAGGGAGGAGGCTCCATCACATAAATAAGGTAGAGTATGTAATATAAGAGTTCATGGGTTCCTAATAGAGCTCATTAGTCTTCTACCAGTGCAAGCTTTAGCTTGTCGTCGTTAAGGCACAACCCTCTGTTGTGCCGCCTCAACTTCCAAACAATAGGGGTACATCCCACCTTTGGGGTAGCCTATCCTTAATGTTTGGTGAATCCATGCCTGGAAAGTCTTATTGGACTGTTCCAAGGGTCAGAGGTTGGGCTTATCTTCAGTCTCTTTCTCCACGTCAAGCTAAGAGCAGCACTCACAACTAAGCAAGGCACATTCATGTCCTTGTTCAACTATGGGCGTGGATATTAGCTAACATGGTTTCCTTATCGAGTTCCTGAGGGTTCATAAAGGAGTTCTAGAGTTGGCATTTAAGAGTCACATTCGTGACACTTGGTGTAACTATTGAATTTAAGGGGCAATGGCATGATAGCCCACATCGTAGGAGACAATGTCACATGAAGATGTGACACTAGACTTGACGAAACACGGTACAACACTCAAGGCACACCCTTTGGGATTGTGTCATGGGTTTGTCACCAAGGGGTTGGATACTCTACCAAACAAACATGCTTGTACTCGCACCATGGTGTTAAGCCTTAGGCATCAGCTCAAAGGAGGTTAGGTCTCATAACTAGGTTTGCTTTTAGCACACTTTGTGTCATAGTTCTAACCTGGTGGTTTGACACTGCCTCGGTAAAGATTGTGAGATATGTGGGCAAAAGACTCAAGTGTAACTATGTCATTATGACCATGGGCCCTCTCATAAACACCAATTGGCCCTTTGCCTAATTGGCTTAAGGGGAGAGGGAAAGGCCCTGCCATTTAGTATTAGGGATGAACTTTGAGTAAAGCTCACACCACTAAGGTTGGCGCACTTGTCCAGCCAAGTGGTCACACAATGTGGGATCGCCTCTAGGATGGGTGCGAGTCAAGCATAGCATCTCTGGACCACAATGTGAGGATCGCCTCTAAGCTGGGTGTGAGCCAAGCATAGCATCTTTGGAACCACCTTTAAGTTGGACCTTCTAGAGGAAGGCATAGTAGCAACCCTTAGTCTGTGAATGAGGGCATCCACTTTCTCAAATGGGTGGAGAGTGTCATAAAAACTTAATTACATTCTATTGTGTGCAAGTGAATGGATCAAAAGGCTGAGTACAAAGGATTTGTTATTATGCAAGAAGCCATGGAATTACAAGTATGCATTATAAGGGACCCAAATCTTCCTCCCAACTAGGAACATAAAGCAATTGACACAAACAATGTATGTGGCTGCCATGCATATACTCATGATGCCTAAAATTATGCAGAAGATGATATAATTGATGTTTTAACATATAATCAACATTTGAGTCCAATTCAATAGGTAAGGAGAAAAAGGACATGGCCACTATGATGAGAAGTGTTACAAATATTACATTTGTATTGACAAAGACTTTAGAGTCCGAACAATGCAAATAAATGATAAAAATGTCATTTTCACTAAACTTTCTTAAATGCAACTTGTTCTCCTTGAAGCTTTAAGAACTTTTTCCTTTGTTTACTTTGTGAAACAAATCTTACTTTGCAGGAATAGACTATCACTTGATGGGCCTAAGTCTCAGTTTATGGTTTTAAGTCGCTTCGTGGGCTTGGAGCTTCACTTTCTGGGGCTTTGTGAGGCATGACCCTCACTTCATAGGCATAAAGTCTTAATTTGATAGGCTTAAAGGCTCACTTTATAGGGAAAGAGACTTATTTTGTAAAATAAGAGTCTCACTTTATAGGGTAAAAGTCTCAACTTCATGAGAGTGGATAAAGCTTCACTTCATTTGAATAACGATTGTTGATTTCTTAGATTTAATGACTGATAATGAAAATACTTAAAATTGTCTTTCCTTATTTAATAATGTAAGGCTCTAATAAATTTTTTTTTTATGTGTTATCTGCATTAGTGACCCAAATGCCACAATGTGTTACAACTTAAAGCAAATGAACATTTAAAATAATTTAAACTTATTTAATTTTTACATAGTAATATGAATTATTCATTCATAATATTTTTTTTCAAAAAAAAATTCAAACTAATGAAAATTTATTCATTTATAAGGGAAAAATGTTCCTATATATTTAATTATGCAAGTTAAATTATGTATTTACAAAGTGAATTTTAAATTTAACAAACTTCACCATTGAATCCAATAAAATCCAATGATAAACATGACAATTAAAAAGTTTCACTTAGTGAAATATGAGTTATTCATTCATTTAAATTTAACAATCAAATACTTTAGCTATATTATTAAATAACACATGAAATTACCTTAGGTTGAACTACAAAGATATTGCAAGTTGTAACTAAAATGGGCATGGCTATAGTCCCATTTCCTAATAATTAGCAATTTTAGCTATTTAATTAGCATTTTCTAATATTAAAGGAATATTCTTTAGAATATATGTTTGAAAAAGAATATTCTTTAGAATATTCTATTTTGTATTCTACCCTTTAATAAATTATAGCATTCATTGAACAAAAATTAATAACATTATAAAAGTAGAATGTATTAAATTATATAATATATTGCCTAATATAACAATTAAGGAAGAGCATAAGAGGTACATTATATAAATATTGATGTTGTTATTAAAATATTAATATTTAAATATAACATTATTAATTAAAAATTTGTAGTAATAATATATATATAAAATCCTATAATAATATAGTCAATCTTCCATATCATTTTTTAAATTTATATAGTTAAGTATACAATTTGGTACTATTATTAAAGAGTTTATAATAATTATGAATATTAAATATATGATATTTTATAATTTTGTAATTGCTTTAAGCTTCAGAAAACATACATTCCCTTGCAGTTTTGTTAATCGTGACTTTATCAACGCTTCTTGACATCCACCCATATCGAATGGATTTAACATTTATAAAACATGCTGGGTCTTTTTGATTGGGAGACCATGTTTTCTCTAGGCATCCATTATATCTTTCGCTCTCCTTCTCGTGTCGCCTTTTTTGTGGTTTGAACCATGCAACCTTAACAATACTATTTTTTGTGATTACTTCAGGTGTGTCGATAATTTGACCCATCCAAATAGGCTGATTATATGACGCATCTGGAGTAATGAGAACCATCATTAGTTTTTGAAGATCCTTGCAGCAATCAAAGTATGCTTTAGGTTTTTGGTTCCTTTGTCCAACAAAGTGTGGGGTTTGCACTTCCACATCACTACTGGCTTCTATGTCGTCTGTGCTCAGTGATGTCATTTCAATCTCCTCTCGCCACCTTGTTTTAGGCCAGAAAGGGTGTTGCAATTCTGTACTTGTGACAGTAGGCCCTTCCAACTCTCGAACAACAGTCTCCCAATAGTTGACCACATGCTTATATAGTTCTGAGTAACCAGTTGCCTTATCAGAATTCTTTGGCATCGATTTTTGAACCCATGCCACATATTTTTTGATGCCATCAATAATAACCTCTTGTTCCTTGAGCTGGGCACTCAATGGAATAGGGTCTGGTTGTCCTTCTGGGAGAAGTGGCTTTCCATCCTCTCCACTTTTGAAGAGCATTAAGCCCTCTTTCGGTAACCACTCCTGCTCTGATGGCCGTAACTTGTACTGCATAATAGGTATACCATCTCGTATGGAGAAAAAGAATTGTAGCGGCACAAGGTGACCAACTAAAGAATCACTCCCTTCTTTTATATACTCCTTGAGAAATTTTTTGAAGTCTGGCACCTCAGTCACAAGCAAAGCACAACTTTTTTTGGAGATGCAATTTTCAAAAAGATTCATCATATGCGGTAAGGTAAGTGCACTTGTCCTTTTTGTAGAGTTGGAGACCTTGCTGAAGAACGCATCAATATCTTCATGAGTGTGACCAACCATAAGGAAACTGAGCGTGATTGTTTCAAAACACACCTTTGGCAACAAGCATTGACAAGTATGCTAGCACATATCTAGAAAATAAAAGTAAGTATGAGCTTGAGAAACCCTTAAGTAAAATGATTTACCTATTTTTGTTCTCGCCTGCACAATTATCCATCTGTAAAAGCAAATGACGAGGAAGCTTATTTGATGTTGAGGACACATGTACACTATTTGAGCTAGATCCCTCCACTGAACCTGAACTCTCAACAGGGCCATCTGTTTTTTGTGCAGGTTGCTGACAATGCCTCTCATATTCCCAAGTAGCCTCAAGTGCAGACGTGTTCATGAGAGCATTATGTAAAGGTTGAAGGTGTTGTTTCTTCACTTTGAGATCACTGATAGGACTTGTCTGTGAGTGGGCTTCAAGGTTTCTGAAACACATGGCTAACGACCCAATAGTGAAATTGGAGTCGCTAGACCAATGTGGAAGTGAAAAGTGTCCATATGACTCACAACCGTGTCCATGTGTTAGCACACCTGTCAATGAAATCGGAAGTTTCATGACATTTCCAAGGCACTTTGGTGTTGCAAAGAGCTTTGGAATGCTGGTCTTTGAATGATCCATCTTGTCATGGATCAAGCACAGGTACTCTGATGGGCGTGACACAGAAAGCATGCGGTGTGCATAGTACTGAGACCGGCAAGTTTGTTGTGCAATCATGTGGGCCTCCATCTTCCTTTGAATGGTAGTGATCTCCACCAAGGTTTTTGCACAAGCCTCTGCAGCCTTCAATGATGTACAAGTGTCACACTTAGAAAAGCTAGAGTGTTTTGCAATCTCCACATCCTTAAAATGAGTATTCCATATGTTGTTGAAGGTACCAGTGCAGATTGCTTGGAGCCCCATCAAACTGAGGCACTTGTTCACATGTTCACACAGTTTCAATTGAGTGTAGATTGAAGGTAAAACCTTGAGATTTTCCCTGACCCCTGCATTTGTGGTTCGGCATTTGTGAGGCATCCTGTCTGCATTTGCTTCCACAAAAGCCTTGAGTATCTCTATGGCTGCCATGATGTGAGAGCGGGTTTTGACCAAGCCAGTGTTCCCATGAACTGAGGTTCGCGCTCCATCTAGCCACTCATCCCTCCGACGGTAGAACGTGGTCTTTGGGATCCCGTATATACTGTACCAAGCTTTGAAGCAGATGGCCACCTTATTAAATACCATGGATGTACTCTGATAACCTGTGTCCGAGGCCATTCCATCAATACACCCAGTTAGTGCAGCATATACAAACTCATGCCTTTGCTTTTGGGTGAGCATACGAAAGACATGTCTACATTGGGTAATTTCATTCCGGTCTGCCATCTGACAACACTTCTTCTTGCAACAGTCAATCGTGGAAATGCTCGTAACACTTTCGGAAGATGTAGGATCCATCTTTACCCTCTTGCTGAAACTTGCAGGGGAAGATCTACAACCCATGAATCGCCTTTTTCTTACAATAGGACCAATGCAAGGAACCTCTTCAAATATGAGTTGTTCTTCCGGGTTGTTATTATTGAAATCCAACCCAGAATATGTTGAACCATCTTGCCGTCTTAATTCAGATGTTCGCCACCTCACGAGGGATCCAGGATACAATGTGCCATTAGGTGAAACCTCTGTCACAACTACACCCACGAAGTCGGACCCTAGTTTCTCTTCTGACACTGCTTCCATTGGATTTATAGCTGTGATGATGCCTCTTCCGACTTCAATCTCACGAAGAAAGAGAATCACCTCATCCATCAGCAGGCAAGCCATCATCTGGTAAACTCGTGCTACTATTTGTTTGTGACTCTGCATATTTTGTGTCAGCCTTGACTTCATCCAAATTCCACAATACAGGAGAACCCTCCTCAAATTCCATTCCCAGAACCTCAACATGCTTGTAAATGGTGTTCACCCATACGTACACACAAGATCCTTGGGAAATATTGTGACATGATGCATTATTATCTCGAACTTCCACAGTTCCAGTGCCAACTATCTCGTTGTTCCGAAGAAGACATACTTTATCTCCAGTATTAAACATATTGTCCTGCACATAAATAATTGTATTATTTATGATATCTGTTTATGCAATATTTTTAAGAAATCTGAATTACGGTTACTTAATAATATGCATATGCAATAATACATAATTATGTTTAGAGATAATATCTCATGTTTGATTAATACAACTGATGGGCGGGATTAATCCCGCCCACGAATCCCTCCGACGAGGAACGGTCGGCGGGATTAATCCCGCCGCCGACTCAACCCCTTCGGAGAGAGTCGGCGGGATTAATCCCGCCTTGGACTCCCTCCGACAAGGAAGAGCCGGCGGGATTAATCCCGCCGCCTCTTCCTCCTCGGGGGAGTCCGGCGGGATTAATCCCGCCGACTCTCTCCGACGAGGAAGGGAGTCCGGCGGGATTAATCCCGCCGCCGACTCAACCCCTTCGGAGAGAGTCGGCGGGATTAATCCCGCCTTGGACTCCCTCCGACAAGGAAGAGCCGGCGGGATTAATCCCGCCGCCTCTTCCTCCTCGGGGGGTCCGGCGGGATTAATCCCGCCGACTCTCTCCGACGAGGAAGGGAGTCCGGCGGGATTAATCCCGCCGACTCATCCTCGCCGGAGAGAGTCGGCGGGATTAATCCCGCCGGACTCCCTTCCTCGTCGGAGGAAGAGGCGGCGGGATTAATCCCGCCGGCTCTTCCTTGTCGGAGGGAGTCCAAGGCGGGATTAATCCCGCCCACAATTCTTACGACGGGGAATGGGTGGCGGGATTAAACCCGCACATAACTCTCTCCAAAACTATGATTTCAAAGAGATCTCGGGATAAATCCTGTCCCCAAATCTTTAAAACAGGGAAGTGGTGGCGAGATTAATCCCGCCACCCCTTCCCTGCCTCCTAAAATGGTTGGCGGGATTAATCCCGCCGACAACTCTTTCTAATAAATTCTGGTAACTCTTCATCAGTTGAGAAGGTTATCGACGGGATTAATCCCGCCACTCTTTTTCAGTGGCGGAGAAGCATTGCCCGGGAGATGGTGGCGGGATTAATCCCGCCACTTCTTCAAAGAGGCGAAAAAGAAATGGCCGGATTAATCCCGCCGCCCCGGTTAACCTAGAATATTAAGTTAAAAGGATATTTAAACGTGATAAATCCCTAACGGAATATATTATAATCCTAATGCATTTCTAAACCCCTAAATTGTAATTTTAAGAGAGAATGTAAGAGAGTGAATCTTAATAAGTATTTTTAAATTTGTTTATAATACTTACTTGTAAACAGCACTGAAGGCGCCGTGCTTTCCTATAAAGAATAGCACCCAATTTAATCTCGCTCCTGAGATGATCACTATGAAGAAAAAAGAAGATCTAAAGAGTGAAAAATACAGAAATGAAGAAACCCTTGCCGGAGAAAGAACCAGATCTGAATTTGAGTGGGAAATTAAATGCATTTTCAAATTTACATGTCAGACCGACAATACATATGTCAGAAATTCAAATTTTTTAAAAAGAACAGAAAATAAAATTTAAGATGAGTTGACACAAATATCCGACACTCTGACATATATACTCTCCAGTTCCAATGAGTATTTTAAAATTGCATTTAATGTTATTCAAGTGATTCAAGCTGTTTAATATTACGAAATTTTAGACTATATTCTACATTCTTAGTATTCAAGTATATTTATATTATATATATATATATATATATATACTTATACAATAAATAAATTGATATATTATTATGTATCATTTAAAATATATTCATAGTCTGTTTATTATTATTATTTTCTTAATTACTCGAGTATTTAGTTTTCATTTCCTAGTATCAATGGGATATTCTTTAATATTTTATTAATATTTGAAGAATATTCTAATATTAAACCTGATTATCATAATTAAATTAGTCTTGTTCTTAATTATTGCAGTAATTATTCTACATTTGTATATATTAATGGGATTTTCTCAATTAATTTGTTATTATTTCAAGAATATTCATGTGTTAAACCTTATTATCAATATTAAATTAATACACACTATGAACATATTTTAAATTATACATAATAATACATCATTTTATCTAATATATAGTCATATATAGTTTTAATAATATATATATTAATATCATTTCCTTAATTACTTGAGTAATTAATCTTCTTTATATTAATGGGATATTCTTTATTATTTTCTTATTATTCCAAGAATATTCCAATATTAAACATGATTATGATAATTAATTTAGTTAATTATTTGAGTACTTAATTTACATTTGTATATATTAATGGGATTTTCTCAATTAATTTCTTATTATTTCAAGAATATTTCAATGTTAAACCTTTTTATCAATATTAAATTAATATATATTATTAAAACTATATATGGCTATATATTAGATAAAATCATATATTATTATGTATAATTTAAAATATGTTCCTAGTGTGTTTATTAATTTTATTTTCTTAATTATTCGATGTTTGTTTTGCACACATATATAAACACAATCATAAATTTACACACGCATTACAAGAACTTACAAAAACACATATGCACACACATGCACAACCCTAAACCAAACTGAAGAAATAGTTGCTTCTTTATTGAAAACATCATGTTCAACGCATGTATGATATATGTACTCAATCTGTGTGACTGTATGTAACACATTGAATTTACATGTGTAATATTTATATTAAGCTTGTTGGGAGCAAACCCTAAACCCTAAACCCTAAACCCTAATATGTAACACAATGAATTTACTCATGTAATATGTATGTATGTCTGTGTGTATACACGTGTGCATGTATATATGTGTACTCTGTATGTATATATGTGTACTTTCTGTCTTCTCTCATACATACACACCATGCATGATCCATGTTAATATGTACTGTCTCTCTTCTCTCAAACATACACACCATGCATGATCTATAATATGTACTCGGTCTCTCTAATATTATGTACTAATATGTATGTATGTCTGTGTGTATAATACACACCATGCATGATCCATAATATGTACTGTCTCTCTTCTCTCATATACTATGTATGTATATCTGTGTATAATATGTGTAAGTATATATGTGTACTAATATATGCAATGTGTACAAAAATAATTTTTCAACACTCTCTCTTCTCTCATACATACACACCATGCATGATCCATCCTAAATCCAAAACCCTAAACCCTAAACCCTAAACCCATGTAATATGTGTGTATGTCTGTGTGTATACACGTGTGTATGTATATATTATGTGTATTAATATATGCAATGTGTATGTATGTATTGATACACATGAAACTTTAACACTCTCATGGACACACACATGTTAAATCCCTGCATGATTTATATTTTTGAGGTGTATGTGATACACCCACGCACACGCACGCGCTAATAATATAATGAAAGAATATTCGTTTAGGGCGAATCTTATTTTATTCTTTTTAGGGTTAAGTATATTCCTCAGAAGGAATATTCTATTAGGGTTGATATATATATTTAATTCCTTTAGGGTTTAGGTATATTCTTAGGGTTTCAAGAGGCGGCGGCTGTGAAATCGGCGGCGGCGGCTGTGCACACAGGTGAGATCTGTGTGTGTGTGTGTGTGTATGTATGTATATATGTATAGGAGTGTGCGTATAATTTTATTTATTAGTTTTATCTCTCGCACACACACGCACACTCCTGTGTATGTATATGTGTGTGTGGGTGTGTGTTTGTTTATCTGTATGATTTA
>PUQB01000092.1:371873-621016 GCA_003024785.1 Selaginella tamariscina
TAAGGGATGGTTAAATGAATTTCCCACCCTTCCCAATTCTCTCCATTGGTATGTTGTAAACCTTCTACGTCTCAGACAGAAACGTTTAGGATTGGTCCGACTCACCAATGGAGAAAAAAGCGAAGGGTGGCGGGATTCATTTCTAACAGGCATTGAAGACTCGGCGGGATTAATCCCGCCGCCCAGGGCCTTCACTGGTCCCTATGCGGCGGGATTAATCCCGCCGGACGCCAATTCCCTGCGCGGAATCGGCGGGATTAATCCCGCCGCCTAGGCACTTCAGGCAGGCCAATGGCGGCGATAAATCCCCCCAAGTCCGCGCAAGGCATGCGTACGCGGCGGGATTAATCCCGCCTCCCAGGCCCTTCACTCGGGCCTTAGTCGGCGGGATTAATCCGCCGAACGCCAATGCCCTGTGCGAAATCTTGCGGGATTAATCCCGCCGCCTAGGCCCTTCAGGCAGGCCAATGGCGGCGGGATAAATCCCGCCCGATTCCGCGCAGGGCATGCGTACGCGGCGGGATTAATCCCGCCGCCCAGCCCTTCACTTCGGCCGTAGGCGGCGGGATTAATCCCGCTGGACGCACCTTTCTCGTTCTCAGAGAGAATTGGGCAGGATTTATTTCTCACACCCCTTCAGGGGCTCCGAAAAGGCGGCGGGATTAATCCCGCCCACCATGTAAGGGATGGTGAAATTAATCCCACCACCCTTCTCAGTTCCCTCCATTGGTATTTTGTAAACCTTCTCCGTCTCAGACAGAGTTAGTCGGGATTGATTCAACATACCAATGGAGGAAAAAAAGAAGGGTGGCGGGATTAATCCCGCCACCGGGCAATGAAGGTTCGGAGAGATTAATCCCCCGCCCTCTCGTAAATCATGCGCTCACACATATATATTGGCTGCGGCATTTGAACAGGGATGGGTGGGGGCGGGATTAATCCCGCCGCTTATATCCTGCGGAAGTGCCTGAGCGGCGGGATTAATCCCGCCGCCCTCCGCGAAGGGCATGAGCGTGGGGCGGGATTAATCCCGCCGTTCATGTCCTGCGTGAATTCCCTGGGCGGCGGGATTAATCCCCGCCTTACGCGCAGGACATGTCATGCAGGCTCTTCGGTTAGCCTTCCGTGCAGGATCTTTCATGCAGGCTCTTCGGTTAGCCTCATGAGCGGCAGGATTAATCCGCCGCCCATCCCTGTAAATGCCCTGCGCGGAATCCACACAGGCCATTGCCGGCGAGATAAATCCCGCCGCATTCCCGCAGGCATGGGTGGCGGCGGGATAATCCCGCCGCCGAGGCCTCACGCAGGCCATGGGCGGCGGGATTAATCCGCCGCCGGGTCCTAAGCGGCGGGATTAATCCCGCCGCTCGAGGGGCTTAGCGTGTGTGCGAGAGATAAAATTAATAAATAAAAAATTATACAGATAAAAACACACACATATATATATGTGTGTGTGTATATATATATATATATATATATATATGTATGTATGTATGTATGTATAGGAGTGTACGTGTGTGTGCAAGAGATAGATAAATAAATAAAATTATACAGTACTGGTACACATAATATATGTGTGTACATAGGTATATATATGTGTGTATATGTATATCGTGTGTATGCGTGTGAGCGAAACAAATAAAATCATACAGATAAACAAACACACACACACACATATATATACACAGGAGTGTGTGTGTGTGTGCGAAAGATAAAACTAATAAATAAATAAAATTATACAGATAAACACACACATATATATGTGTGTATATAATATATAACCATAGAGAAGAGAGAGAGTCTGTGAATATATAAGCATATATATAAACTAGTGTTGTATACTATTTGTTAATATGCATTGATATATATATATATATATATGTAAAGCAGTGTGCGTGTGTGTGGGAGAGATAGATCAATAAAAAAAATTATATAGATACTGGTACACATAATATATGTATGTATATATGTATATAGGTATATATATATGTGTATATGTATATGTGTATGCGTGTGTGAGCGAAACAAATAAAATCATACAGATAACAAACACACACACACACACACATATATATACACAGGAGTGTGCGTGTGTGTGCGAGAGATAAAACTAATAAATAAATAAAATTATACAGATAAACACACACATATATATATGTGTGTATATAGATATAACCCATATGAATATATAAGCATATATATAAACTAGTGTTGTATACTATTTTAATATGCATTGATTATATATATATATATATATATATATATATATATATGTGTGTGTGTGTGTGTGTGTGTGTGTGTAAAGCAGTGTGCGTGTGTGTGGGAGAGATAGATCAATAAAAAAAATTTATAGATACTGGTACACATAATATATGTATGTATATATGTATATAGGTATATATATATATGTGTATATGTATATCGTGTGTATGCGTGTGTGAGCGAAACAAATAAAATCATACAGATAAACAAACACACACCCACACACACATATACATACACAGGAGTGTGCGTGTGTGTGCGAGAGATACAATAAATAAAATTATACGCACACTCCTATACATATACATACATACACACACACACACACACACACACACACAGATCTCACCTGTGTGCACAGCCGCCGCCGCCGATTTCACAGCCGCCGCCTCTTGAAACCCTAAGAATATACCTAAACCCTAAAGGAATTAAATATATATATTAACCCTAATAGAATATTCCTTCTGAGAATATACTTAAACCCTAAAAAGAATAAAATATAGATTCGCCCTAAACGAATATTCTTTCATTATATTATTAGCGCGTGCGTGTGCGTGGGTGTATCACATACACCCCAAAAATATAAATCATGCAGGGATTTAACATGTGTGTGTCCATGAGAGTGTTAAAGTTTCATGTGTATCAATACATACATACACATTGCATATATTAATACACATAATATATACATACACACGTGTATACACACAGACATACATACATATTACATGGGTTTAGGGTTTAGGGTTTAGGGTTTTGGATTTAGGATGGATCATGCATGGTGTGTATGTATGAGAGAAGAGAGAGTGTTGAAAAATTATTTTTGTACACATTGCATATATTAGTACACATATATACTTACACATATTATACACAGATATACATACATAGTATATGAGAGAAGAGAGACAGTACATATTATGGATCATGCATGGTGTGTATTATACACACAGACATACATACATATTAGTACATAATATTAGAGAGACCGAGTACATATTATAGATCATGCATGGTGTGTATGTTTGAGAGAAGAGAGACAGTACATATTAACATGGATCATGCATGGTGTGTATGTATGAGAGAAGAGAGAAGTACACATATATACATACAGAGTACATATATATACATACACACGTGTATACACACAGACATACATACATATTACATGAGTAAATTCATTGTGTTACATATTAGGGTTTAGGGTTTAGGGTTTAGGATGGATCATGCATGGTGTGAAGAGAGAGTGTTGAAAAATTATTTTTGTACACACATGTATACACAGGTTTAGGGTTTAGGGTTTAGGGTTTGCTCCCAACAAGCTTAATATAAATATTACACATGTAAATTCAATGTGTTACATACACACAGATTGAGTACATATATCATACATGCGTTGAACATGATGTTTTCAATAAAGAAGCAACATATTTCTTCAGTTTGGTTTAGGGTTGTGCATGTGTGTGTGTGTTTTTGTAAGTTCTTGTAATGCGTGTGTAAATTTATGATTGTGTTTATATATGTGTGCAAAACAAACATCGAATAATTAAGAAAATAATATTAATAAACACACTATGAACATATTTTAAATTATACATAATAATATATGATTTTATCTAATATATAGCCATATATAGTTTTAATAAATATATTAATTTAATATTGATAAAAAGGTTTAACATTGAAATATTCTTGAAATAATAAGAAATTAATTGAGAAAATCCCATTAATATATACAAATGTAAATTAAGTACTCAAATAATTAACTAAATTAATTATCATAATCATGTTTAATATTGGAATATTCTTGGAATAATAAGAAAATAATAAAGAATATCCCATTAATATAAAGAAGATTAATTACTCAAGTAATTAAGGAAATGATATTAATATACACATATGAACATATTTTAAATTATACATAATAATACATCATTTATCTAATATATAGTCATATATAGTTTTAATAATATATATTAATTTAATATTGATAATAAGGTTTAACACATGAATATTCTTGAAATAATAACAAATTAATTGAGAAAATCCCATTAATATATACAAATGTAGAATAATTACTGCAATAATTAAGAACAAGACTAATTTAATTATGATAATCAGGTTTAATATTAGAATATTCTTCAAATATTAATAAAATAATAAAGAATATCCCATTGATACTAGGAAATGAAAACTAAATACTCGAGTAATTAAGAAAATAATAATAATAAACAGACTATGAATATATTTTAAATGATACATAATAATATATCAATTTATTTATTGTATAAGTATATATTTATATATATATATATAATAAATATACTTGAATACTAAGAATGTAGTCTAAAATTTCGTAATATTAAACAGCTTGAATCACTTGAATAACATTAAATGCAATTTTAAAATACTCATTGGAACTGGAGAGTATATATGTCAGAGTGTCGGATATTTGTGTCAACTCATTTTTTATTTTCTGTTTTTTTAAAAAATTTGAATTTCTGACATATGTATTGTCGGTCTGACATGTAAATTTGAAAATGCATTTAATTTCCCACTCAAATTCAGATCTGGTTCTTTCTCCGGCAAGGGTTTCTTCATTTCTGTATTTTTCACTCTTTAGATCTTCTTTTTTCTTCATAGTGATCATCTCAGGAGCGAGATTAAATTGGGTGCTATTCTTTATAGGAAAGCACGGCGCCTTCAGTGCTGTTTACAAGTAAGTATTATAAACAAATTTAAAAATACTTATAAAGATTCACTCTCTTACATTCTCTCTTAAAATTACAATTTAGGGGTTTAGGAATGCATTAGGATTATAATATATTCCGTTAGGGATTTATCCCGTTTAAATATCCTTTTAACTTAATATTCTAGGTTAACCGGGGCGGCGGGATTAATCCGGCCATTTCTTTTTCGCCTCTTCGAAGAGGTGGCGGGATTAATCCCGCCACCATCTCTCGGGCAATGCTTCTCCGCCACTGAAAAAGAGTGGCGGGATTAATCCCGCCGATAACCTTCTCAACTGATGAAGAGTTACCAGAATTTATTAGAAAGAGTTGTCGGCGGGATTAATCCCGCCAACCATTTTAGGAGGCAGGGAAGGGGTGGCGGGATTAATCTCGCCACCACATCCCTGTTTTAAGGATTTGGGGACAGGATTTATCCCGAGATCTCTTTGAAATCATAGTTTTGGAGAGAGTTATGTGCGGGTTTAATCCCGCCACCCATTCCCCGTCGTAAGAATTGTGGGCGGGATTAATCCCGCCTTGGACTCCCTCCGACAAGGAAGAGGGCGGGATTAATCCCGCCGACTCCCCCCGAGGAAGAGGCGGCGGGATTAATCCCGCCGGCTCTTCCTTGTCGGAGGGAGTCCAAGGCGGGATTAATCCCGCCGACTCTCTCCGAAGGGGTTGAGTCGGCGGCGGGATTAATCCCGCCGACCGTTCCTCGTCGGAGGGATTCGTGGGCGGGATTAATCCCGCCCATCAGTTGTATTAATCAAACATGAGATATTATCTCTAAACATAATTATGTATTATTGCATATGCATATTATTAAGTAACCGTAATTCAGATTTCTTAGAAATATTGCATAAACAGATATCATAAATAATACAATTATTTATGTGCAGGACAATATGTTTAATACTGGAGATAAAGTATGTCTTCTTCGGAACAACGAGATAGTTGGCACTGGAACTGTGGAAGTTCGAGATAATAATGCATCATGTCACAATATTGCCCAAGGATCTTGTGTGTACGTATGGGTGAACACCATTTACAAGCATGTTGAGGTTCTGGGAATGGAATTTGAGGAGGGTTCTCCTGTATTGTGGAATTTGGATGAAGTCAAGGCTGACACAGAATATGCAGAGTCACAAACAAATAGTAGCACGAGTTTACCAGATGATGGCTTGCCTGCTGTGATGGATGAGGTGATTCTCTTTCTTCGTGAGATTGAAGTCGGAAGAGGCATCATCACAGCTATAAATCCAATGGAAGCAGTGTCAGAAGAGAAACTAGGGTCCGACTTCGTGGGTGTAGTTGTGACAGAGGTTTCACCTAATGGCACATTGTATCCTGGATCCCTCGTGAGGTGGCGAACATCTGAATTAAGACGGCAAGATGGTTCAACATATTCTGGGTTGGATTTCAATAATAACAACCCGGAAGAACAACTCATATTTGAAGAGGTTCCTTGCATTGGTCCTATTGTAAGAAAAAGGCGATTCATGGGTTGTAGATCTTCCCCTGCAAGTTTCAGCAAGAGGGTAAAGATGGATCCTACATCTTCCGAAAGTGTTACGAGCATTTCCACGATTGACTGTTGCAAGAAGAAGTGTTGTCAGATGGCAGACCGGAATGAAATTACCCAATGTAGACATGTCTTTCGTATGCTCACCCAAAAGCAAAGGCATGAGTTTGTATATGCTGCACTAACTGGGTGTATTGATGGAATGGCCTCGGACACAGGTTATCAGAGTACATCCATGGTATTTAATAAGGTGGCCATCTGCTTCAAAGCTTGGTACAGTATATACGGGATCCCAAAGACCACGTTCTACCGTCGGAGGGATGAGTGGCTAGATGGAGCGCGAACCTCAGTTCATGGGAACACTCGCTTGGTCAAAACCCGCTCTCACATCATGGCAGCCATAGAGATACTCAAGGCTTTTGTGGAAGCAAATGCAGACAGGATGCCTCACAAATGCCGAACCACAAATGCAGGGGTCAGGGAAAATCTCAAGGTTTTGCCTTCAATCTACACTCAATTGAAGCTGTGTGAACATGTGAACAAGTGCCTCAGTTTGATGGGGCTCCAAGCAATCTGCACTGGTACCTTCAACAACATATGGAATACTCATTTTAAGGATGTGGAGATTGCAAAACACTCTAGCTTTTCCAAGTGTGACACTTGTACATCATTGAAGGCTGCAGAGGCTTGTGCAAAAACCTTGGTGGAGATCACTGCCATTCAAAGAAGATGGAGGCCCACATGATTGCACAACAAACTTGCCGGTCTCAGTACTATGCACACCGCATGCTTTCTGTGTCACGCCCATCAGAGTACCTGTGCTTGATCCATGACAAGATGGATCATTCAAAGACCAGCATTCCAAAGCTCTTTGCAACACCAAAGTGCCTTGGAAATGTCATGAAACTTCCGATTTCATTGACAGGTGTGCTAACACATGGACACGGTTGTGAGTCATATGGACACTTTTCACTTCCACATTGGTCTAGCGACTCCAATTTCACTATTGGGTCGTTAGCCATGTGTTTCAGAAACCTTGAAGCCCACTCACAGACAAGTCCTATCAGTGATCTCAAAGTGAAGAAACAACACCTTCAACCTTTACATAATGCTCTCATGAACACGTCTGCACTTGAGGCTACTTGGGAATATGAGAGGCATTGTCAACAGCCTGCACAAAACAGATGGCCCTGTTGAGAGTTCTGGTTCAGTGGAGGGATCTAGCTCAAATAGTGTACATGTGTCCTCAACATCAAATAAGCTTCCTCGTCATTTGCTTTTACAGATGGATAATTGTGCAGGCGAGAACAAAAATAGGTAAATCATTTTACTTAAGGGTTTCTCAAGCTCATACTTACTTTTATTTTCTAGATATGTGCTAGCATACTTGTCAATGCTTGTTGCCAAAGGTGTGTTTGAAACAATCACGCTCAGTTTCCTTATGGTTGGTCACACTCATGAAGATATTGATGCGTTCTTCAGCAAGGTCTCCAACTCTACAAAAAGGACAAGTGCACTTACCTTACCGCATATGATGAATCTTTTTGAAAATTGCATCTCCAAAAAAAGTTGTGCTTTGCTTGTGACTGAGGTGCCAGACTTCAAAAAATTTCTCAAGGAGTATATAAAAGAAGGGAGTGATTCTTTAGTTGGTCACCTTGTGCCGCTACAATTCTTTTTCTCCATACGAGATGGTATACCTATTATGCAGTACAAGTTACGGCCATCAGAGCAGGAGTGGTTACCGAAAGAGGGCTTAATGCTCTTCAAAAGTGGAGAGGATGGAAAGCCACTTCTCCCAGAAGGACAACCAGACCCTATTCCATTGAGTGCCCAGCTCAAGGAACAAGAGGTTATTATTGATGGCATCAAAAAATATGTGGCATGGGTTCAAAAATCGATGCCAAAGAATTCTGATAAGGCAACTGGTTACTCAGAACTATATAAGCATGTGGTCGACTATTGGGAGACTGTTGTTCGAGAGTTGGAAGGGCCTACTGTCACAAGTACAGAATTGCAACACCCTTTCTGGCCTAAAACAAGGTGGCGAGAGGAGATTGAAATGACATCACTGAGCATAGACGACATAGAAGCCAGTAGTGATGTGGAAGTGCAAACCCCACACTTTGTTGGACAAAGGAACCAAAAACCTAAAGCATACTTTGATTGCTGCAAGGATCTTCAAAAACTAATGATGGTTCTCATTACTCCAGATGCGTCATATAATCAGCCTATTTGGATGGGTCAAATTATCGACACACCTGAAGTAATCACAAAAATAGTATTGTTAAGGTTGCATGGTTCAAACCACAAAAAAGGCGACACGAGAAGGAGAGCGAAAGATATAATGGATGCCTAGAGAAAACATGGTCTCCCAATCAAAAAGACCCAGCATGTTTTATAAATGTTAAATCCATTCGATATGGGTGGATGTCAAGAAGCGTTGATAAAGTCACGATTAACAAAACTGCAAGGGAATGTATGTTTTCTGAAGCTTAAAGCAATTACAAAATTATAAAATATCATATATTTAATATTCATAATTATTATAAACTCTTTAATAATAGTACCAAATTGTATACTTAACTATATAAATTTAAAAAATGATATGGAAGATTGACTATATTATTATAGGATTTTATATATATATTATTACTACTACAAATTTTTAATTAATAATGTTATATTTAAATATTAATATTTTAATAACAACATCAATATTTATATAATGTACCTCTTATGCTCTTCCTTAATTGTTATATTAGGCAATATATTATATAATTTAATACCTTCTACTTTTATAATGTTATTAATTTTTGTTCAATGAATGCTATAATTTATTAAAGGGTAGAATACAAAATAGAATATTTATTTTCAAACATATATTCTAAAGAATATTCCTTTAATATTAGAAAATGCTAATTAAATAGCTAAAATTGCTAATTATTAGGAAATGGGACTATAGCCATGCCCATTTTAGTTACAACTTGCATTAAGGAGGAAATGTGTGGTGAGAAATGTGTAATATAATATGTTTAAAAAATATTATAATAAAATGGAAATTGGTATTAACTTTTAGAGTTACAAGGTAAATCATTTTTATATATAAGAAATCTATAATTTTTTAACTGGTTGAATTATGGCTAGGATAAATCATTATATATTGAATATATTGAATCAATTAACTTTTTAGAGAAGCTTTAATGTAGTATTAATCAGAGAAATGCATAATTAATGCCAATATATATATAGAGAGAGAGACACACACACACACATACATATTTATCAATCATTGTTTAATCGTATTGTAAGCATTTGTAGAAATCTACATATTTAATTTAAAATGACTAGCTCAAAGAGGATATTTTCATCTATATTACAAAATCGAATTTGTTTGTCATTATTTTCCCGCGTAAGATTGGATATCCTGACCCTAATTTAATTAAACAAAAAAAGTTGTCACAAACTTTGTTTGTTACAATAAATTTATTTAACAATTATTTGTCCACGTCAATTATTATAGCAATTTTAATAATCCTATTATAAATTGTATCACTCAAATTTTATTTCAATTTGCTGCATTTTGCAATTAAATTTTATGATGAAAAATAAGTTAGAGTGTATAAATTTCATAGACCAGTATCTCATTATAATATAATTATTTTAATTACATATATATAATACACAAAATGTAACGAAATCTATGAATGTATGTCTCCTTAATTACCTCGTCAAACTTGGGTTTCTTATTCAAGTTTATGTTTGTTTAGAGTTTTGTGTTTTTACTTTCTTAGAGGGTTTACTCTTGTGTAAATCTTATGAATATGTCTAGCATGTTTTACTTTAACTTGCATTTAATACATCTTCATCATATTCATACACCACGTGGCTTTTGCTTATGCATGCATTTGTATATGCGGTTGCCAATGTTTTTTATATTTTTTTCTCAAAAGAGTTTAAACTTGTGTAAATTTATGAATATGTTTAACATGTTTACTTTAACTGCAGTTAATACATTTTCATGGGATTCATACACCACGTGGCATTTGTTTACGAATGCACGTGTATAGGTGATTGCCGTCCGACGTCTTTTCAGATTATGCAATTAATGTAATCCCCTTCTAGTTTCCTTCTTTTCCCCCAATTTAGAGTCAATCTTATTTCCTTCTTTGCTTTCGATTTATATAGATAGATACATAGTTTGGTGTGTATACAGTTGTATAGGGTTTTTTAACGAATTCGTCAAGCTCAAAGACGCCAAACAAGCGCAGCCGAAAGAGGTATGGGAGGCAATTACTGAAAGACTACATCTCAATCCCAACTACGGTAAACGGATTGTGTGTGTCATATGTGCGTATGAGAGAGAGAGAACGGATTGCCACACAAACACAAACGTATTTAATTAGTTCATATTTGAGCAATGTACAAGGAGCTGCTCACCAAGTGCACAGAAAACTCATGGAGCACCACACTATGAATATGTAGTGGATGGACCTCCACAGAACTACGTTACAAAAGCTGATTGTTGAAGTGGATGGAACCAAATACCCATCAGACCCTGGTATACACTTATATAATATATATATATATATAACACACACACGCGCACACATGTATAGTTTGTGTGTATACATATAATATAATATGACATGGTTCCGGTGTTTGTCTTATATACTATGTAACAGTAGGAATAGGATTCATCAAGCTCAAAGACGCTAATCAAGATGCAGCCAGGAGAGCCGTGCAAGAAATTAGTGCGAAAAATGGATCTCATGCACAATATATGGTAAATAGAGTGAGTGTGTGTGGGAGAGAGAGAGATTGTTCTAACACTATATGCGGTTTTACAGGGAGGGTTTAGTTAAAAGTAGATTGCAGAACTACACAACGAGGAATCATCTCGAGTTTCCAGTGTATACATGCCAACGAGTTGTGGGGAGAAGAGGTGACCCTCCTGTATATGTTGCTAAAGTGGAGGTGAATAGAGAGACATATTGGGGAAGCTTTGCACCAACCCCAAAAGAAGCCAAGGTCAAGGCAGCAGAAGTTGCTATAACTGCCCTAGAAGGATCTCATGAAGGTAAGTTCTAGGTGCATATGTGTATGCATGTTTATACCTACTATTTCAATTTGATATGCATTGTAATCTTGTTTCTTAGTAATGCAACTTTGTTACAGAACACATATATCTAAGGCCACATAGCACATACAATATGTTGTAGGCGTATGTGTGTTTATCTTAAGTATATTACATACTCCTTATATATCTTTAGAAGTAAAAAACTTGCATGCACGATGTGAGAGTGCATTTCTCTTATTGCATATGTATCATACTATATCATATGCATGTTGCTAAGTTTTCTTCATGTGTTTTAATTAGTTATTCCGGCGGGAGCAAGAGAAGCTACTCAGACAACATGCAAACTCTAACACAGTCCATGTAAACAACGACAATGGAGCGAACAAAAAGAGGAAACGCGAAGGAGGTATGTGCTTAATAATGTAAACCCAACCTAGACAAATATAGGATATAGCGTTTAAAATTGAATTGTGACACTTGTGAGTTTGCTAAACATATTATAGATGCTGTATATTTCAAATGCATACGTGAGTAGGTGTGTAATGCACACTCGCATTAGGTTAGTGAATAGGTTTATAACGCACACACGCTTTATTTGTAGGTGCTGTGGAACATGATAGGAATGGAAGAGACTTTGACAATGCTAGACGAGAAAGACCTCATCCACCTCCACACTTTGCTCCTCAAGTGCCATCTGCACCAAATGCTCCGACTCCCTTCACTCATCAAGCTCCCTATCCTTATACTCCTATGCTGCCATATGATTATCACCACTATTCACATCGTCGTGCTTCAAATGCTCAGCAATATGCTTCCGGCCATTCATCATATGGTTACTATTATTCTCATGTTTTCCAGCCACGAGCACCCCACATCACTGTTCACCATCTCCTCGCTCATCCAATCACTTTCCAATCCGTCCGTTCACCATTTTCTCATCCATCCCGTCGGTTTTCAAGCGGTTCTCATCATCGTTTACCAACACACGCATACGATCGTTCACCATCTCACTCAAGGCGTCCTTCAATCCGTTTGCATCATCAACCAGCACGCTCATACAATCGTTCACCACCTCACTCCTAAATTGTTCCTCTTAGCTTTAGCTTTGTGTGTGTGTGTTTGAGTTAGTATTTGTCTTGTGCCTTAGATTGGGATTTAAGAATGGTGTAGAGTAGAGCATTTCAAGTAAAGAAAGTGTTTGCCAATCCAAATGTTCAAGATTACAATGCTCTATATATATTTGATATATGTTATAAACCAATTAGGTTTTACCTAGAATTTAAGATAGGTCTTAGCCCTAAGATAAAGTTCCATTAAAGTAAACTCGTTAGTATATTTAATTAAAATTATGCTCATAGTTACGACAGTATAAAATTAAGTCCAAAGTATATGATTTTAAAACATTTTATGAGTGTCACTAAGGATTAAAAAAATTATAAATTTATGGAATGCTAAATAGTTATGAGATTAACTTCCACATAGGAATGTATGCACAAAGAGAGAACAAGAACACATGCGCGCACACACACAAGGAGAAATGTGTGTGTGAGAGATGTGTAATATAATATGTTTAAAAATATTATAATAAAATGGAAATTGGTATTAACTTTTAGAGTTACAAGGTAAATCATTTTTATATATAAGAAATCTATAATTTTTAACTGGTTGAATTATGGTTAGGATAAATCATTATATATTGAATATATTGAATCAATTAACTTTTTAGAGAAGCTTTAATGTAGTATTAATCAGAGAAAATGCATAATTAATGCCATATATATATAGAGAGAGAGAGAGACACACAACACATACATATTTATCAATCATTGTTTAATCGTATTGTAGCATTTGTAGAAATCTACATATTTAATTTAAAATGACTAGCTCAAAGAGGATATTTTCATCTATATTACAAAATCGAATTTGCTTGTCATTATTTTCCCGCGTAAGATTGGATATCCCTGACCCTAATTTAATTAAACAAAAAAAGTTGTCACAAACTTTTGTTTGTTACAATAAATTTATTTAACAATTATTTGTCCACGTCAATTATTATAGCAATTTTAATAATCCTATTATAAATTGTATCACTCAAATTTTATTTCAATTTGCTGCATTTGCAATTAAATTTTATTGATGAAAAATAAGTTAGAGTGTATAAATTTCATAGACCAGTATCTCATTATATAATATAATTATTTTAATTACATATATATAATACACAAAATGTAACGAAATCTATGAATGTATGTCTCCTTAATTACCTCGTCAAACTTGGGTTTCTTATTCAAGTTATGTTTGTTTAGAGTTTTGTGTTTTTACTTTCTTAGAGGGTTTACTCTTGTGTAAATCTTATGAATATGTCTAGCATGTTTACTTTAACTTGCATTTAATACATCTTCATCATATTCATACACCACGTGGCTTTTGCTTATGCATGCATTTGTATATGCGGTTGCCAATGTGTTTTTTATATTTTTTCTCAAAGAGTTTAAACTTGTGTAAATTATGAATATGTTTAACATGTTTACTTTAACCTGCAGTTAATACATTTTCATGGGATTCATACACCACGTGGCATTTGTTTACGAATGCACGTGTATAGGTGATTGCCGTCCGATCGTCTTTTCAGATTATGCAATTAATGTAATCCCCTTCTTAGTTTCCTTCTTTTCCCCCAATTTAGAGTCAATCTTATTTCCTTCTTTGCTTTCGATTTATATAGATAGATACATAGTTTGTGTGTATACAGTTGTATAGTAGGTTTTTGTAACGAATTCGTCAAGCTCAAAGACGCCAAACAAGCGCAGCCGAAAGAGGTATGGAGGCAATTACTGAAAAGACTACATCTCAATCCCAAACTACGGTAAACGGATTGTGTGTGTCATATGTGCGTGTATGAGAGAGAGAGAACGGATTGCCACACAAACACAAACGTATTTAATTAGTTCATATTTGAGCAGATGTACAAGGAGCTGCTCCACCAAGATGGCACAGAAGAACTCATGGGCAGCACCAACTATGAATATGTAGTGATGGACCTCCACAGAAACTACGTTACAAAGCTACTGTTGAAGTGGATGGAACCAAATACCCATCAGACCTGGTATAACACTTATATATATATATATATATACACACACACAGCACACATGTATAGTTGTGTGTATACATATAATATAATATGGACATGGTTCCGGTGTTTGTCTTATATACTATGTAACAGTAGGAAAGGATTCATCAAAGCTCAAAGACGCTAATCAAGATGCAGCCAGGAGAGCCGTGCAAGAAATTAGTGCGAAAAATGGATCTCATGCACATATATTGGTAAATAGAGTGAGTGTGTGTGGGAGAGAGAGAGATTGTTCTAACACTATATGCGGTTTTACAGGGAGGGTTAGTTTAAAAGTAGATTGCAAGAACACAACGAGGATAATCATCTCGAGTTTCCAGTGTATACATGCCAACGAGTTGTGGGGAAAGAGGTGACCCTCCTGTATATGTTGCTAAAGTGGAGGTGAATAGAGAGACATATTGGGGAAGCTTTTGCACCAACCCAAAAGAAGCCAAGGTCAAGGCAGCAGAAGTTGCTATAACTGCCCTAGAAGGATCTCAATGAAGGTAAGTTCTAGGTGCATATGTGTATGCATGTTTATAACCTACTATTTCAATTTTATATGCATTGTAATCTTGTTTCTTAGTAATGCAACTTTGTTACAGGAACACATATATCTAAGGCCACATAGCACATACAATATGTTGTAGGCGTATGTGTGTTTATCTTAAGTATATTACATACTCCTTATATATACTTTAGAAGTAAAAAACTTGCATGCACGATGTGAGAGTGCATTTCTCTTATGCATATGTATCATACATATATCATATGCATGTTGCTAAGTTTTCTTCATGTGTTTTAATTAGTATTCCGGCGGGAGCAAGAGAAGCTACTCATGACAACAATGCAAACTCTAACACAGTCCATGTAGACAACGACAATGGAGCGAACAAAAAGAGGAAACGCGAAGGAGGTATGTGCTTAATAATGTAAACCAACCTAGACAAATATAGGATATAGCGTTTAAAAATTGAATTGTGACACTTGTGAGTTTGCTAAACATATTATAGATGCTGTATATTTCAAATGCATACGTGAGTAGGTGTGTAATGCACACTCGCATTAGGTTAGTGAATAGGTTTATAACGCACACACGCTTTATTTGTAGGTGCTGTGGAACGTGATAGGAATGGAAGAGACTTTGACAATGCTAGACGAGAAAGACCTCATCCACCCCACACTTTGCTCCTCAAGTGCCATCTGCACCAAATGCTCCGACTCCCTTCACTCATCAAGCTCCCTATCCTTATACTCCTATGCTGCCATATGATTATCAACCACTATTCATATCGTCGTGCTTCAAATGCTCAGCAATATGCTTCCGGCCATTCATCATATGGTTACTATTATTCTCATGTTTTCCAGCCACGAGCACCCCCACATCACTGTTCACCATCTCCTCGCTCATCCAATCACTTTCCAATCCGTCGTTCACCATTTCTCATCCATCCCGTCGGTTTTCAAGCGGTTCTCATCTCGTTTACCAACAACACGCATACGATCGTTCACCATCTCACTCAAGGCGTCCTTCAATCCGTTTGCATCATCAACCAGCACGCTCATACAATCGTTCACCACCTCACTCCTAAATTGTTCCTCTTAGCTTTAGCTTTGTGTGTGTGTGTTTTGAGTTAGTATTTGTCTTGTGCCTTAGATTGGGATTTAAGAATGGTGTAGAGTAGAGCATTTCAAGTAAAGAAAGTGTTTGTCAATCCAATGTTCAAGATTACAATGCTCTATATATATTTGATATATGTTATAAACCAATTAGGTTTTTACTAGAATTTAAGATAGGTCTTAGCCCTAAGATAAAGTTCCATTAAAGTAAACTCGTTAGTATATTTAATTAAAATTATGCTCATAAGTTACGACAGTATAAAATTAAGTCCAAAGTATATGATTTAAACTTTTTATGAGTGTCACTAAGGATTAAAAAAATTATAAATTTATGGAATGCTAAATAGTTATGGAGATTAAACTTCCACATAGGAATGTATGCACAAAGGAGAACAAGAACACATGCGCGCCACACACAAGGAGAAATTGTGGTGTGTGAGAGATGTGTAATATAATATGTTTAAAAAATATTATAATAAATGGAAATTGGTATTAACTTTTAGAGTTCAAGGTAAATCATTTTTATATATAAGAAATCTAATAATTTTTTAACTGGTTGAATTATGGTTAGGATAAATCATTATATATTGAATATATTGAATCAATTAACTTTTTAGAGAAGCTTTAATGTAGTATTAATCAGAGAAAATGCATAATTAATGCCATATATATATAGATGAGAGAGAGAGAGACACACACACATACATATTTTATCATCATTGTTTAATCGTATTGTAAGCATTTGTAGAAATCTACATATTTAATTTAAAATGACTAGCTCAAAGAGGATATTTTCATCTATATTACAAAATCGAATTTGCTTGTCATTATTTTCCCGCGTAAGATTGGATATCCTGACCCTAATTTAATTAACAAAAAAAGTTGTCACAAACTTTTTGTTTGTTACAATAAATTTATTTAACAATTATTTGTCCACGTCAATTATTATAGCAATTTTAATAATCCTATTATAAATTGTATCACTCAAATTTTATTTCAATTTGCTGCATTTGCAATTAAAATTTTATTGATGAAAAATAAGTTAGAGTGTATAATTTCATAGACCAGTATCTCATTAATAATATAATTATTTTATTACATATATATAATACACAAAATGTACGAAATCTATGAATGTATGTCTCCTTAATTACCTCGTCAAACTTGGGTTTCTTATTCAAGTTTATGTTGTTTAGAGTTTTGTGTTTTTACTTTCTTAGAGGGTTTACTCTTGTGTAAATCTTATGAATATGTCTAGCATGTTTACTTTAACTTGCATTTAATACATCTTCATCATATTCAATCACCACGTGGCTTTTGCTTATGCATGCATTTGTATATGCGGTTGCCAATGTGTTTTTATATTTTTTTCTCAAAGAGTTTAAACTTGTGTAAATTTATGAATATGTTTAACATGTTTACTTTAACCTGCAGTTAATACATTTTCATGGGATTCATACACCACGTGGCATTTGTTTACGAATGCACGTGTATAGGTGATTGCCGTCCGATCGTCTTTTCAGATTATGCAATTAATGTAATCCCTTCTTAGTTTCCTTCTTTTCCCCAATTTAGAGTCAATCTTATTTCCTTCTTTGCTTTCGATTTATATAGATAGATACATAGTTTGTGTGTATACAGTTGTATAGTAGGTTTTTGTAACGAATTCGTCAAGCTCAAAGACGCCAAACAAGCGCAGCCGAAAGAGGTATGGAGGCAATTACTGAAAAGACTACATCTCAATCCCAAACTACGGTAAACGGATTGTGTGTGTCATATGTGCGTGTATGAGAGAGAGAGAACGGATTGCCACACAAACACAAACGTATTTAATTAGTTCATATTTGAGCAGATGTACAAGGAGCTGCTCCACCAGATGGCACAGAAGAACTCATGGGCAGCACCACACTATGAATATGTAGTGGATGGACCTCCACAGAAACTACGTTACAAAGCTACTGTTGAAGTGGATGGAACCAAATACCCATCAGACCCTGGTATACACTTATATATATATATATATACACACACACACGCACACATGTATAGTTTGTGTGTATACATATAATATAATATGACATGGTTCCGGTGTTTGTCTTATATACTATGTAACAGTAGGAATAGGATTCATCAAGCTCAAAGACGCTAATCAAGATGCAGCCAGGAGAGCCGTGCAAGAAATTAGTGCGAAAAATGGATCTCATGCACAATATATGGTAAATAGAGTGAGTGTGTGTGGGAGAGAGAGATTGTTCTAACACTATATGCGGTTTTACAGGGAGGGTTAGTTAAAAGTAGATTGCAGAACTACACAACGAGGAATCATCTCGAGTTTCCAGTGTATACATGCCAACGAGTTGTGGGGAGAAGAGGTGACCCTCCTGTATATGTTGCTAAAGTGGAGGTGAATAGAGAGACATATTGGGGAAGCTTTGCACCAACCCCAAAAGAAGCCAAGGTCAAGGCAGCAGAAGTTGCTATAACTGCCCTAGAAGGATCTCATGAAGGTAAGTTCTAGGTGCATATGTGTATGCATGTTTATACCTACTATTTCAATTTTATATGCATTGTAATCTTGTTTCTTAGTAATGCAACTTTGTTACAGAACACATATATCTAAGGCCACATAGCACATACAATATGTTGTAGGCGTATGTGTGTTTATCTTAAGTATATTACATACTCCTTATATATCTTTAGAAGTAAAAAACTTGCATGCACGATGTGAGAGTGCATTTCTCTTATTGCATATGTATCATACATATATCATATGCATGTTGCTAAGTTTTCTTCATGTGTTTTAATTAGTTATTCCGGCGGGAGCAAGAGAAGCTACTCATGACAACAATGCAAACTCTAACACAGTCCATGTAGACAACGACAATGGAGCGAACAAAAAGAGGAAACGCGAAGGAGGTATGTGCTTAATAATGTAAACCCAACCTAGACAAATATAGGATATAGCGTTTAAAATTGAATTGTGACACTTGTGAGTTTGCTAAACATATTATAGATGCTGTATATTTCAAATGCATACGTGAGTAGGTGTGTAATGCACACTCGCATTAGGTTAGTGAATAGGTTTATAACGCACACATGCTTTATTGTAGGTGCTGTGGAACGTGATAGGAATGGAAGAGACTTTGACAATGCTAGACGAGAAAGACCTCATCCACCTCCACACTTTGCTCCTCAAGTGCCATCTGCACCAAATGCTCCGACTCCCTTCACTCATCAAGCTCCCTATCCTTATACTCCTATGCTGCCATATGATTATCACCACTATTCATATCGTCGTGCTTCAAATGCTCAGCAATATGCTTCCGGCCATTCATCATATGGTTACTATTATTCTCATGTTTTCCAGCCACGAGCACCCCACATCACTGTTCACCATCTCCTCGCTCATCCAATCACTTTCCAATCCGTCGTTCACCATTTTCTCATCCATCCCGTCGGTTTTCAAGCGGTTCTCATCATCGTTTACCAACACACGCATACGATCGTTCACCATCTCACTCAAGGCGTCCTTCAATCCGTTTGCATCATCAACCAGCACGCTCATACAATCGTTCACCACCTCACTCCTAAATTGTTCCTCTTAGCTTTAGCTTTGTGTGTGTGTGTTTGAGTTAGTATTTGTCTTGTGCCTTAGATTGGGATTTAAGAATGGTGTAGAGTAGAGCATTTCAAGTAAAGAAAGTGTTTGTCAATCCAAATGTTCAAGATTACAATGCTCTATATATATTTGATATATGTTATAAACCAATTAGGTTTTACCTAGAATTTAAGATAGGTCTTAGCCCTAAGATAAAGTTCCATTAAAGTAAACTCGTTAGTATATTTAATTAAAATTATGCTCATAAGTTACGACAGTATAAAATTAAGTCCAAAGTATATGATTTTAAACATTTTATGAGTGTCACTAAGGATTAAAAAATTATAAATTTATGGAATGCTAAATAGTTATGAGATTAACTTCCACATAGGAATGTATGCACAAAGAGAGAACAAGAACACATGCGCGCACACACACAAGGAGAAATGTGTGTGTGAGAGATGTGTAATATAATATGTTTAAAAAATATTATAATAAAATGGAAATTGGTATTAACTTTTAGAGTTACAAGGTAAATCATTTTTATATATAAGAAATCTATAATTTTTTAACTGGTTGAATTATGGTTAGGATAAATCATTATATATTGAATATATTGAATCAATTAACTTTTTAGAGAAGCTTTAATGTAGTATTAATCAGAGAAAATGCATAATTAATGCCATATATATATAGAGAGAGAGAGAGCACACACACATACATATTTATCAATCATTGTTTAATCGTATTGTAAGCATTTGTAGAAATCTACATATTTAATTTAAAATGACTAGCTCAAAGAGGATATTTTCATCTATATTACAAAATCGAATTTGCTTGTCATTATTTTCCCGCGTAAGATTGGATATCCTGACCCTAATTTAATTAAACAAAAAAAGTTGTCACAAACTTTTGTTTGTTACAATAAATTTATTTAACAATTATTTGTCCACGTCAATTATTATAGCAATTTTAATAATCCTATTATAAATTGTATCACTCAAATTTTATTTCAATTTGCTGCATTTGCAATTAAATTTTGATGAAAAATAAGTTAGAGTGTATAAATTTCATAGACCAGTATCTCATTATATAATATAATTATTTAATTACATATATATAATACACAAAATGTAACGAAATCTATGAATGTATGTCTCCTTAATTACCTCGTCAAACTTGGGTTTCTTATTCAAGTTTATGTTGTTTAGAGTTTTGTGTTTTTTTCTTAGAGGGTTTACTCTTGTGTAAATCTTATGAATATGTCTAGCATGTTACTTTAACTTGCATTTAATACATCTTCATCATATTCATACACACGTGGCTTTTGCTTATGCATGCATTTGTATATGCGGTTGCCAATGTGTTTTTATATTTTTTCTCAAAGAGTTTAAACTTGTGTAAATTTATGAATATGTTTAACATGTTTACTTTAACCTGCAGTTAATACATTTTCATGGGATTCATACACCACGTGGCATTTGTTTACGAATGCACGTGTATAGGTGATGCCGTCCGATCGTCTTTTCAGATTATGCAATTAATGTAATCCCCTTCTTAGTTTCCTTCTTTTCCCCAATTTAGAGTCAATCTTATTTCCTTCTTTGCTTTCGATTTATATAGATAGATACATAGTTTGTGTGTATACAGTTGTATAGTAGGTTTTTGTAACGAATTCGTCAAGCTCAAAGACGCCAAACAAGCGCAGCCGAAAGAGGTATGGAGGCAATTACTGAAAAGACTACATCTCAATCCCAAACTACGGTAAACGGATTGTGTGTGTCATATGTGCGTGTATGAGAGAGAGAGAACGGATTGCCACACAAACACAAACGTATTTAATTAGTTCATATTTGAGCAGATGTACAAGGAGCTGCTCCACCAGATGGCACAGAAGAACTCATGGGCAGCACCACACTATGAATATGTAGTGGATGGACCCCAGAAACTACGTTACAAAGCTACTGTTGAAGTGGATGGAACCAAATACCATCAGACCCTGGTATACACTTATATATATATATATATACACACACACACGCACACATGTATAGTTTGTGTGTATACATATAATATAATATGACATGGTTCCGGTGTTTGTCTTATATACTATGTAACAGTAGGAATAGTTCATCAAGCTCAAAGACGCTAATCAAGATGCAGCCAGGAGAGCCGTGCAAGAAATTAGTGCGAAAAATGGATCTCATGCACAATATATGGTAAATAGAGTGAGTGTGTGTGGGAGAGAGAGAGATTGTTCTAACACTATATGCGGTTTTACAGGGAGGGTTAGTTAAAAGTAGATTGCAGAACTACACAACGAGGAATCATCTCGAGTTTCCAGTGTATACATGCCAACGAGTTGTGGGGAAAGAGGTGACCCTCCTGTATATGTTGCTAAAGTGGAGGTGAATAGAGAGACATATTGGGGAAGCTTTGCACCAACCCCAAAAGAAGCCAAGGTCAAGGCAGCAGAAGTTGCTATAACTGCCCTAGAAGGATCTCATGAAGGTAAGTTCTAGGTGCATATGTGTATGCATGTTTATACCTACTATTTCAATTTTATATGCATTGTAATCTTGTTTCTTAGTAATGCAACTTTGTTACAGAACACATATATCTAAGGCCACATAGCACATACAATATGTTGTAGGCGTATGTGTGTTTATCTTAAGTATATTACATACTCCTTATATATCTTTAGAAGTAAAAAACTTGCATGCACGATGTGAGAGTGCATTTCTCTTATTGCATATGTATCATACATATATCATATGCATGTTGCTAAGTTTTTTCATGTGTTTTAATTAGTTATTCCGGCGGAGCAAGAGAAGCTACTCATGACAACAATGCAAACTCTAACACAGTCCATGTAGACAACGACAATGGAGCGAACAAAAAGAGGAAACGCGAAGGAGGTATGTGCTTAATAATGTAAACCCAACCTAGACAAATATAGGATATAGCGTTTAAAATTGAATTGTGCACTTGTGAGTTTGCTAAACATATTATAGATGCTGTATATTTCAAATGCATACGTGAGTAGGTGTGTAATGCACACTCGCATTAGGTTAGTGAATAGGTTTATAACGCACACGCTTTATTTGTAGGTGCTGTGGAACGTGATAGGAATGGAAGAGACTTTGACAATGCTAGACGAGAAAGACCTCATCCACCCCACACTTTGCTCCTCAAGTGCCATCTGCACCAAATGCTCCGACTCCCTTCACTCATCAAGCTCCCTATCCTTATACTCCTATGCTGCCATATGATTATCACCACTATTCATATCGTCGTGCTTCAAATGCTCAGCAATATGCTTCCGGCCATTCATCATATATGGTTACTATTATTCTCATGTTTTCCAGCCACGAGCACCCCACATCACTGTTCACCATCTCCTCGCTCATCCAATCACTTTCCAATCCGTCGTTCACCATTTTCTCATCCATCCGGTTTTCAAGCGGTTCTCATCATCGTTTACCAACACACGCATACGATCGTTCACCATCTCACTCAAGGCGTCCTTCAATCCGTTTGCATCATCAACCAGCACGCTCATACAATCGTTCACCACCTCACTCCTAAATTGTTCCTCTTAGCTTTAGCTTTGTGTGTGTGTGTTTGAGTTAGTATTTGTCTTGTGCCTTAGATTGGGATTTAAGAATGGTGTAGAGTAGAGCATTTCAAGTAAAGAAAGTGTTTGTCAATCCAAATGTTCAAGATTACAATGCTCTATATATATTTGATATATGTTATAAACCAATTAGGTTTTACCTAGAATTTAAGATAGGTCTTAGCCCTAAGATAAAGTTCCATTAAAGTAAACTCGTTAGTATATTTAATTAAAATTATGCTCATAAGTTACGACAGTATAAAATTAAGTCCAAAGTATATGATTTTAAATTTTATGAGTGTCACTAAGGATTAAAAAAATTATAAATTTATGGAATGCTAAATAGTTATGAGATTAACTTCCACATAGGAATGTATGCACAAAGAGAGAACAAGAACACATGCGCGCACACACACAAGGAGAAATGTGTGTGTGAGAGATGTGTAATATAATATGTTTAAAAAATATTATAATAAAATGGAAATTGGTATTAACTTTTAGAGTTACAAGGTAAATCATTTTTATATATAAGAAATCTATAATTTTTTAACTGGTTGAATTATGGTTAGGATAAATCATTATATATTGAATATATTGAATCAATTAACTTTTTAGAGAAGCTTTAATGTAGTATTAATCAGAGAAAATGCATAATTAATGCCATATATATATAGAGAGAGAGAGAGAGACACACACACATACATATTTATCAATCATTGTTTAATCGTATTGTAAGCATTTGTAGAAATCTACATATTTAATTTAAAATGACTAGCTCAAAGAGGATATTTTCATCTATATTACAAAATCGAATTTGCTTGTCATTATTTTCCCGCGTAAGATTGGATATCCTGACCTAATTTAATTAAACAAAAAAAGTTGTCACAAACTTTTGTTTGTTACAATAAATTTATTTAACAATTATTTGTCCACGTCAATTATTATAGCAATTTTAATAATCCTATTATAAATTGTATCACTCAAATTTTTTTCAATTTGCTGCATTTGCAATTAAATTTTATTGATGAAAAATAAGTTAGAGTGTATAAATTTCATAGACCAGTATCTCATATATAATATAATTATTTTAATTACATATATATAATACACAAAATGTAACGAAATCTATGAATGTATGTCTCCTTAATTACCTCGTCAAACTTGGGTTTCTTATTCAAGTTTATGTTTGTTTAGAGTTTTGTGTTTTTACTTTCTTAGAGGGTTTACTCTTGTGTAAATCTTATGAATATGTCTAGCATGTTTACTTTAACTTGCATTTAATACATCTTCATCATATTCATACACCACGTGGCTTTTGCTTATGCATGCATTTGTATATGCGGTTGCCAATGTGTTTTTATATTTTTTTCTCAAAGAGTTTAAACTTGTGTAAATTTATGAATATGTTTAACATGTTTTTTAACCTGCAGTTAATACATTTTCATGGGATTCATACACCACGTGGCATTTGTTTACGAATGCACGTGTATAGGTGATTGCCGTCCGATCGTCTTTTCAGATTATGCAATTAATGTAATCCCCTTCTTAGTTTCCTTCTTTTCCCCCAATTTAGAGTCAATCTTATTTCCTTCTTTGCTTTCGATTTATATAGATAGATACATAGTTTGTGTGTATACAGTTGTATAGTAGGTTTTTGTAACGAATTCGTCAAGCTCAAAGACGCCAAACAAGCGCAGCCGAAAGAGGTATGGAGGCAATTACTGAAAAGACTACATCTCAATCCCAAACTACGGTAAACGGATTGTGTGTGTCATATGTGCGTGTATGAGAGAGAGAGAACGGATTGCCACACAAACACAAACGTATTTAATTAGTTCATATTTGAGCAGATGTACAAGGAGCTGCTCCACCAGATGGCACAGAAGAACTCATGGGCAGCCCAACTATGAATATGTAGTGGATGGACCTCCACAGAAACTACGTTACAAAGCTACTGTTGAAGTGGATGGAACCAAATACCCATCAGACCCTGGTATACACTTATATATATATATATATATACACACACACACGCACACATGTATAGTTTGTGTGTATACATATAATATAATATGACATGGTTCCGGTGTTTGTCTTATATACTATGTAACAGTAGGAATAGGATTCATCAAGCTCAAAGACGCTAATCAAGATGCAGCCAGGAGAGCCGTGCAAGAAATTAGTGCGAAAAATGGATCTCATGCACAATATATGGTAAATAGAGTGAGTGTGTGTGGGGGAGAGAGAGATTGTTCTAACACTATATGCGGTTTTACAGGGAGGGTTAGTTAAAAGTAGATTGCAGAACTACACAACGAGGAATCATCTCGAGTTTCCAGTGTATACATGCCAACGAGTTGTGGGGAGAAGAGGTGACCCTCCTGTATATGTTGCTAAAGTGGAGGTGAATAGAGAGACATATTGGGGAAGCTTTGCACCAACCCCAAAAGAAGCCAAGGTCAAGGCAGCAGAAGTTGCTATAACTGCCCTAGAAGGATCTCATGAAGGTAAGTTCTAGGTGCATATGTGTATGCATGTTTATACCTACTATTTCAATTTTATATGCATTGTAATCTTGTTTCTTAGTAATGCAACTTTGTTACAGAACACATATATCTAAGGCCACATAGCACATACAATATGTTGTAGGCGTATGTGTGTTTATCTTAAGTATATTACATACTCCTTATATATCTTTAGAAGTAAAAAACTTGCATGCACGATGTGAGAGTGCATTTCTCTTATTGCATATGTATCATACATATATCATATGCATGTTGCTAAGTTTTCTTCATGTGTTTTAATTAGTTATTCCGGCGGGAGCAAGAGAAGCTACTCATGACAACAATGCAAACTCTAACACAGTCCATGTAGACAACGACAATGGAGCGAACAAAAAGAGGAAACGCGAAGGAGGTATGTGCTTAATAATGTAAACCCAACCTAGACAAATATAGGATATAGCGTTTAAAATTGAATTGTGACACTTGTGAGTTTGCTAAACATATATAGATGCTGTATATTTCAAATGCATACGTGAGTAGGTGTGTAATGCACACTCGCATTAGGTTAGTGAATAGGTTTATAACGCACACATGCTTTATTTGTAGGTGCTGTGGAACGTGATAGGAATGGAAGAGACTTTGACAATGCTAGACGAGAAAGACCTCATCCACCTCCACACTTTGCTCCTCAAGTGCCATCTGCACCAAATGCTCCGACTCCCTTCACTCATCAAGCTCCCTATCCTTATACTCCTATGCTGCCATATGATTATCACCACTATTCATATCGTCGTGCTTCAAATGCTCAGCAATATGCTTCCGGCCATTCATCATGGTTACTATTATTCTCATGTTTTCCAGCCACGAGCACCCACATCACTGTTCACCATCTCCTCGCTCATCCAATCACTTTCCAATCCGTCGTTCACCATTTTCTCATCCATCCCGTCGGTTTTCAAGCGGTTCTCATCATCGTTTACCAACACACGCATACGATCGTTCACCATCTCACTCAAGGCGTCCTTCAATCCGTTTGCATCATCAACCAGCACGCTCATACAATCGTTCACCACCTCACTCCTAAATTGTTCCTCTTAGCTTTAGCTTTGTGTGTGTGTGTTTGAGTTAGTATTTGTCTTGTGCCTTAGATTGGGATTTAAGAATGGTGTAGAGTAGAGCATTTCAAGTAAAGAAAGTGTTTGTCAATCCAAATGTTCAAGATTACAATGCTCTATATATATTTGATATATGTTATAAACCAATTAGGTTTTACCTAGAATTTAAGATAGGTCTTAGCCCTAAGATAAAGTTCCATTAAAGTAAACTCGTTAGTATATTTAATTAAAATTATGCTCATAAGTTACGACAGTATAAAATTAAGTCCAAAGTATATGATTTTAAACATTTTATGAGTGTCACTAAGGATTAAAAAAATTATAAATTTATGGAATGCTAAATAGTTATGAGATTAACTTCCACATAGGAATGTATGCACAAAGAGAGAACAAGAACACATGCGCGCACACACACAAGGAGAAATGTGTGTGTGAGAGATGTGTAATATAATATGTTTAAAAAATATTATAATAAATGGAAATTGGTATTAACTTTTAGAGTTACAAGGTAAATCATTTTTATATATAAGAAATCTATAATTTTTTAACTGGTTGAATTATGGTTAGGATAAATCATTATATATTGAATATATTGAATCAATTAACTTTTTAGAGAAGCTTTAATGTAGTATTAATCAGAGAAAATGCATAATTAATGCCATATATATATAGAGAGAGAGAGACACACACACATACATATTTATCAATCATTGTTTAATCGTATTGTAAGCATTTGTAGAAATCTACATATTTAATTTAAAATGACTAGCTCAAAGAGGATATTTTCATCTATATTACAAAATCGAATTTGCTTGTCATTATTTTCCCGCGTAAGATTGGATATCCTGACCCTAATTTAATTAAACAAAAAAAGTTGTCACAAACTTTTGTTTGTTACAATAAATTTATTAACAATTATTTGTCCACGTCAATTATTATAGCAATTTTAATAATCCTATTATAAATTGTATCACTCAAATTTTATTTCAATTTGCTGCATTTGCAATTAAATTTTATTGATGAAAAAATAAGTTAGAGTGTATAAATTTCATAGACCAGTATCTCATTATATAATATAATTATTTTAATTACATATATATAATACACAAAATGTAACGAAATCTATGAATGTATGTCTCCTTAATTACCTCGTCAAACTTGGGTTTCTTATTCAAGTTTATGTTTGTTTAGAGTTTTGTGTTTTTACTTTCTTAGAGGGTTTACTCTTGTGTAAATCTTATGAATATGTCTAGCATGTTTACTTTAACTTGCATTTAATACATCTTCATCATATTCATACACCACGTGGCTTTTGCTTATGCATGCATTTGTATATGCGGTTGCCAATGTGTTTTTATATTTTTTTCTCAAAGAGTTTAAACTTGTGTAAATTTATGAATATGTTTAACATGTTTACTTTAACCTGCAGTTAATACATTTCATGGGATTCATACACCACGTGGCATTTGTTTACGAATGCACGTGTATAGGTGATTGCCGTCCGATCGTCTTTTCAGATTATGCAATTAATGTAATCCCTTCTTAGTTTCCTTCTTTTCCCCCAATTTAGAGTCAATCTTATTTCCTTCTTTGCTTTCGATTTATATAGATAGATACATAGTTTGTGTGTATACAGTTGTATAGTAGGTTTTTGTAACGAATTCGTCAAGCTCAAAGACGCCAAACAAGCGCAGCCGAAAGAGGTATGGAGGCAATTACTGAAAAGACTACATCTCAATCCCAAACTACGGTAACGGATTTGTGTGTCATATGTGCGTGTATGAGAGAGAGAGAACGGATTGCCACACAAACACAAACGTATTTAATTAGTTCATATTTGAGCAGATGTACAAGGAGCTGCTCCACCAGATGGCACAGAAGAACTCATGGGCAGCACCACACTATGAATATGTAGTGGATGGACCTCCACAGAAACTACGTTACAAAGCTACTGTTGAAGTGGATGGAACCAAATACCATCAGACCCTGTATACACTTATATATATAATATATATACACACACACACGCACACATGTATAGTTTGTGTGTATACATATAATAAATGACATGGTTCCGGTGTTTGTCTTATATACTATGTAACAGTAGGAATAGGATTCATCAAGCTCAAAGACGCTAATCAAGATGCAGCCAGGAGAGCCGTGCAAGAAATTAGTGCGAAAAATGGATCTCATGCACAATATATGGTAAATAGAGTGAGTGTGTGTGGGAGAGAGAGATTGTTCTAACACTATATGCGGTTTTACAGGGAGGGTTAGTTAAAAGTAGATTGCAGAACTACACAACGAGGAATCATCTCGAGTTTCCAGTGTATACATGCCAACGAGTTGTGGGGAGAAGAGGTGACCCTCCTGTATATGTTGCTAAAGTGGAGGAATAGAGAGACATATTGGGGAAGCTTTGCACCAACCCCAAAAGAAGCCAAGGTCAAGGCAGCAGAAGTTGCTATAACTGCCCTAGAAGGATCTCATGAAGGTAAGTTCTAGGTGCATATGTGTATGCATGTTTATACCTACTATTTCAATTTTATATGCATTGTAATCTTGTTTCTTAGTAATGCAACTTTGTTACAGAAACATATATCTAAGGCCACATAGCACATACAATATGTTGTAGGCGTATGTGTGTTTATCTTAAGTATATTACATACTCCTTATATATCTTTAGAAGTAAAAAACTTGCATGCACGATGTGAGAGTGCATTTCTCTTATTGCATATGTATCATACATATATCATATGCATGTTGCTAAGTTTTCTTCATGTGTTTTAATTAGTTATTCCGGCGGAGCAAGAGAAGCTACTCATGACAACAATGCAAACTCTAACACAGTCCATGTAGACAACGACAATGGAGCGAACAAAAAGAGGAAACGCGAAGGAGGTATGTGCTTAATAATGTAAACCCAACCTAGACAAATATAGGATATAGCGTTTAAAATTGAATTGTGACACTTGTGAGTTTGCTAAACATATTATAGATGCTTATATTTCAAATGCATACGTGAGTAGGTGTGTAATGCACACTCGCATTAGGTTAGTGAATAGGTTTATAACGCACACATGCTTTATTTGTAGGTGCTGTGGAACGTGATAGGAATGGAAGAGACTTTGACAATGCTAGACGAGAAAGACCTCATCCACCTCCACACTTTGCTCCTCAAGTGCCATCTGCACAAATGCTCCGACTCCTTCACTCATCAAGCTCCCTATCCTTATACTCCTATGCTGCCATATGATTATCACCACTATTCATATCGTCGTGCTTCAAATGCTCAGCAATATGCTTCCGGCCATTCATCATATGGTTACTATTATTCCATGTTTTCCAGCCACGAGCACCCCCACATCACTGTTCACCATCTCCTCGCTCATCCAATCACTTCCAATCCGTCGTTCACCATTTTTCATCCATCCCGTCGGTTTTTCAAGCGGTTCTCATCATCGTTTACCAACACACGCATACGATCGTTCACCATCTCACTCAAGGCGTCCTTCAATCCGTTTGCATCATCAACCAGCACGCTCATACAATCGTTCACCACCTCACTCCTAAATTGTTCTCTTAGCTTTAGCTTTGTGTGTGTGTGTTTGAGTTAGTATTTGTCTTGTGCCTTAGATTGGGATTTAAGAATGGTGTAGAGTAGAGCATTTCAAGTAAGAAAGTGTTTGTCAATCCAAATGTTCAGATTACAATGCTCTATATATATTTGATATATGTTATAAACCAATTAGGTTTTACCTAGAATTTAAGATAGGTCTTAGCCCTAAGATAAGTTCCATTAAAGTAAACTCGTTAGTATATTTAATTAAAATTATGCTCATAAGTTACGACAGTATAAAATTAAGTCCAAAGTATATGATTTAAACTTTTATGAGTGTCCTAAGGATTAAAAAAATTATAAATTTATGGAATGCTAAATAGTTATGAGATTAACTTCCACATAGGAATGTATGCACAAGAGAGAACAAGAACACATGCGCGCACACACACAAGGAGAAATGTGTGTGTGAGAGATGTGTAATATAATATGTTTAAAAAATATTATAATAAAATGGAAATTGGTATTAACTTTTAGAGTTACAAGGTAAATCATTTTTATATATAAGAAATCTATAATTTTTTAACTGGTTGAATTATGGTTAGGATAAATCATTATATATTGAATATATTGAATCAATTAACTTTTTAGAGAAGCTTTAATGTAGTATTAATCAGAGAAAATGCATAATTAATGCCATATATATATAGAGAGAGAGAGAGAGACACACACACATACATATTTATCAATCATTGTTTAATCGTATTGTAAGCATTTGTAGAAATCTACATATTTAATTTAAAATGACTAGCTCAAAGAGGATATTTTCATCTATATTACAAAATCGAATTTGCTTGTCATTATTTTCCCGCGTAAGATTGGATATCCTGACCCTAATTTAATTAAACAAAAAAAGTTGTCACAAACTTTTGTTTGTTACAATAAATTTATTTAACAATTATTTGTCCACGTCAATTATTATAGCAATTTTAATAATCCTATTATAAATTGTATCACTCAAATTTTATTTCAATTTGCTGCATTTGCAATTAAATTTTATTGATGAAAAATAAGTTAGAGTGTATAAATTTCATAACCAGTATCTCATTATATAATATAATTATTTAATTACATATATATAATACACAAAATGTAACGAAATCTATGAATGTATTCTCCTTAATTACCTCGTCAAACTTGGGTTTCTTATTCAAGTTTATGTTTGTTTAGAGTTTTGTGTTTTTACTTTCTTAGAGGGTTTACTCTTGTGTAAATCTTATGAATATGTCTAGCATGTTTACTTTAACTTGCATTTAATACATCTTCATCATATTCATACACCACGTGGCTTTTGCTTATGCATGCATTTGTATATGCGGTTGCCAATGTGTTTTTATATTTTTTTCTCAAAGAGTTTAAACTTGTGTAAATTTATGAATATGTTTAACATGTTTACTTTAACCTGCAGTTAATACATTTTCATGGGATTCATACACCACGTGGCATTTGTTACGAATGCACGTATAGGTGATTGCCGTCCGATCGTCTTTTCAGATTAGCAATTATGTAATCCCCTTCTTAGTTCCTTCTTTTCCCCCAATTTAGAGTCAATCTTATTTCTTCTTTGCTTTCGATTTATATAGATAGATACATAGTTTGTGTGTATACAGTTGTATAGTAGTTTTTGTAACGAATTCGTCAAGCTCAAGACGCCAAACAAGCGCAGCCGAAAGAGGTATGAGGCAATTACTGAAAAGACTACATCTCAATCCCAAACTACGGTAACGGATTGTGTGTGTCATATGTGCGTGTATGAGAAGAGAGAGAACGGTGCCAACACAAACACAAACGTATTTAATTAGTTCATATTTGAGCAGATGTACAAGGAGCTGCTCCACCAGATGGCACAGAAGAACTCATGGGCAGCACCACACTATGAATATGTAGTGGATGGACCTCCACAGAAACTACGTTACAAAGCTACTGTTGAAGTGGATGGAACCAAATACCCATCAGACCCTGGTATACACTTATATATATATATATATATACACACACACGCACACATGTATAGTTTGTGTGTATACATATAATATAATATGACATGGTTCCGGTGTTTGTCTTATATACTATGTAACAGTAGGAATAGGATTCATCAAGCTCAAAGACGCTAATCAAGATGCAGCCAGGAGAGCCGTGCAAGAAATTAGTGCGAAAAATGGATCTCATGCACAATATATGGTAAATAGAGTGAGTGTGTGTGGGAGAGAGAGATTGTTCTAACACTATATGCGGTTTTACAGGGAGGGTTAGTTAAAAGTAGATTGCAGAACTACACAACGAGGAATCATCTCGAGTTTCCAGTGTATACATGCCAACGAGTTGTGGGGAGAAGAGGTGACCCTCCTGTATATGTTGCTAAAGTGGAGGTGAATAGAGAGACATATTGGGGAAGCTTTGCACCAACCCCAAAAGAAGCCAAGGTCAAGGCAGCAGAAGTTGCTATAACTGCCCTAGAAGGATCTCATGAAGGTAAGTTCTAGGTGCATATGTGTATGCATGTTTATACCTACTATTTCAATTTTATATGCATTGTAATCTTGTTTCTTAGTAATGCAACTTTGTTACAGAACACATATATCTAAGGCCACATAGCACATACAATATGTTGTAGGCGTATGTGTGTTTATCTTAAGTATATTACATACTCCTTATATATCTTTAGAAGTAAAAAACTTGCATGCACGATGTGAGAGTGCATTTCTCTTATTGCATATGTATCATACATATATCATATGCATGTTGCTAAGTTTTCTTCATGTGTTTTAATTAGTTATTCCGGCGGGAGCAAGAGAAGCTACTCATGACAACAATGCAAACTCTAACACAGTCCATGTAGACAACGACAATGGAGCGAACAAAAAGAGGAAACGCGAAGGAGGTATGTGCTTAATAATGTAAACCCAACCTAGACAAATATAGGATATAGCGTTTAAAATTGAATTGTGACACTTGTGAGTTTGCTAAACATATTATAGATGCTGTATATTTCAAATGCATACGTGAGTAGGTGTGTAATGCACACTCGCATTAGGTTAGTGAATAGGTTTATAACGCACACATGCTTTATTTGTAGGTGCTGTGGAACGTGATAGGAATGGAAGAGACTTTGACAATGCTAGACGAGAAAGACCTCATCCACCTCCACACTTTGCTCCTCAAGTGCCATCTGCACCAAATGCTCCGACTCCCTTCACTCATCAAGCTCCCTATCCTTATACTCCTATGCTGCCATATGATTATCACCACTATTCATATCGTCGTGCTTCAAATGCTCAGCAATATGCTTCGGCCATTCATCATATGGTTACTATTATTCTCATGTTTTCCAGCCACGAGCACCCCCACATCACTGTTCACCATCTCCTCGCTCATCCAATCACTTTCCAATCCGTCGTTCACCATTTTCTCATCCATCCCGTCGGTTTTCAAGCGGTTCTCATCATCGTTTACCAACACACGCATACGATCGTTCACCATCTCACTCAAGGCGTCCTTCAATCCGTTTGCATCATCAACCAGCACGCTCATACAATCGTTCACCACCTCACTCCTAAATTGTTCCTCTTAGCTTTAGCTTTGTGTGTGTGTGTTGAGTTAGTATTTGTCTTGTGCCTTAGATTGGGATTTAAGAATGGTGTAGAGTAGAGCATTTCAAGTAAAGAAAGTGTTTGTCAATCCAAATGTTCAAGATTACAATGCTCTATATATTTTGATATATGTTATAAACCAATTAGGTTTTACTAGAATTTAAGATAGGTCTTAGCCCTAAGATAAAGTTCCATTAAAGTAAACTCGTTAGTATATTTAATTAAAATTATGCTCATAAGTTACGACAGTATAAAATTAAGTCCAAAGTATATGATTTTAAACATTTTATGAGTGTCACTAAGGATTAAAAAAATTATAAATTTATGGAATGCTAAATAGTTATGAGATTAACTTCCACATAGGAATGTATGCACAAAGAGAGAACAAGAACACATGCGCGCACACACACAAGGAGAAATGTGTGTGTGAGAGATGTGTAATATAATATGTTTAAAAAATATTATAATAAAATGGAAATTGGTATTAACTTTTAGAGTTACAAGGTAAATCATTTTTATATATAAGAAATCTATAATTTTTTAACTGGTTGAATTATGGTTAGGATAAATCATTATATATTGAATATATTGAATCAATTAACTTTTTAGAGAAGCTTTAATGTAGTATTAATCAGAGAAAATGCATAATTAATGCCATATATATATAGAGAGAGAGAGAGACACACACACATACATATTTATCAATCATTGTTTAATCGTATTGTAAGCATTTGTAGAAATCTACATATTTAATTTAAAATGACTAGCTCAAAGAGGATATTTTCATCTATATTACAAAATCGAATTTGCTTGTCATTATTTTCCCGCGTAAGATTGGATATCCTGACCCTAATTTAATTAAACAAAAAAAGTTGTCACAAACTTTTGTTTGTTACAATAAATTTATTTAACAATTATTTGTCCACGTCAATTATTATAGCAATTTTAATAATCCTATTATAAATTGTATCACTCAAATTTTATTTCAATTTGCTGCATTTGCAATTAAATTTTATTGATGAAAAATAAGTTAGAGTGTATAAATTTCATAGACCAGTATCTCATTATATAATATAATTATTTTAATTACATATATATATACACAAAATGTAACGAAATCTATGAATGTATGTCTCCTTAATTACCTCGTCAAACTTGGGTTTCTTATTCAAGTTTATGTTTGTTTAGAGTTTTGTGTTTTTACTTTCTTAGAGGGTTTACTCTTGTGTAAATCTTATGAATATGTCTAGCATGTTTACTTTAACCTGCATTTAATACATCTTCATCATATTCATATACCGTCCGATCGTCTTTTCAGATTAGCAACGTTAAGTAAGAAAACCTATAGACTAAATCGTAATAGTGGTTGCCACCGACACCCATAAATAAGGGTTAATAGGAATAAGATAGTGAAGAAATAGAAAACAAATCAGACTTCAGAATGTTGAGAATGGGTAAGGATGGCAAGGTATGTAGCAAGCAATAGTATTACGGATCCGTCGCAATACTGAGAAATGAAAAGTATACATTAAAGCAGAAAGACGAGTAAGAGATAGTCATGTAAAGAGTGAAAGGAAACTTATATTATGTCCGCACATGGCACATATTACAAAATTAATATACTCGGGATACCTTTCTAGTCCTAGTCTGGTCTATTTATACTCGTACTCTTGGTCCGTAGTAGCAGTTATAGTAACTACCTCTTAGCCTTATCCATTTAGTTACTGTAACTCCTTATCCTTATCCAAGTATGCCATACTCCACCTTAAACATTGTATTACGGTAGTGACTCACCCGTATTATGTTAATGACTTGTACTCCGATATATCCATCTACTCTCGATTTTTCACAATATATACTGTTTTTGGTGTTTTTCCCATTATATTTGCCCATGAAATAAACATAACAAGGAATCATTTAAATGTCTAACTACAATCCTAACATCCCCCAGACTGGAAGTGTTGCATCGCCTTGATGCAACCTTACAATGTCCCCATTGTTCTGCAGAAAGATGCGATGAAGGCCTTGAGCTTGTGGTTCTCTTCACGTAATTTGCGTACTTCCTCTGTGTCATATGTGGTTGTGGCTGTTGTTGGGTTGAAATCGCTCAGCTTGTTATGGATGTTGCGTACTTGCTCAACTTGTGTATGCACGGTGTTCATGAGTACCTTGTGTTTGTTTACAAACGTCGTGTGATGTTCGAGTGCTCTTGGAGTTGTTTGTTAATGGCATTATAGTGGTCATGGAGTTGTTGAGTGAGAGTTGCTTCTCCTTGTTGAACTGCTACTTGTTGTATGAGGGAATCGACAACACTCCGAAGATGTGAAAGCTGACCTTCGAGAGTAGTATCATTTGTTGGGTCTTGCGGTGGTAATCCGGGTGAAGCAGTTTGATCACGCGTGCGCTTATAACCCCTGGGTGTGTCCCGCTCCTGACGATCTGAAGCGTGATGCCCCATTTGTTGTAGTTGTGAATAGGGCTCTTTCTCCTTCCCTTTATTGTGAATGTCATTTTTGGCTTATTGTCCAGGTGTGAGTAAGGGCGAATGCGGTTCTTGATGTGTTTGCTATATAGCTGGATTTCGTACTTACTCTGTTGTAGTTCCTACCTGTGGTGCTATGATGTGAGGAGTACCTGTGGTAGTTTGAGGATGAGCTGATGATGGTGATGGCATTACGGTGTCTCCCATATGGATGTTGTCTAATGGTGCTGAGTCTCCACACTCCATGTGTGCTGCAGAGGTTGGTGCTGTAGGTTGGTTGCGATCTCCCGTATGGATGTGATCTGGTGGTGTTGTGTCTTCACATTCCATGTGTGCTGTGGAAGTTGAAGCCGTGGGCTTGTTACGCGTCCTTCAAAGGTCTCCCCATGGTAATGGTCTCCTTTGTAGGACTTGATCATCTTCTTCCTTGTCCTCTACAAATTGGAGTGTCACTACGGGTGAGCATGGTCGTTTCTTTGGCTTTGTTAGTAGTGGTGCATTCAAATCACAAGTGTCGAAAACATTGTTTGGGTACTGTGAAGTGAGACCTAACCAAAACCCCATCCTTGTCATGAATACTGGTGTACCTGTTGGTGCTAAATTTGCGTGCATAATATTGAGGGCTGTTAGAATGTGATGAAGCACCGGAAATATGGTTGTCTCCTTATCCTTGCTTTTGGGATTGTGTAGAGTTTGCAGCTCACGTTGCAATCCCACTACGACTAGCTCCCCCTAATCCAGTTTGTGTCCCTGTTTAGATATATGATAGACGTACCCGATTTCCTTATTGAAACCTGCTGGAGTTTTGCGCAAGGCAAATGCGGTGGTGATAGCCTTGATGCGGTTCCCGTAAAACAGACGTTGGTGCTGCATTAGCAGTCCTCTATTTTTGGAGAAACTTGTCGTAGTTGTCGGTGAAGGCTTGTATGTATGTGTAGACTTGTGGAATTGGGTCAAAAGAAGTGTCTGGATCTGGGAATTCAACACATCCTTAATGAGCTTACTTGTGAAAGTGAATGCCCTGCTGTGTAGTTGTAAGGCCTTGAGTTGTGGTGCATAAGCCTTAATCGCCTGATTGACTAAGTGCTCACCATGTTGATCCAATCGTTTGTGAACAAATGTGTCGAAGTATTTCTCCAACTGCATTCGCTGTATCCATTCCTATATATCCGAAATGAGTGTTGGCATTGGGCAAGCAACGCAGTACAAGACTGGCGAGATTGGTGCTGTTGGTTCGGACTGGGATGCGGAATTCAGTGATGTAGCAAAAGTGCTCGTTGTGTCAGTGAATTCCTCCTCCATAGATTTGTTTAGTGAATGGCATATGAAAGAAGGAAATTGAGAAGGAACTGAAGAAGAAGAAAACAAGGAAAAAGTGGAAAACCCTAGTGTGTGTTTTTAGTTGTGTGGCACTGTTATTTATGCTTGTAACATTTATGGCATGTCAGCATTTTTGGGTAGTCCACGTGTCGATATCTGATTTGCTTGACATGTGAACACCTTGGTTTTCAGTAGATTTAACAAAGAATATCTCATCATTGGATATTGTGTTTCTTAGATTTCCCCTTGTTGGACTTCGTATCTCCCTCGTGTGAATGATCCTGTTGATGTTTCCAGAAGATTTTGCTTACGTCTACCCGCCATATCGGCACGTGTTTTTCCATGTTTTGTCCTGGCATATTGTTGAGATCATGTTCCGGGTTGTTGTTCAATTTGTGTTTGCTCTTGCTGTGTAATTCGTGTTCTAGCTGGTTGTGTGAGGCGTATTGCGGGTCGTTGTCAAGGTCATCCTTTGGCTTGTTGGAGGTATATTTTCGTATGCAATTTGCATTTGTGGTAAGTAGGACTCGCGTTGCATCATCCATAAGAGTGACGGCATTGTTAGCTCGTATATCCGTAATAATGTACGGTCCGTACCATTTAGACTTGAACTTATGGCCGATGGGTCAGAGATTTCCTCGATAATGCCATACCATTTGTCCAACCCGGAATATGGGTCGTTGTTGTACTCTTCAGAGTTGATCGTGCCATGCCTTAGTACGTGTTTGTAATGCTTGTATGTTGAAGACTGCTTGCTGTCTTTTCTCATCGAGCTTTTCGAGTTGTAGTAATCGTTGTCTAACTTGTTCAGGTTCCCCAATATCATATTCGAGTGACATCCATAATGATGGTATGATATATTTTGTCACAACCTTTCCCTCTCCCCTTATGCCAACTAGGCAAAGGGCCAATTGGTGTTTATGAAAGGGCCCCTGGTCGTGATGACCCATGTCTGCTTAGGTCTTTTACCCACATATCCCCACAATTTTTACCCAGGTAGTCAACCCACCAAGTTAGAACTATGACACTCTCCACCATTTGAGAAAACGGATGCCCTCATCCACATACTCAAGGGGTTGCTACTATGCCTTCCTCCAGAAGGTGCAGCCAGAGGCGTTTCTACTCATGCCCTTCCTATTAAAAGGTGCAACCATAGGCGTTTCTACTCAAGCTTGGCTCTACTTATGCTTGACTCACACCCAGCTCGCTGGCTAACTCGCATCACATGTCAATCGGGCCAGAGGCGATCACAGAGCCGCTTGCTATACACATGTGATCGAGGGGTTTAGTTAGGCAAGGACAAGTGCGCCAACCTTAGTGTGTGAGCTTTACTCAAAGTTCATCCCCTGATGAGAATTGAACCCGGGATCGCTTCAACAACTCTTTCAAAGAAGTTTCTATCGCACTACATAGACCCATACAAGGTGGTGAAGCAAGTAGGGAAAGTGGCTTATGGGTTAGATCTTCCTCCAAAGTTGGGAATAATACACAATGTGTTTCATGTCAACTTGCTCGAGCCATTCCACAAGGATGAAACATCCACATAGATACCATAGTTTACGTCCGCCTCCAAGTTAGTTGGTGAGGAGAAAGAATTTGAAGTTGAGGCGATATTAAAGGGGCGAAACATTCATGGATGGCAAAAACGTAAACGTGAATATCTTATTAAGTGGAAAGGGTACCTGGCATGCGAGTCGACATGGGAACCATTGGAGAATCTGTAGAACGCGATGGAGTTGGTGAATGAGTTTGAGGTGAGGATTAAGAAATAAGTTATTTCTTCTTAACCTAGGGGCCGACAGACAACATTAACTAGAGGCCTCCAATATAAATTCTAATTAACTAAAAGAAATTAACTAACCTGTTGTCTGTGTCAGATGACAAACTTTGCAGACGTGCAAAAGGTCTCCAAATGACTTCTTGTCACAGGTGGTGCCTCCGGCAGCTAAGTTCTCGCTTAGTGAACGACGGTTTTAAAGTATTTGGCTTCGCGTAATGCAAGAGGGGTAATAAAACTTGTGAACTTTTTGCTGACTCCACATGGAGTGATTAATGTTAGTTTTCAGTTAATTTTTCCTAACCTAGTCTAGTCTTGGAGTTAGACGTTAACGAGGACATTGACATTTTCAAAGGTGAGGAATGTGTCATAGTTTTTACTATGACTCGACCATTTACTTTGGGGTTTGAATGTTGTTACTTACCAAGTTGTGTGACGAACCCTAGATGTAGTAGGAAACAAGCCCATTTAGTGCACTTGGGTATTTAGTGATGGTCCAGCCGGGTGTCATTAGGTATTTGTAGGAAACTCTAGGCGAAGCTAGAACTTACCTTCTAGAAATTTGACGTTCCAGGTTAGGGTTCTTCGCAAAATATAGCTTGTCAAATAAGGTTTAGGGACACCCCTAGGGTTAGGTCAACCCTAGGGTTGCTTTCAGTGAGTAAGTGGGCTGGCATGGAAATGCCAGCCCTTAGAGAAAATGGTTGTCCTAACCTAACCCTAAACCTAACCCCTAGGGGTTTAGGGCAACCCTAGGGTTGACCTAACCCTAGGGGTGTCCCTAAACCTTATTTTGACAAGCTATATTTTGTGAAGAACCCTAACCTGGAACGTCAAATTTCTAGAAGGTAAGTTCTAGCTTCACCTAGAGTTTCCTATAAATACCTAATGACACCCGGCTGGACCATTACTAAATACCAAGTGCACTAAATGGGCCTGTTTCCTACTACATCTAGGGTTCGTCACACAACTCGGTAAGTAACAACAGTCAAACCCCAAAGTAAAGGGTCGAGTCATAGTAAAACTATGACACATTCCTCACCTTTGAAAATGTCAACATCCTCGTTAACGTCTAAACTCCAAGACTAGACTAAGTTAGGAAAAATTAACTGAAAACTAACACTAATCACTCTATGTGGAGTCAGCAAAAAGTTCACAAGTTTTTTATTACCCCCTTGCATTACACGAAGCCAAATACTTTAGAATCGTCGTTCACTAAGCGAGAACTCAGCTGCTGGAGGCACCACCTGTGACAAGAAGTCATTTGGAGACCTTTTGCACGTCTGCAAAGTCTGTCACCCGACACAGACAACATGTTAGTTAATTTCTTCTAGTTAACTAGAATTTATATTGGAGGCCTCTAGTTAATGTAGTCTGTCGGCCCTAGGTTAAAATGAAATAACTTTATTTCTTAATCCTTGCCTCAAACTCATTCACCAACTCCATCGCGTTCTGCTAATTCTCCAATGGTTCCCATGTTGACTCGCATGCCAGGTACCCTTTCCACTTAATAAGATATTCACGTTTACGTTTTCGTCGTCCATGAATGTTTTGCCCCTTTAATATCGCCTCAACTTCAAATTCTTTCTCCTCACCAACTAACTTTGGAGGCGGACGTAAACTATGATATCTATGTGGATGTTTTTCATCCTTGTGGAATGGCTCGAGCAAGTTGACATGAAACACATTGTGTATTATTCCCAACTCTGGAGGAAGATCTAACCCATAAGCACTTTCCTTACTCGCTTCACACCTTGTATGGGCCTATGTAATGTGATAGAAACTTCTTCAAAAGAGTCGTTGGAACTTTCAGGTTTTTGGTACTCAACAGTACCATATCCCCATCCTGATACTCTACATCCCGTCGATGCTTATTGTACTGCTGACAATACCTTTTCTGTACTGCAGCCATTGCTTGACGAGCAGCTTCTCATGTCCGATACAACTGTGCAGTGAACTCTGCTACAGAGGGAACTCGATTGACATCGTCTTTTGGTAACATTATACTTTAAGGAATACCACCCTTATTCCCAGTCAACACTTCCATTCTGCTACATTCGATCGTAGTGTGTGTCGAGTTATTGTAACATATCCAAGTGTCCAACTCAATCAAGTTGATCAAGTCATATCCAAGTGTTCAACTCAATCAAGTTGATCACCTTGAACATAGCATCTGAAATAGTCCTCGACTTGTCGGTTCACCCTCTTCGTTTGACCATCAGTTTATGGATGGTAGGCTGTATTGAACTTGAGCATCGTACCAAAATGCTTAAACAACGTTCCCCAAAACTTGCCCGTAAATTGAGGATCCCGATCTGAGATCATCGTTTCTGGTAGCCCACACACTCTTACGACTTCATGGAAGAACAACTTTGCTACTTGAATTGCATTTACTGTCTCTACAATTGAATGAAATGAGCAACCTTTGAAAACCAATCGACTACCACCATGAGCGCGTTAAAACCACAAGATTTTGGCAATCCCATGATAAAGTCCAAAGTAACACTTTGAAATGGCCGCTCTGGAATCGGTATACATTGCAAATTCCCAGCTCATTTTTGCAATTGGCTCTTCACTTTTGCAATCGGCTCTTCATGCTTGAACTTAGTCATTGGCACATCCTCGGGCCATGCGCTCCATTGTCCTAGACCACGCCATAGAGGTTACGATATGTAGCAAATTTGCTCTCTATTGTGGCTAGCTTTAGCTTTAGGGAGGTGATTGTTGCATCATGTAGCTCGATAGCCCCCATAGCTTTGCCTCAAACCCTACCTCTCACTACTCATGGGTTCATTTTAACTGGGCCTCCAACTCCCAAATTTGCTTGCGCAATTGTTGTAACTCATGCTCCCTTGCTATGAGAAGTTGGGCCTATCACTGGGCATGCTCCACTAACTCTGTGATGGTGGTTCGTGGGGGTCCTACTAGGTCTTGGCCAAGTTGTGCCCTCTCCTTGTGTTTGATTGAATTGGGATGATCGCCCCTGGCCCTCTTGGTGTGGGTTCCTATTGGCCAATCATGAGTGCGATCTTGGCTTCTGTGAGTTGGGTGATGTGATGGTGCAGTTCCTCTTGACAGTTGCCAACTTTGCTCATGTTTCCTCGAGCTCCTTTTTCCTTTGTTCAATCTTGGTCACGAGTTTGTGGGTTTATCGCTCTTTCTATATGCGGGCGTGCTTGTGGTGGTTGAGTCTTTGGAGGCTATCGTACCTACCCTATAACCTCCCAAGGTTTGTTGCTAGCATGCTCTAGATTTTGTTGCATCCTTCCTCCTCCTCTCTACTACCTCATACAGTTGGGCTCCATGGAGGAGCAATTGCCTAGATTCTTGGTGTCCTCCCAAGAGACTTACCTCCATTTTGTAAGCTTACTACTATGGTATTATGTTCCTTAGCCATGGTCGAGAGGTCGAGGTTGTTATACACACATATCCCACAATTTTTACTTAGGTAGTCAACCCACCAGGTTAGAATTATGATATCCACTATGCCAGTCTCCTAGTGAGTTGAGATTTGTTGACGAGGTAGAGTATGGTGTGGTGATCCACAATTAGCATGAAGTGGTTACCTAGGAAATAATGACGGAACTTCAACACTCAGTAGATGACTGCTAGGCACTCTTTATTGGTTGTCGAGTAGTTGTGTTTGGTTGGCGTCATGAGCCAGCTTTTGTATGCTATGGGTTGAAGCATCTGCTCCTCGTCCTCCTGAGGTTGAACCACGCCTGTTGCTACATTGGAGCCGTATGTTTATAAGTGGATCTATCAACTCTAGTCAAGTGGAATGAGGATAGGTGCCTCCACCAACTGCGCTTGATGTCTTCAAAAGCTACTTGTTAGTTGGCATTCCATTTGTATGGTGCCTTCTTCGTGAGTAGTTAGGTCATTGGCTGGGCCCTATCCATGTAATGCCTAATGAACTTGTGGTAGAAACCTGCCTTCCCCAAGAATGCCCTCCTTGGACATGATATGTCCTATTAGTTTCCCTGCGGTCATGCCAAACACACATTTTGATGGTTTAAAAGATATCCCATACTCCTAGTAGCACCGGAACACCCATTTGAGGCATGCCATGTGCTCTTCAGCCGGTCCATAAGTCATGAAGTTGTTTAGGAATGCCCAGAAAAAATCTATGAGGTTGTCCAAAATATACGTTGGACCAACCTCTAGAATGTGGCCGAGGCATTATAGAGGCTGAATGGCATTACCTTAAAGGCATATGCCCCTCAATCTATGATGAATGCAGTCTTGGCCCAGTCTTCAACTGTGATCGTGACCTAGTTGTACCCGCTGAAGTAGTCAATGAATGAGTACATCTCATAACCAGCTACATCCGGGTTCTTGATGGGGTACACAACGTCTGCTTCCAACCACTTGTCAATCTCATGCTTAGCCTTCTTGGTGTAGTTCATGTTGATGCAATATCATTGTTGGTAGCTAGGTCTAATGTTGGGTTTCGACTTGATCTTGTGCTGGCATAACTCTGACAGTACTCCCCTTAGGTCATGGTAGGTCTAGGTGAATAATTCCCTATGCCTGCGGAGGCAGTCGGCAATTTGTTCCCTCAAGTCTAGTCCTATGTGAACATTGACATTCACCAGCCGAGGCTCCTCATTGGTGCCTATGTTAACATGCTTGATTGCTACTTTGGAGATCATGTTCCACCCATACCTTGGCTTGCCGCGGCACTCCTTTTGGGCATTAGTATGGGAGGTGGTATTCTTAGGGTTGGAACTTTGACGGTGGTGCCAAAACTTGCTTTGTGGCGACAGATATTAGTCCTCCTTTGGTGGGGAATCGGACCCACTAGTGCTCCTAGTCATGTTGCACCTTCACGCCCTTGAGCCAAGGGCGGCCCAGGAGCAAGTCGAACCCCCCTCTTGCATGCATGTCAAGGATGATGATGTTTATCAAGAATTTGACACTTTGGATCTTGAATTCCACCTTCCTTGGTTTGCCATTCGTATGAGGAAGGGTGAGGGTTCCATGGGTGGCATTTGCAGCTTCTGATGGAGCTCCATTGACATAATGTTCATGCCTGATCCTTCATCTATGATCACGTTGTGGACTGTGCAACCCGCAACCTGGATTGGTATGGCTAGTACATCATCCACAAAGTTGACTGCTATTGTTGCGACCCTTGGTGGGTTATATTTGGCCTATGCAGTTCTTGAGTGAGAACTTCATACATCTCAAGGGATAGCCGGAGTAGTTTGCCTAGGGCCATTGACACCTGGGTTTCCTGCACTTTTCCCACGAGGACTTCTTTCAATCCTATCGTTCCCCTTGACCCTGGGCTTTGTGCGAGTCTTATCTAATCCACAGTGGTCCCCACCTTGGCATGCTTCCTGGCCCATTGTCCCAACTCAACGAGTTTTGCCACCACTTCCTCCTCATTGGATTCCCCATATTCTTCATCCTCGAGGTCGATCGGTGGTCCATCTGCTAAGCTTGTGACCTCATGATGGCCTTGCATTGGAGTTCTGATGGTGACATTGCTACATGGTTGGCTTTTGGTGTTAGGGCCAGTGTTGCGGGGGAGGGGGGTGGTCCTTTGGCTACCTTCGTGGACCCCACTGTGTGCACTTCTAGTATGGGCTTGATCATTGAGATCCAGAAGCATCGATAAAGCATGTGGTGCCCATTGCACAAAGTGCAAACTACTTGTCACTCTTGGGAGCGTGACCTCGATTGCGCTAACCTGATCGCGGCCTTCAGTGGGGCTGACCACTGTCATTGGCCATGTCCTACTAGTTCCTCTAGTTGTCCATGTCTTTGCCCGACCTCCACTTGATGGCCAAGGCGGTCACTTGGGCTAGTGGTTGCTAATCATCTCGGTTAATCGGTCATCTCGGTTAATCGGTAGAGTCATTTGTGTTGTGGGATCCATGAACATTACACACTGTCAGAGTTTTTACCTGGTGCCACAAAGGCGGCTTGCCAGGTGCCAACCCTGGAATCCCCTCTCTGGAAACCCCACGGAATCTGGTAAAATAACCCGTATTAGGAACCCAAGCCTTAGGAACTCAAACCCCTAACTGACTAAGCCCAGAACGAGACTCACCTTGTGAATCAGGATACACGGACTAGCCGAGCTTTAGGTGTCGTTCCTAGCTTGGCGTGGTTGAGGCGGCCGGAGCAAGGCCTCAACCACTAGTTTGCGGAACGTGAACTCGGGCAATGTCTTTGAGCTTGCGGCAGGTTTTCGGACCAAGGAATCTGACTAACTCCTTGGAAGTGACGTGCCCTATCTCAAAGGCAAGATCCTGCCAACGATAAGGATAGTCTAACCCTAGGGTGGGTTGTACCCCTGTCGTGTGGAAGTTTGGGCGGCACAACGAGGGTTGCACCTTGACGACACAAGCTTAGCTTGCACCGGTAGGAGGTTAACGAGCTCTCTTTTGAACCCAGGAAGCCTCACTACATATACTCTACCTTATTTATGTGACGGACCCCCCCCCCCGTTTACCTAAATGAGTAAGTGGGCTGGCACGGAAATGCCAGCCCTTAGAGAAAATGGTTGTCCTAACCTAACCCTAAACCTAACCCCTAGGGGGGGGTATTAGGGCGTGGGGTTAGGGCAACCCTAGGGTTAGGTCAACCCTAGGGGTGTCCCTAACCCTTTTTGACAAGCTATATTTAACGGAAAACCTGAACGTCAAACTGGGGGAGAGTTTTCTAGAGGGTAAGTACTACCTTCGCCTAGAGTTTCTCGAGGTACCTAGTGACAGCCGGCCGGACTACCCCTAAACACCTAAGTGCACTAAGCGGGGCTGTTTCTCACTACAACTAGGGTTCGCCACACAACTCGGTAGGTAACAACAGTCAAACCCCAAAGTAAAGGGTCGAGTCATAGTAAAAACTATGACACACTCCCCGCCTTTGAAAATGTCAACGTCCTCGTTGACGTCCAACTCCAAGACTAGATAATGTTAGAAAAAATTAACCAAAACTAACATATCACTCTATGTGGAGTCAGCCAAAAGTTCACATAAGTTTTATTACCCCCTTGCATTACGCGAAACCAAGTACTTCAGAACCGTCGTTCACTGAGTCGTAAACCCAGCTGCCGGAGGCACCACCTGCGACATGAAGTCATTGGAGACCTTTTGCACGTCTGCAAAGTCTGTCACCCGACGCACACAACACTGGTTAATTTCTTTATTTAACTAGAATTTATATAGGAGGCCTCTAGTTAGTGTTGTTGCCGGCCCCTTGGTTAATAAGAAATAAAGACTTGCTTTATTCCTTATCATCATTACTAACAGTTTGAGACCTTGCCTCAAACTCCTTCACTATCTCCATCGCGTTCTGTAGATTATCCAATGGTTCCCATGTCGACTCGCATGCCGGGTAACCCTTCCACTTGACAAGATATTCTCGTTTACGTTTTCGCGTCCCTCGGCGTTTAATATCCTTTGCATCCAATATCGACTCAACTTCGAACTCCTTCATATCGCCGACCAGCTCAGGAAGCGGACGTAAGCTTTCATATCTCTGCGGATGTTTCTCATCCTTGTGGAATGGCTCGAGTAAATTGACATGAAACACATTGTGTATTGTTCCCAACTCCGGAGGAAGATCTAACTCATAAGCCACTTTCCCTACTTGCTTCACCACCTTGTATGGACCTATGTAGTGCGATAGAAATTCCTCGAAAGAGTCGTTGGAACCTTCAGGTTTTTGGTACTCAACAATACCATATCCCCAACCTGATACTCTACATCCCGCCGATGTTTATCGTACTGCTGACGATACCTTTCCTGAGCTGCAGCCATCGCTTGACGAGCAGCTTCCCATGTTCGATACAATTGTCCCGTGAACTCTGCTACAGATGGAACTCGATTGCTATCGTCTTTCGGTAACACCATACTCTGAGGAATACCACCCTTATTCCCAGTTAACACTTCCATCGGGCTACATCCGATTGCAGTGTGCATCGAGTTATTGTAACATATCTCAGCCATATCTAAGTGTTCAGCCCAATCAAGTTGATCACCTTGAACATAGCATCTGAGATAGTCCTCGACTTGTCGGTTCACCCTCTCCGTTTGACCATCAGTTTGCGGATGGTAAGCCGTGTACTAACTTGAGCATCGTACCAAACTGCTTAAACAATGTCCCCAAAACTTCCCGTAAACGAGGATCCCGATCTGAGATCATGTTTCCGGTAGTCCGCGCACTCTTATGACTTCGTGGAAGAACAACTTTGCTGCTTGAATTGCATTCACTGTCTCTACAGTTGGAATGAAATGAGCAACCTTTGAAAACGATCGACTACCACCATGAGGCATTAAAACCACAAGATTTTGGCAATCCCATGATAAAGTCCAAAGTAACACTTTGAAATGGCCGCTCTGGAATCGGTATACACACAACTTCCCAGCTCGTTTTTGCGATCGGCTCTTTACTTGTTGACATGTGGGGCATGTCTTGACATATTGGCAACATCATCTATCATACCCGGCCAATAGAATCCCTGTTTCAACAAAGCCAACGTCTTATGCCTTCCACCATGTCCTGCCAAAGGAACGTCGTGATGCTCTCTTAACAGCCTCTCCCTCCATGTCCCTTCTGGAACATAGAGTCTCTTTTCTTTATAATAAAGAACTCCATCTCGTACCGCAAAATGGCCTGTTTGAGTGCATCCATTCGACTTTCTATTCCTGCTGGAATATTACCATCTCTTCGTAACTGATGAACTTGTTTCCTCTTTGCCACCAGGCTCAAAGCCTCCTTAGCAAACTTGTCCTGAGGATACGCCGTCACAAATTCATCCACCAAAGTTGACAATGGGTGCTGACATAATCGAAGATGACCCTTTCTACTGAGTGCATCAGCTACCACATTGTCCTTTCCCGCTTATGTTGATTTCAGGCTGAAATCGTGCCAACTTCTGCTGCCATCTAGCATACTTTGGCGATAGCTTCGGCTGCGTTTCAAAATACTTAGAGTTACACTATCTGTCCAAACCACAGTGCCATGACTTGGAAGATAATGACGCCAATACTCCAAGGAAGCAACAATAGCATACATCTCCTTTTCGTGAGTAGGCCATCGAGTTTGCGCGGCATCTAACTTCTTCGAGAAAAAGGACACTGGATGTCCTTTCTGTTGCAATACACCACCAATTGCAAAGTCGGAAGCGTCACATTCTACTTCAAAGGGATCTTCAAAGATGGGCAACTGCAAAACTGGCTCAGAAGAGATAGCCTCTTTGAGTTTGACGAAGCACGTTGGCACTCTGGAGTCCAATGCCATGGAATGTTTTTCGTAAGATCTGTCAATGGGGCCGCTATTTCCGAGTAACCCTTTATGAATCTTCGGTAATACCCTGTCAGACCAAGAAATGATCTAACTTCATGCACATCTTTTAAAGTCATCCACTCAGTAATAGCTTGAATTTTCTTTGGGTCCATGGCAACCTCCCCACCTGAGATCAAGTGTCCCAAGAAATCTATCTTGGTTTGACCAAATGCGCACTTGCTTTCTTTAGCATACAATGGTTCTCTCTCAACCTCTGAAACACTTTTTCTAAGTGTTCCACATGTTCCTCAATTGTCGAACTGAAAATCAGAATGTCATCAATATACACCACTACGAACTCGTCTAGATAGTCTCTAAACACATCATCCATCATTGTGCAAAAAGTTGCTGGAGCATTGCACAACCCGAATGGTAAGACTAGAAACTCAAATGATCCATAACGCGTTCGAAAAGCGGTCTTCTCAATGTCATTCTCTGCTACCCGAATCTGATGGTACCCCGATCTCAAGTCTATTCTTGAAAAATACTTTGCTTTCGATAGCCTATCAAATAAGTCGTCCACTCGTGGAAGAGGATACTTATTTTTGATAGTTATCGCGTTCAGCGCTCGATAGTCCACACACATTCGCATCGTACCATCCTTTTTCATTACGAACAAGATAGGTGCACCATATGCGATCGACTAGGTCGAATGTGTCCTCGACCTATCAATTCTGTCAGCTGTCTCTTCAATTCTACTAACTCTTGAGGATTCAACCGATATGGGGCTCTTGCCGGTGGAGACGAACCTGGCAAAATCTCTATCCTGTGGTCCACAACTCGACGTGGAGGTAACTCGGGCGCAAGTCTTCTGGCAACACATCCTTAAACATGTTCAAGACTTCCAAAATAGGTTTAGGAACAATTCTTGACCATCTCCTATTTTGACTTCACCAGTATCCAAAACCATTGCAAGAAACACACGTTCTTGATGTCTAACTGCCTTACGCAACTGAGTTAAGGTAAGGAACATAGGATTCCAATCCTTATCAGTTAGCGTTTCCATTTGAGCGTGTTTTCTAATGGCTTCTTTATCTGCTGCAAGCGTGATTCGATTATCTCCGAACCCCTCATTTCGATTACATGTTTATGGAACCATTCCATACCCAAACAAAGTCAAACCCCGTCATATTCAAGACAACTAAGTCTAGCTTAGCCTTCCAATCTTTGATTTGGACAGGAACTGCCCTTGCTATATTATTAGTATTTTGAGAACCTTTGCCAAAATTGATCTTTATTTCACACATCTTTATTACATCCAAATTCAATCGACGAGCTAGACTAGTCGATATGAAGTTGTATGTTGCTCCAGTATCGATCATCATTCGGACTCGGTCCCCTCGTATCCTTCCTGTCAAATATAGCAAAGGGTCAGTTTTGTCTTGAATAGCGAATAAGGCAGGTTGTGTCTGGCACAACATTACCTCTTCTGACTCATCTTCCGGATCTTCAAGCGTTTCTGGTTCAGCAACTTCCTCTTCTACCATCGCCTTGAAATGTCCTGATTGTTGTGAGGGTGCCGGACACTCTTTAGCAAAATGACCAGGCTTGTTACAATTATAACATTTCACGACCCCGCCTGCGGAACGCGGGGGAGCAGACTTTGGAGCCGATCCTTTGGCTGCTGAGGAGGTGGTAACGCCAATGGTTTCCGAAATCCGGTGGGTCTTGATGTGTCCGAAAACTTGGAACTGCCACAAAGGGACTTGCACTTCGAATTGATGGCGATTGATCTGGTCGCCTATCAAACCTTCTGAACCCAGACTTTGGAGGAAACCTCCTTGGTTTAGGTTTTGCTTCCTCCCCTTTGTACAAGTCTTCTAACGACATGCCATAAGCAACCTTTTGAGCTGCCTCTTGACATTCCCGATAGCTTGTGGCTTGTACCTTAAGATTTCTCTTCGCGTTTTCTCATTCAAGCTAGCCATGAAGCAACTTCGAGCTTCATCATCGCTCATATTTGGCACCAATCGCCGTACACTTTCGAATCGATAAACGTGGTCCATAGGACTTCCCCGAACTCCCTGTTGACAAAGTGCCAGGTCAGCACGCAATCGCAAACCGAGATCATCCGGCATATACTGCTTTTTGATCTCCTTTTTCATGTGCTTCCAGCTGTTTCGGTATCCACGTTCACCTTCAACAATTCGCCACCAAGTCTTAGCTTCTTCTTTAAGAAACTGCTTGGCACATGCAACCTTTTCTGTCTTTCTCACGGAAGCAGCCTCGAAATAGCTTTCCATATCATACAACCAGTCATCCAAAACCTTGTAATCCTTTGAACCCATGAAATTCGAAGGCTTTACCGGTTTGAATTTACTGGGACCTCCACCACTACTTCCGTCGAAGAATCTGATTCAGAGGAACCTGACTCTGAGTCATGCTTCTTCTTCTTTTTCCGTGTGTCTGGTTGCGGAACATCTGGCACTGCCGTATTCGTTGGAATCCGAACGGCAACATTATCGATTCGGTCGTTCAACCCAAACATCCCCTCGAAGTTCGTTTAGGGCATCCATCATTATTTCTCGCCAACCAGGTCGTTGTCTAACCCTAGGGGGTCGACCTGGATCAGCCTCATCCATCTCCTCATTTTGAGCCTCTGCGACAGCCCTCTCTGCCTCAGGCTCTGGTTGCTTTCTCTTGCTCATCGTATTGAACCCTAGTTCAACACTCGGAGAATATGCTTGGAATATTCCCAATGTGAAACTTGGAAACACCCTGCACAGGTTGTACACCCACACACATCAGCTTAAACTAGCATAAGACTTTCGGACATACCTAGAATCTCACGCCGACTCACTGAGCAAGTGTTCTCCGAAGTTTGACAACTCACAGGATCAAACTCTCTGCGCAGAATACAGACATGTCAACCGAAAGCAATAGAGTATATCAAGAATTTAGAGTTATCTAAACATTGAAACACCTATGACTTAAGGCAGTCCTACTGACCGCAGAGAACTTGCTCCGATACCAATTGTCAGAGTTTTTACCTGGTGCCACAAAGGCGGCTTGCCAGGTGCCAACCCTGGAATCCCCTCTCTGGAAACCCCACGGAATCTGGTAAAGTAACCCGTATTAGGAACCCAAGCCTTAGGAACTCAAACCCTAACTGACTAAGTCCACGAACGAGACTCACCTTGTGAATCAGGATACACGGACTAGCCGAGCTTTAGGTGTCGTTCCTAGCTTGGCGTGGTTGAGGCGGCCGGAGCAAGGCCTCAACCACTAGTTTGCGGAACGTGAACTCGGGCAATGTCTTTGAGCTTGCGGCAGGTTTTCGGACCAAGGAATCTGACTAACTCCTTGGAAGTGACGTGCCCTATCTCAAAGGCAAGATCCTGCCAACGATAAGGATAGTCTAACCCTAGGGTGGGTTGTACCCCTGTCGTGTGGAAGTTTGGGCGGCACAACGAGGGTTGCACCTTGACGACACAAGCTTAGCTTGCACCGGTAGGAGGTTAACGAGCTCTCTTTTGAACCCAGGAAGCCTCACTACATATACTCTACCTTATTTATGTGACGGACCCCCCCCCCCTGTTTACCTAAATGAGTAAGTGGGCTGGCACGGAAATGCCAGCCCTTAGAGAAAATGGTTGTCCTAACCTAACCCTAAACCTAACCCCTAGGGGGGGGGGGTTTAGGGTGGGTTAGGTCAACCCTAGGGGTGTCCCTAACCCTTTTTGACAAGCTATATTTAACGAAAACCTATCTTTGTAACGTCAAACTGGGGGAGAGTTTTCTAGAGGGTAAGTACTACCTTCGCCTAGAGTTTCTCGAGGTACCTAGTGACAGCCGGCCGGACTACCCCTAAACACCTAAGTGCACTAAGCGGGGCTGTTTCTCACTACAACTAGGGTTCGCCACACAACTCGGTAGGTAACAACAGTCAAACCCAAAGTAAAGGGTCGAGTCATAGTAAAAACTATGACACACACCTTGCAATACTTGTCCCCACGCGCTATGTATCCTAGTTGGGTGAGGGTTGAAGCCAAGTCCTCCTTCCAGGCTGCAGCCTTGTGGGCCTCTCTTCATAGTAATTGTCCTTGTTCCTTGATTCCCGAGCATCATTCCCTTGTGGGCCTTGGGGTGTCTGAGAGGGTCTCCTCATTTGTAGGGGTGTCATTTGCCCCTTCTAAATCAAACTTGTCTTGCGTTTTCCTCTCCTAGCGCCTCTTGACTCCTGCCGTTCCACCTTCTTGGCATACCGTTCCAGTCCAATCCATTTGCAAATCTCTGATCACAATCCCTTCATGTACCACATGTTCTTGGTCAGGTCAATGAGGGGATCCCTTAACTAGGCAATGTACCCAAGCATGTGAACCATGTATTCCTTGACCAACTCTCTTGCTTTCTACTTCAAGTTAGCTAGCTTATGGATTACCTTTTCCTTGCTCTTTCCTTCCTGAAGGTGTCTAAGAACACCCTATGTGCGGTCTCCTAGTGAGCTCCTTCATTTGCCTCATGGAATCGCATCTACTAGGCATGTGCCTTCTTTTCTAGAGTGCATGCGAATGCACTCAGTTTTTTGTGGTTATCACTTACACTCCTCAACTCGCACACTTGCTTGAACTTGTATACATGTTGGTTTGTGTCTTCACTTCTCACTCCTCGGAACATGAGTAAGGGCATTTTGTCACTATCCTCTCCTTCATCTAATTGAGCGGGTGGGCTAGTAAGGTCACTAGGTCTACTCCCATGGCTTCCCGTTGAGCATGGGAAGTGCTCTGGTTTGGTCCCTCTGCTTCGACATGTTGCCTGCTATGTCTCGGTACCCTACATGTACCTTTTCCTCCCTCGCACACCCGCCCTTCTATTGAGGTTGATGATGAGAATGGGCTCCTTTTGGTTGTCCCTTAGAGGCCCCCTTTGCGGGACCAACATGATTGTTGGTGGCACGGCATACCTTGATTGGACAGTATCCCCTTGTCCAGCAAGTGGCTTGGTAGGACTGTGCAATCTTGTGGAATCCTCTCGTAGTGTCAAAATGGTCATGGCTGCCAGGGCAGATTCTCCTCACCCTAAGACTATACCCCCTCGTCTTTTAGTTATTGCGACTTTGCCGTATGTCTTTGCAGAATCCCCTCACATGGTCGGTATGGTCTTGCTCACCTGGGCGGATTTCCCTCACCCTAGGCATAATCCCCTTGTCCCTTGCTAAAGTGACCACTGTGTGGCCCCTCACTAGCACCTCATCCTAGTTTGTTAGCTCGTCAATATCTAGTTGCCTTCATGCTGTCACAACCCGATACAGGATACAGGATTCCTGATACAGGATACAGGATACGGGTTACAGGATATGCCTGCAGGAATATTCCTACAGGATATACCTATAGGATATTCCTATAGGATATGCCTATAGGATATGCTACAGGATATGCCTAGAGGATAAGAGACACTATTCTTAGCTCATGACTAAATTAGACTCATGACTAGATTAGCTTGGAGTTGTGAGCATAAAAGCTCTGACCTAATTGTTGTACAATCTGTTACTATCAACACCAGTCATTCTACGATTATTCTTGTTCCTTGTTCTTGTCTTGTTCTTGTCTTACTCTTTGCCTCCTGCTCCTGTCTTGCTCCCGGATCCTGTCTAGTTCCTGTCTTGTTCCTGGATCCGGTTCTGCGCTTTCCTGTCTTGCTCCCGGATCCTATCCTGATCCTGTCCTGCTCCTGGATCCATCCTGTTCCTATTCCTAGTTCCTATCCTGCTCTCGGTCCTATTCCTGAGTCAAGCCTTCCTGTTCTCGGATCCTACTCGCTTCCTGGTTCCTGGATCGTGGCTTGACACATGCGGGTGGTCTTCTTGTGTGTAGCCCGGCCTTTTGAAGCCTCAAGCCGCCATCCTAGTACTCAGCCTGCTACATCGTCGACCTATGAAACTTCTAGTGCAAAGGTTTCTTTGTTGGTTATCGGTGCCCCTCCTACGGGGGCCTTTCGGATGAGGCTCTTCTTTCTCTCTTTTTGGGCATCCACGGCTTGCCTACCTGACCCTGTTGGGTGAAGGTGGCCCTAGGTTTACTACCTTGTGTCCCTCGTAGCATTGGCCACACAAAACCTTTAGCTCTCGTCCCTATCACTACATGTGCTATCTTCAATGTTTCCTGCCTCTAGTGTAGGTATTCCCTTTCCTGGGGTTCTTCTGCATAAGGTCTCCTCCCTTGGGGTTACTCATTGAATATGGGTCAACTATGTGGTGTGGGGGCTCATTTTAGCCGACACTTTCACCTATGTCGAGAGGGGGTGGAGGGCTTCCATCGTCATTCCATCCATCCCACTCTCCATCATAGGTCGTTGGCTGGTCGGTCTCGCCCATCTAGATGTTGCTCATTCCTGCACATTCCTACACCTGGGATTCTATTAGGATGTGCTAGGGGTTCTTCATACCTTTCTTCATCGTTTGCAGCTTGCGATCAACTTTGATGGTGTTGTGCCAAGTTTTTCGCTTCTCGAGGGTTTGGCCATGTGGTGTTTGCATTGTGCCCTTGGACAGGCAAGGCTAGGGCTGGACTGTGGCATTGAAGGTACCTCCATGCCCTCTATTAGCCTCTCATGACAAGCCTGACACATCCTCCTAGCAAGTTGGTATTCACTGATCTCCAATTGTTTGAACGAGTTAATCCCAACTATTCGATCTCTCCTTTGGGCTGCAACTCTACTTGTTACAGTGAACTCCATCCGCATGTAATTAATATCCTCCATGGTCACCACAAATGGTCGTTAGGGACTCCGCAAGCCAAATGTGGGGTGATTTATGTAGCCTCGATGGTCGCCAGAATGCTGTGGCCAATGCCCAATCCTTGGGGCCCAGGCTTACCTTGGGGTAAGCTGTTGTGGTGGCCTCTACTTGGACGCTGTGAGGGTCCATGTACATGTGGGTTGGAGCTCTTGTCTTATAGTGCTAATGCCGGCTTGATGAGGAAGTTGATCGAGGACAGGGAGAAGGGGAACTTGCAAGGAGGCAACAATAGATAGAAGAGATTGATATATATATATGTATTACCTGCCTTGATATAAGATGGCCCCTTCCCCAGAGAAGGTTGGAGCAAGATGACTAGAAGACCCCGACCCACTGCCCTATGCGAAGTCTTGTCCAATGATCTTAATGCACCTTCCTTATGCATGTTGTCCCAAGTACCTTGGTAGTTAATCAGGTTGATTGGATCTAGTTGTTGTTAGCACCGACTAATAGCCATCGTTGTCGATTAGTACCCGTTGTACCTTCCCTACTCAACCATTCATCATTGTTGCTCGTTTGGCCGTTTTATGGTGGTCAAACCACTATCAGCCAGTCCTACTATGTGGCCATGAACCAACTAGCCACTGTATTCAGCCTGCCAGACAACAGTCTAGCCCTGGAGGAGTTGCAAGAACCTGAACACCAATGTTTCCCCACCAAAAGGGATAAAATAGCACTGTTGAAGCTTAACATACAGGAAGGAGAGCATGTAGGTACAAGCCAAGCTAGTAAAGGGAACCAGTTGGCAACACCAGAGTCGTCATAGAAGCGGGCAAGAGAGGACCCATCCTTGAAATAGGCCGGAGGCAGAAAACCATGGGAGAAGGAGTGAAGACCTCCAGCCACGGAGTTCATATCAACAATTTCCCTGGTAGAAGGCCCTAAAGTACCACAAGACCCAACACAGGTGCCGCAAGGGACAACATGGAATCCTGCAGGTCCATCACAGCCAACCAATCCAAGCTGTGAGGAGGACGACACAGACAACATGCTAGGCAAGACCTACTAGCACTTTCATGCCAATTGGCAGTGAGCTTTTTTGGCTCACCTCGAACTCGCCAATGCCTTCGATTGGATCAAGAAGGTGGTGCCAACAAGCTAGACCTCACAGGAGTGACCAAGGAGCATGATGCCATAGTAGGTAAGCTCATAAAACATTGTCGAGCCGCTCAAAAGGAAGCCAAAGGGTACGTAAAGCAGGTCCTTCAGGGAGTCCAACAATGGAAGGCTGCAAAGACAGGGCAGAAGCAAGTAGAGGAGGCCTACCTAGCAATAGCCAAGGGCCTGGACAAGCTATAGGATAAGTATGATGGCCTCCAATGGCTCCATGACCAACTCGGGTGAGACCACGAGCATGCCATAGCAAAGAAGGAGAGGCAAACCTTTGAGCTCGGCACACAACTTGAGCAGAGGAAAGGGGAGCTCAAGGAAGTTCGAGAGGAGCTTGCAACAATCAGGGAGGAACTGCACTAGCACATCACTCAACTTGTAGAAGCCAAGGCCACACTCGCAACAGCTCAGAAGATGCCCATGTTGGTAAAATCGTTGGCAATCATCCCATTTTAGCCAAACAAGGGGGCGGGAGCGTGCCTTAGCTGAAGCCCAATAGGACCCTCTACGAACCACCATCATGGAGTTAGAGGAGCATGCCCAGCAACTTGCCCAACTACTTGCAGTGAAGGAGCAAAAGTTACAACACTCACACAAACAAATCCGAGAGTTGGAGGCCCAGCTGACACGAACCTAGGAGCAGCATGAGGTAAGATATGAGGCAAATTTATAGGGAGCTACCAAGCTACTGGATGCAACAATTGCCTCCCTGAAGTTGAAGTTGGCCGCAATAGAGAACGAAGCCGCCCCATACCGCAAGCACTATGGTGTAGGCTAGGATGTAGGAGTGCATGGCCCAAGGAAGTGCCAACAAGTAAGTATGGGCATCTAGTTGATGGTGGTTTGACCATCGTCAAAATGCTAGCCGAGCAGGGAATGTACAATTGGTATTGACCAACATTGATAGTTGTTAGGCGGTGATTATAATGGGCTAGATTCAATCATTCGGATCAACTACTAAAGTACTCAGGACAATACGTGTAAGGGAGGTACATTAATATCGTAGGACAAGACCAGTCATAGGGCAATAGACCAGTGGGGAAGTGCCACTTGGTCTTATGACCTAGTTCCAACCAACCCACTATTTAAGTAGGAAGGTAAGTAGTGGGTCGGGGTCCTCCTAGCCCATCTTCTTGATTGTTATCTTGTTCTGACCTTCTCTAGGGAAGGGGCCACCTTGTATCTCAAGAGGAAATATATAAATCTCTTCTGTCTATTGTTGCCACCTTGCCAAATCTCCCTCCTCCCTCTCCTCATCCGACTTCCCTAGTGGAAAAGGCACCAACATTTCTAAAATGGAGTTCCAATCCACTGATACACGGACCCTTGTGATGTTCGGGTAGAGGCCACCACCACACCTTCATGTATATCTTGAGGTAAGGCTGAACCCCAACTCAGAACCCAAGGACTAGGTGTTGGTAATAACATCCTAGTGACTATCGAGGCTACATAAGTCACCACACATCTAGCCTATAGAGTCCCCAATGACCAATGCATCAGATGTCTTTTAACACATGGCCAACAACATCTCTTATGAATTCTCGAACATGTTTGTGATATTATAAATTGCAGAATTATGGCCTTTATGCCAAGCTCAAGAAGTGCAGTTTTGAACAAGACCATGTGGAGTTCCTAGGGTACATCGTCTCACTGAAAGGAGTTTCAATGGATCTTACCAAGATGAGAATTATGTTGGATTGGTAGGTTCCACGGTTTATATGGGATGTTTAGTATTTTCTTAGCTTTACTAACTTTTATTACAAGTTCATCAAGGATTACTTCAAAATTGTGCTACCACTCACCAAACTCACACAAAAGGATAAGGTGTTTGTGTGGATACGGAGGTGGAATCTATCTTCAACACCTTGAAACAAGCCTTCACTTCTACTCCGATATTAGCTTACGTGAATCTTGACAGACCTTTTATCATTGAGGCTAATGTGTCGAATTTTGCATTAGGTAGCATTTTGTCCTAAGTCGATAAAGATGGTCAACTCCACCTGGTAACATTTCACTCCCACAAGTGTCTTGCACTGGATTAATTAACAAAAAACTTTTGGTTATTGTGAATTCATTTGAAGAACAGAAGTACTTATGCACGTTGTAACTAAAGTGGGCATGATACGTGAAAATGGGAATATAAAATAAATTACTAATTAATACTTAAGTTTTAATTATTAATTAATTGTTTAATTAATATTTAATTAAGCCTTAAATATTAATTAATTAATAAATTAATCCTTCAATAACCTTACTTAGTAAGGAATATTCCTAAAATATCTTAGAATATTCATATTATTCTTCGTTCTAAAAGTAATTTACAATAATTAAAAAATACTATCAAACATAATTACAAATGAAATCATTTCCTTATCAACATGTTAATTTTTTTATAAATACTCTCTTCATATCATACAGAGAAATCTCCTCATTTTGGTCAATATCTTGATGTTGTTGCCACCACTTAACACTCTCATGAATGCAATTGAGAGTTGCCATCTTTGTTAATACATAAGATGTGATAAGACAAGATTTGCATAAAGGCTCATCTAAAAATTGACGTTCCTTTAAGAATAATATTGTAAAGCGCCCGGTTGCTATCCTTTATTTTATAAAACTCAAAATCACGAGAAAGAAAAGCTTCAGGAAATGTTTGATACGGTAGATATTGCTCACAAAAGTTTTCGAGATTCTTTTTTCTGAGGCACATATCCAAGTAATTCACTAGCTCATCCATGGCATCGGTATCAGAATATGGGTCGAAAGTGATTAGATGAATACAAGCAATGTTTTGGTTAAGCATAGCCTTCTGAGGAGAGTCGTCTACCACTAACATATGTGTGTTCTTCATTATCCTTAAGCGACTAATCTCCCCATGAAGCCCAATAAATCTTTCATTATTGAAGAAGTATGGTTGCTTTCCTTTTTTTTATTGTAAAATTCGAGAGGTTTATAACTACTTGTTGGTCAAAAATCCAATCTTTACGAATCACCTCTTCTGCAACACTACAATGTTTCTTAAGCAAATTCAACAGCGGTGTCAAGTTGTGAATTGCATGCATGACCAAATCCCCACAAGCGCACCCATCTTCTTAAGCTTTTGAAAGAGACGGTCCAACCCTGGACGAAGAATAATATCATATCAAAATTTACCATGACAAGGAATGAAATCTCCTTGTTTGATTTTTTTTTCCTATCCTCGGGCCTTTGTCGATGAAGTAGAACACCATTGACATCCAACAACACAATATGGCCATGAGTAACATGGGGTAGCGTTGCCTCTTGAATACTTTGCAACTCACTTATTTGGTCCCTTTCACATTTATCTGTTAACACTATATCGTTGCCTATCCCTTTATCATTTAATTGTACATCATCCTTACAAGATTCAGATATTGCAGGCGTTGAAGAAATTAATTTTAGAACTGAAGCCAATAGAAATGGTGATGAAAAAACTGAAGTGGTCCCCATGGTAACGATGTTTTGAGCTGCATATTATCCATTTCCTACATGAACTCTGTCATTTTGACATGTGGCACAAAAAATTTTCGCCAAACCCCTCTCTTACCTCATGGCAATGCTGAAAATCCATGTTCTCAACTGTTTCATTACATCTGCAAAATGATAGTTAGTTGACCTTATAATTATCAAGGTATATTATTTACCTTGTTAATGTGTGACCCATAAAAGCTTCATTAATCTTTGAGAATTTATTTTTCTGTACAAATATAAATGAAATATACAAAAATGCCTTATGTTACACTCATTTACAACTATTCGTCACTCTAAGAATTATTAATAATTCTTCTTTGCTATTACCTTCTGAGTGGCCGCTTGTGAGATGGTTTATGATCTTCCGTATCTTTTGTTGATGTTTCCATGGGTAATGGAGTGTGTGAGTGTTTTGTACTCTCGAGATAACTTCCGGTCTAATATCTGATTGAAGTTCGTCCTCAGACTCCAACATTGAACTAGATTAGTCTTCAGAGCTATCGCACTTCTTGGGATGGAACTTTCTCAAATGCTCCTTTATGGGTTTGTTGGGGTAGTCAGTTGAGAACCTCTCTATCCACTTGTTTAGGTCCTCAACTATGGTCTTATCCGTTTCAATGGCAAAGACACATGTATCCCGAAGGTAACACTCCTTCAAGACGGACCCCCTAGTGCAGTAGTCAAAACCCATGCATCACTGTGAGGACCCCTGATCAAGTTGACGATGCTCCGTGCTACTTGACTTGTAATGTTTGGAAAACGTACATTGCCGAATACGTCCCTCTCAGCTATCGGTGTATCGGATGGAGGTTCAGGCCTGTTGGAGTGCAAACAGATGCCTGGCCAGTCAATTGAAAGTTTGAAATTGTTTGGTGCATTCCTAACAACCAATTGAACAACCGTATCAATGCACTTTGGATCAGCATCAGCAAGAATCAAGAAATAAATACCTAAAAAACGTAGATATCAATCAAGAGTGCAAGCATGAATTCAATAATAAATACCTTCTGTGTACATGCTTGCATGGCTAAGTTTCTCCACCAAATCCTCTAATGTCCTGTCTGTCGAAGGATTTTTTGACACCCGCCGATCCATCACGAACAATTGAAACGGTTTCCTATAAGCAGTGATGTTACCCCATAAAGTCTTTGAATCCAACAACAAACATCTGTAGGGCTTGTCGTGATTCGTAGCATCCTCCTTTATAAGGTTCAACTCGATCTTCGCTGCTGAAGGACTGCCATAAGAGAAGGCGTCATGGCAATGTTCTCCTTTTTGGCGTTGGCGTGCAATAGATTCTTGCCCAAATCTTCCGATTGATTCACCCATTCGACAAGCATATCATCGTTTGTCACATGCAAATATTTGCTGACCTCTTCGTATGTTGAAGCTGAGGTCCAACCCAGTTTGTGGCAGTGTATTCCCAACCACTCCTTGAAGTGCTGACCATTTCAACTCCATTGTCTTGAGATGAAAAGGAGAGGTGGGGCTGCTGTTGTTAATCTGCAGTTTGCCATCAATCACCAAATCAGCCAAGACTTCCATCTCCTCCATCATTGTTCCATTTAAAGGCTTCAACCATTTGAGCTTGAAATCGTTGTCTACTTCCTTTGTAGATTGAACAGACTTAGCCTTCGGCGTTTTACTGGATTTCTTTGCAGTCTTCTCTGAGGTCTCCCCTTCACTTGTTTGCTTCTTCTTCAGTGTTCCTTTTGCAAAGGATTCCATAATCCCTAACCATTTGGCAAAGATCCTATCCTCGGGACAAGAAATCAACATCATCAAAAAGGATGTTTCCTTCTTGCCCACATGGGCAAAATCAACTACTACAATTTCTTCAACTCTTTGGAAAAAAAGACAGATTAATATACCGGCGAGATAAATCCCGCCTAAACAATTTACTTACCCGGTACATTGCACATTGTGTATTCCCTGCAGTAGCTCTTTGTGGTCGCTGAAGAGATTCTCACATGGCTTGCTGTGTTTGAACTTCTCCCATATTTTGCTGTTGTAGTGGTTGGTGTTTGCAGCATCCCATTTTGCCGATAGCTTATGGTACTGCTCAATTGTGAGATTCGCCTTCACTAAAAACGCCGATCTTTTTATCAGCTTCTCATGGGTATGCTCGGAAAGTTTTGTTGCCATCGTTCTTTTGTTGTGTTCATCGAGAAGTCGTTGGGCTGCGTTATTGTGTGCTGGCCGCTAATGATGTAGTACTTGATGATTTTTCTATTCTCCATCTGAATCTTTGTTCCAGTGTTGTGATCCACACTTTGTCAGCGCCTTTGTTTCTCTCATAGTATGAGCACAAAACAGCATTATGTGGAATGGTGTAAGAATTGTCGTCTTCATCTTTCCAAGAGCTCAGCTACACGTTCCTGGTTGAGTGGCTTGTAATTGAAGTTTGGGTTAACGCTGCAATACTTAACCCTACACTCATAAATCCTATCATCCAACATCATTTCCTTGTGGCTTATTGTAGCATGGGATGCCACAGGTGCAGCTAACATAACGACTGATGATTTTCTTTTACGATCCGAATCAACATGTGTGATCCCCGATTGATACTGTTCTAATGTTCTCGGCACACTCTTCCAACTCTCAAAATTTTCTAAGCAAATTGAACGTGATTTGTAAAGAACCTGAGACCGAGCCACCCTCTCAATCTCCCTTATGATGTCGTTGTGTTCTTCTTCAATGTGAAGAGGGACAATTGCTCCACTTGTGAATGTTTTGTATTGTAAAGCAATCTCTACTGAGAATACACCTACTCATGAGTCTGAAGATTTTCGAAGTAGACATCTAATTGGATCTCCTCCATAATGGGCTTTCATTGAGTTGAAGAAGAACTCCACGGTTAGCATTATTAGTGAACACATGAACGTCATTATCCACAAGTCGACAAGACCACCTGAAATTAATGTTGTAACTGGCGACCTCTGGATCCGAGAACGTGACATTGGATGGAACAAGGCATATGTGTCGAGCATTGTTCAATTTGGGTTCACACATGCTTTCGGATGCTTTACTAGCACACCCACTTTCCATTGTTTTGCTTATCCATGCAATGTGACAGAGATTAGTTTGACAGCAACTATGGTTGTTCCAATGCGCTTCCCGTTTAGTTTGAAATATGGCCAAGTTAATTCCAGAATCCCCCTGCCCATCTCTTCTCCTGCTCTCGTCTTCAACGTCACCTCAATTCCACATCTGAATACAAAAATGAGTAATTCTTCAAGCACATATCCGAATATAACAGATTTTATTTTAATTCTTACCCAAAATTTGACGACGACTCCATTGATTGAATCTCCTTGTTTGATCAAATCGTCCTTCTGCAAAATAATACACTATGAATACAAATCATATAAAAAACGCATACACACTTGTATAAACCCGAATATACAAAATAATACATGATAAATTCACATACACCCTGCTTTGTCTGAGAGAGAAGTGGACGGAATTAACTGTCCAAAGCTCACATTTGTGCTAGTGCAAAAGAAAGATAACATTTTTTTAGAACCACCACAAATGTGAGCTCTGGACAGTTTTACATAGTTTCCTAGCTTTTACTCGAAATATTATGATAAGATGATAAAAGTAAATAAAATGAGATATGCAACTTATATATACTAATACACATATATATTCACATGGAAGGTGCGGCGGGATTAATCTCGCCACCCCTTCAATGCCTCCTGAAAGAGTGGGCGGGATTAATCTCGCCACCTTTCTGAGGCCCTGAAAGGGTGTGCGGGGATTAATCCCGCCACCCTTTTCGGTCTTAGAGAGAACTGGTAGGATTTATTTGGCACACCCCTTCAAGGGCTCCAGAAAGGCGGCGGGATTAATCTTGCCCACCATGTAAGAGATGGTGAAATGAATCTTGCCACCCTTCTCAATCCCCTCCATTGGTATGTTGTAAACCTTCTTTGTCTCAGACCGAAACGTTAATGAAGGAAAAGGGAAGGGTGGCGGATTCATTCCTCCAACAGGCATTGAAGGCTTGGCGGGATTAATCCTGCCGCCAAGCCCTTCCCGAGGCCATGTGCGACGGAATTAATCCCGCTGCCCAGGCCCTTCCCGCAGGCCATGTGCAGCGAGATTAATCCTGTCGCTAGGCCCTTTAGACAAGCCATTGGTAGTAGGATTAATCTCGCCGCCCATGACCTTCACGCAGGCCATGGGCAGTGGGATTAATCCTGTCGCACACCCGCCCTGCGCAAAATCTAGCAGGATTAATTCCGCCCTAGGCCCTTCAGACAAGCCATTGGCAGCGAGATAAATCCCGTCGGATTCCGCATAGGGCATGCGTATGCGCAGCGGATTAATCCCACCATCTAGGCCCAGTACGTAGGCCATGGGCAGCGGGATTAATCCCCGCACGCCCATGCCCTGCGTGGAATCCGGCAGGATTAATCCCGTTGCCTATGCCCAGCGGGATAAATACCAATGGATTTTGGGCAGGGCATGCGTACGCAACAAGATTAATCCCCGTCTAGGCCCAGCACGCAGGCCATGGGCGGCGGGATTAATCCCGCCACTCTTTGGTTAGCCTCATGGGCGGCGGGATTAATCGGCCGCTCATGAGGCTAACTGAATAGCCTGCCTGAAGGGCGGCGGATTAATCCCGTCGTCGAGGCTCTAACCATATAGCGACTGGATTAATCTCGCCTGCGGGGCTAACCAAAGAGTGGGGGATTAATCCCACTGCTACACACATATATATATCTATGTATATGTGTGTGTAGGAGAGTGCGTGTGTGTGCCAGAGATAAACAAATCAGATAAAATTATACTGATACACACACACATATGTATATGTATATGTATATTGTAAATTAAATTATACAGATACACACACACACACACACACATATATATATATATGTATATGTATATGTATATTTATGTATATGTATATGTATATACAGGAGTGTGCGTGTGTGTGCGAGAGATAGATAAATAAATAAAATTATACAGATACTGGTACACATAATATATGTATGTATATATGTAGATAGGTATATATATATGTGTATATGTATATCGTGTGTATGCGTGTGTGAGCGAAACAAATAAAATCATACATATAAACAAACACACACACACACACACACACACATATATATATACAGGAGTGCGCGTGTGTGTGCGAGAGATACAATTAACAAATCAATAAAATTATACAGATACACACACACATATATATGTGTGTGTGTGTGTATATATATATATATATATGTATGTATAGGAGTGTGCATGCGTGTGCAAGAGATAAATAAATAAATAGAATTATACTGATACTGGTACACATAATATATGTATGTATATATGTATATAAGTATATATATATATATTTATATATATATATATATATATATATATATATATATATATGTGTGTGTGTGTGGTGTGTTGTGTGTGTGTGTGGTGTGTGTATGTATATCGTGTGTATGCATGTGTGAGTGAAACAAATAAAATCATACAGATAAACAGGAGTGTGCGTGTGTGCAAGAGATAAAATTAATAAATTAATAAAATTATACAGATACACACACACACACAGATATATATATATATATATGTGTGTGTGTGTGTGTGTGTGTTGTGTGTGTGTGTGGTGTGAGAGAGAGAGAGAGAGAGAGAGAGAGAGAGAGATTGATAAATAAATTATATTATTAAGATACACACAAATATAAATGTAATATGTGATTAAAAAATAAATAAATAAACTCAGGAGTGTGCGTGAGAGAGAGAGAGATCTCACCTGTGTTTGAGAGACAGGAGATTTCACAGCCACCGCCTTTGCCGCCTTGCTTCTTGAAACCTTAAGAATATACCTAAACCCTAAAAAGAATAGAATATATATTAACCCTAATCGAATATTCCTTTTAAGAATATACTAAAAGAATAAAAGATAGATTCACCCTAAACAAATATTCTTTCATTATATTATCAGCGTGCGCATGTGCGTGGGTGTATCAAATACACCCCAAGAATAAAAATCATGCAGGGATTTAACATGTGTATGTCCATGAGAGTGTTAAAGTTTCACGTGTAGCAATACATATATATGCATGTTGTAACTAAAATGGGCATGTCTATAGTTCCATTTTTTAATAATATTAGCAATTTTAAATATTTAATTAGCATTTTTTAATATTAAAGAAATATCTTTAAAGTAATATATGTTTAAGGAAAGATTTAAATATATATTTATTAAATAATTATTTAAGAATTAAACTTAAATATTAATTAGTATTTATTTTCTATTCCCATTTTTCTATATCATGCGCATTTTTGTTACAATGTGCATATATACACACATAGTATATACACATAAACATACATACATATTAGTACATAATATTAAAGAGACAGAGAATATTATGAATCATGCATGGTGTGTATGTATAAGAGAAGAGAGACAGTACATATTATGGATCGTGCATGGTGTGTATGTTTGAGAGAAGAGAGACAATACATATTAACATGGATCATGCATGGTGTGTATATTTGAGAGAAGAGAGAGAGTGTTAACAAATTAAATTCATACACATTGCATATATTAGTACACATATATACATACACACGTATACACACAGACATACATACATATTACATATGTAAATTCAATGTGTTACATAGGGTTTAGGGTTTAATATTGTAACATCAGTACATATTATGGATCATGCATGGTGTGTATGTATGAGAGGAGAGACAGGCTACATATTATGGATCATGATCATGCATGGTGTGTATGTATGAGAGAAGGGATTATGCATGGTGACACTGTGTATGTATGAGAGAAGAGAGAGAGTGTTAACAAATTAAAATCGTACACATTGCATATATTAGTACACATATATTAGATCATACATGTGTTGAACATGATGTTTTTCAATAAAGAAGCAACATATAATTTCTCAAGTTTGCTTTAGGGCAATGTGCATGTGTGTGCATATGTGTCTCTGTAAGTGCTTCTAATGCGTGTGCATGTGTATATATAAATTTATGATTCTGTTTATATTATGTGTGCAAAACAAACATCGAATAATTAAGAAAATAATATTAATAAACACACTATGAACATATTTTAAATTATACATAATAATATATGATTTTATCTAATATATAGCCATATATAGTTTTAATATATATTAATTTAATATTGATAATAAGGTTTAACACTAGAATATTCTTGAAATAATAAGAATTTAATTGAGAAAATTCCATTAATATATACAAATGTAGATCAAGTACTAAAATAATTAACTAAATTAATTATGATAATTATGTTTAATATTGAAACATTCTTGGAATAATAAGAAATAATAAAGAATATCCCATTAATATAAAGAAGATTAATTACTCAAGTAATTAGAAATAGTCATATATAGTTTGAAATATATATATTAATTTAATATTGATAATAAGGTTTAACATAGGAATATTCTTGAAATAATAAGAAATTAATTGAGAAAATCTCATTAATAATATACAAATGTAGAATAATTACTGAAATAATTAAGAATAAGACTAATTTAATTTTGATAATTAGGTTTAATATTGGAATATTCTTTCAATATTAAGAAAATAATAAAGAATATCCTATTAATAGTAGGAAATGTAAATTAACTACTCAAGTAATTAAGAAAATAATAATAATAAACAGACTATGAATATATTTTAATTAATACATAATAATATATCAATTTATTTATTGTATAAGTATATAATTTATAATATATATTAATAATATATACTGGAATATTCAGAATGTAGAATAATATTAAAATTTCGTAATATTAAACAGCTTGAATCACTTGAATGACATTAAATGCAATTTTAAAACACTCATTGGAATTGGAGAGTGTATATGTAAAATTGTGTTTCAACTCATATTAAATTTTATTTTCTGTTCTTTTTAAAAATTTTGAATTTTTGACATAAGTATTGTCGGTCTAACATGTAAATTTGAAAATGCATTTAATTTCCCACTCAAATTCAGATCTGGTTCTTTCTCCGGCAAGGGTTTTTTCATTTCCTTATTTTTCATTTTTCAGATTTTCTTTTTTCTTCATTGTGATCAGCTCAGGAGTGATATTAAATTGGGTGCGTTATTGTTTATAGGAAAGCACAACTCATTCAGTGATGTTTACAAGTAAGTATTATAAACAAATTTAAATATATTTATAAAGATTCACTCTTTTACATTCTCTCTTAAATTTAAAATTTAGGGGTTTAAGAATGCATTAGGATTACAATATATTCTGTTAGGGATTTATCCCGTTTAAATATACTTCTAATTTAATATTCTCGGTTAGCCGGGCGGCGGGATTAATCCGGTCATTTTTTTTTCGCTTCTTCAAAGAGGTGGCGGGATTAATCCCACCACCATCTCTTTGATAGCTATGACAGAATTAGTCCGGGCAATGCTTCTCCGCCTTTTAAAAAGAGCAGCGAGATTAATCCCGTCGATAACTCTCTCAACTGATAAAGAGTTACCTAAATTTATTAGAAAGAGTTGTCGGCGGAATTAATCTCGCCAACCATTTTAAGAGGCAGAGAATGGGTGGCGGGATTAATCTCGCCACCACTTCCCTCTTTTAAATATTTGTGAGCAAGATTTATCCCGAGATCTCTTTAAATCATAACTTCGGAGAGAGTTGTGGGCGGGATTAATCCCGCCGCCTATTCCCCATCGTCAGAGTTGTGGATGGCATTAATCCCGCCCCCTCTTCCTTGTCGAAGGGAGTTGCGGCGAGATTAATCCCGCTGCCTCTCTCCGACGAGGAAGAGGGGGCGGAATTAATCCCGCCGGTACTTCCTCGTCGGAGGGAGTCCGCCGCGGGATTAATCTCGTCGCCTCTCCGACGAGGAAGATCCGGGGCAGGATTAATCCACCGCTTCTTCCTCGTCAGAGGGTGTCCGCGACAGGATTAATCCCGCCGAATCTCTCCGATGGGGTAGAGTCAACGGCGGGATTAATCCCACCAATTCTCTCCGAAAGGGTAGCTTCATCAGCGGGATTAATCCCACCGACTCACTCCGAAGTGGTAGAGTTGGCGGCGGGATTAATCCCGCTCACCATTTCTCGTCGGAGGGAGTCGTGGGCAGGATTAATCCCGCCCATCAGTTGTATTAATGAAGCATGAGATATTATCTTTATATATAATTATGTATTATTGCACATGCATATTATTAAGTAACTGCAGTTCAGATTTCTTAAAAATATTGCATAAACAGATATCATAAATAACACAATTATTTATATTCAGGACAATATGTTTAATACTGGAAATAAAGTATGTCTTCTTCGGAACAATGAGATAGTTGGCACTGGAACTGTGGAAGTTCGAGATGATAATGCATCATGTCACAATATTGTCCAAGGATCTTGTGTGTACGTATGGGTGAACACCATTTACAAGCATGTTGAGGTTCCGGGAATGGAATTTGAGGAGGGTTCTCCTGTATTGTGGAAATTGGATGAAGTCAAGGCTGACACAGAATATGCAGAGTCACAAACAAATAGTAGCACGAGTTTACCAAATGATGGCTTGCCTGCTGTGATGGATGAGGTGATTCTCTTTCTTCATGAGATTGAGGTTGGGAGAGGCATCATCACAGCTATAAATCCAATGGAAACAATGTCAGAAGAGAAACTAGGGTCCGACTTTGTGGGTGTAGTTGTGATAGAGATTTCACCTAATGGCACATTGTATCCTGGATCCCTCGTGAGGTGGCAAACATTTGAATTAAGACGGCAAGATGGTTCAAATATTTTGGGTTGGATTTCAATAATAACAACCCGGAAGAACAACTCATATTTGAAGAGGTTCCTTGCATTGGGATCCTACATCTTCCGAAATGTTACGAGCATTTCCACGATTGACTGTTGCAAGAAGAAGTGTTGTCAGATGGTAGACCGGAATGAAATTACCCAATGTAGACATGTCTTTCGTATGCTCACCCAAAAGCAAAGGCATGAGTTTGTATATGCTGCACTAACTGGTGTATTGATGGAATGGCCTCGGACACAGGTTATCAAAGTACATCCATGGTATTTAATAAGGTGGCCATCTGCTTCAAAGCTTGGTACAATATATATGGATCCCAAAGACCACGTTCTACCGTTGGAGGGATGAGTGGCTAGATGGAGCGCGAACCTCAGTACATAGGAAACTCGCTTGGTCAAAACCTGCTCTCACATTATGGCAGCCATAGAGATACTCAAGGCTTTTGTGGAAGCAAATGCAGGCAGGATGCCTCACAAATGCCGAACCACAAATGCAGGGGTCAGGGAAAATCTCAAGGTTTTGCCTTCAATCTACACTCAATTGAAGCTGTGTGAACATGTGAACAAGTGCCTCAGTTTGATGGGGCTCCAAGCAATCTGCACTGGTACCTTCAACAACATATGGAATACTCATTTTAAGGATGTGGAGATTGCAAAACACTCTAACTTTTCCAAGTGTGACATTTGTACATCATTGAAGGCTGCAGAGGCTTGTGCAAAACCTTGGTGGAGATCCTCCATTCAAAAGAAGATGGAGGCCCACATGATTGCACAACAAACTTGCCGGTCTCAGTACTATGCACACCGCATGCTTTCTGTGTCACGCCCATCAGAGTACCTGTGCTTGATCCATGACAAGATGGATCATTCAAAGACCAGCATTCCAAAGCTCTTTGCAACACCAAAGTGCCTTGGAAATGTCATGAAACTTCCGATTTCATTGACAGGTGTGCTAACACATGGACACGGTTGTGAGTCATATGGACACTTTTCACTTCCACATTGGTCTAGCGACTCCAATTTCACTATTGGGTCGTTAGCCATGTGTTTCAGAAACCTTGAAGCCCACTCACAGACAAGTCCTATCAGTGATCTCAAAGTGAAGAAACAACACCTTCAACCTTTACATAATGCTCTCATGAACACGTCTGCACTTGAGGCTACTTGGGAATATGAGAGGCATTGTCAACAGCCTGCACAAAAAAAGATGGCCCTGTTGAGAGTTCAGGTTCAGTGGAGGGATCTAGCTCAAATAGTGTACATGTGTCCTCAACATCAAATAAGCTTCCTCGTCATTTGCTTTTACAGATGGATAATTGTGCAGGCGAGAACAAAAATAGGTAAATCATTTTACTTAAGGGTTTCTCAAGCTCATACTTACTTTTATTTTCTAGATATGTGCTAGCATACTTGTCAATGCTTGTTGCCAAAGGTGTGTTTGAAACAATCACGCTCAGTTTCCTTATGGTTGGTCACACTCATGAAGATATTGATGCGTTCTTCAGCAAGGTCTCCAACTCTACAAAAAGGACAAGTGCACTTACCTTACCGCATATGATGAATCTTTTTGAAAATTGCATCTCCAAAAAAAGTTGTGCTTTGCTTGTGACTGAGGTGCCAGACTTCAAAAAATTTCTCAAGGAGTATATAAAAGAGGGAGTGATTCTTTAGTTGGTCACCTTGTGCCGCTACAATTCTTTTTCTCCATACGAGATGGTATACCTATTATGCAGTACAAGTTACGGCCATCAGAGCAGGAGTGGTTACCGAAAGAGGGCTTAATGCTCTTCAAAAGTGGAGAGGATGGAAAGCCACTTCTCCCAGAAGGACAACCAGACCCTATTCCATTGAGTGCCCAGCTCAAGGAACAAGAGGTTATTATTGATGGCATCAAAAAATATGTGGCATGGGTTCAAAAATCGATGCCAAAGAATTCTGATAAGGCAACTGGTTACTCAGAACTATATAAGCATGTGGTCGACTATTGGGAGACTGTTGTTCGAGAGTTGGAAGGGCCTACTGTCACAAGTACAGAATTGCAACACCCTTTTGGCCTAAAACAAGGTGGCGAGAGGAGATTGAAATGACATCACTGAGCACAGACGACATAGAAGCCAGTAGTGATGTGGAAGTGCAAACCCCACACTTTGTTGGACAAAGGAACCAAAAACCTAAAGCATACTTTGATTGCTGCAAGGATCTTCAAAAACTAATGATGGTTCTCATTACTCCAGATGCGTCATATAATCAGCCTATTTGGATGGGTCAAATTATCGACACACCTGAAGTAATCACAAAAAATAGTATTGTTAAGGTTGCATGGTTCAAACCACAAAAAAGGCGACACGAGAAGGAGAGCGAAAGATATAATGGATGCCTAGAGAAAACATGGTCTCCCAATCAAAAAGACCCAGCATGTTTTATAAATGTTAAATCCATTCGATATGGGTGGATGTCAAGAAGCGTTGATAAAGTCACGATTAACAAAACTGCAAGGGAATGTATGTTTTCTGAAGCTTAAAGCAATTACAAAATTATAAAATATCATATATTTAATATTCATAATTATTATAAACTCTTTAATAATAGTACCAAATTGTTACTTAACTATATAAATTTAAAAAATGATATGGAAGATTGACTATATTATTATAGGATTTTATATATATATATATTATACTACTACAAATTTTTAATTAATAATGTTATATTTAAATATTAATATTTTAATAACAACATCAATATTTATATAATGTACCTCTTATGCTCTTCCTTAATTGTTATATTAGGCAATATATTATATAATTTAATACCTTCTACTTTTATAATGTTATTAATTTTTAATGAATGCTATAATTTATTAAAGGGTAGAATACAAAATAGAATATTCTAAAGAATATTCTTTTTCAAACATATATTCTAAAGAATATTCCTTTAATATTAGAAAATGCTAATTAAATAGCTAAAAGTGCTAATTATTAAGAAATGGGTGCCCATTTTAGTTACAACATGCATTAGATTATATGACGAACCCTAGATGTAGTGAGAAATAGCCCCACTTAGTGCATTTAGGTGTCTATCGCTAGATATATCGAAAAACTCTAGGCGAAGATAGCATTTACCTTCTAAAAAACTCTCCCCTGGTTTGACGTTTTAGTTGGGTTTTCCTCAAAGAGTATAGCATGTCAAAAGGAGGGATGCCCCTAGGTTTGACCTAACCCCACACCCTTATACCCAGGGGTTAGGTTTAGGTCATCTCATTTCATTAAGGACTGGCATTCCTGTGCCAGCCCACTTACTCAATTAAGAAAACAAGGGGGGAGGCTCTCAACACATAAATAAGGTAGAGGATGTTCTTATTCAAAAAAAAAAAGAGCTCGTTATTCTCTTACTGATGTAAGCTAAGCTTGTGTTGTCAAGGCACAACTCTATGTTATGCCATCTTAACTCACCTTTCGATTAACCTACCCTTATCATTGGCAAGATTTCTCCCTTGTGATTGGGTATGTCACGTTTAAGGAGTTAGTTAATTATTGGGATTGTCAACCTACTCGCACGCCTAGAAGGATTGCCTGAGTTCACATTCCACAAGACTAGTGGATGAAACCTTGCTCTAGTGCCTTACCATGCCAAGCTAGGAACGATATTTGCAGCTTGGCTAACCCACACATCCTGACTCGCGAGGTGAGCCTTGACTGTGGACTTGGCCAACTAGGGGTATGAGTTCCTAAGTGATGGGTTCCTAACACAGGTACTTTGCCAGATAATGTGGGGGGTTTTAAGAGGATTCCATGATTGGCATCTGGTAAGTTGCCTTCATGGCACCATGTAAAAACTTTAACACAAGCATGCATGTTTGCTAGAGTATCCAACCCCTTGTGACAAACCCATGAAACAACCCCAAAGGTGTGCTCGAGCGTTGTACCATGTGTCATCTACCCTAGTGTCTGTGACATCGTTTCCCACAATGTGAGCTATCATGCCAAAGCCCTTTAGATCCAAGAGTTACATCAAGTGCCACAAACATGGCTCTTAAATACCAACTCTAGAACCCCTATGGTAAGAAAAACTTGTTAGCCAAGATTCCATGCCCACATTTGGACTAGGACACATGCCCTACTTAATTATGAGTAGCTTGATGTGGAGGAGGAGGTTGGAGACAACCTCAACCTTTAACCCTTGTCCAATAAGACCTTCCAGGCATGGATTCTCCAAAGGGTAGGTTACCCCAAAGGTCAAACATACCCCTATTGTCTGGAATCTGAGACAGCACAACAAAGGGTTGTGCCTTGACGACACAAGCTAAATCTTGCACCATTAGAAAAATAACAAACTTTGTCAGGAACCCAAGAACTCTCCTACTACATACTCTACCTTATTTATGTGATAGAGCGCTCCCCCCTTGCACCCTTTCTCTTTCTATATGTGTAAGTGGGCTGGCACGAAATTCCAGCCCCTTAGTTATTTAGATGAGCTTTCATTTAACCTAACCCCTACCGCTAAACCCTACCTGAGGGGGTGGGGATTTAGTGCGTGGGTTAGGGAAACCCTAGGGTGTTTCTAACCCTATTTAACATGCTGAACTCATCTGCACTAATCAAAAAACCTAATTAGGACGTTTGAATTGGGGGAGAGTTTTTTAAATGGAAGTGCTAGCTTCGTCCAGAGTTTCTTGCAAATACTTAATGACACCCGACCAGACCATCACTAGATACTCAAGTGTATTAAACGGGCTTGTTTCTTCTACACCTAGGCCTTATCACATAATCAAGTAGGTAACAACAGTCAACCTTCAAAGTAAAGGGTCAAGTCATAGTAAAACTATGATAGCAGAACTTGGCAAAGCAAACTTCGTTTTACGGATGCTCTTCTTACAGAGAGCTCAATCACCAAAGTACATAAGTTGATAAACAAAACCCACAAGTAATGTCAAACTTCTCAACACTGTCAAGCAATCTGTTTATACCCTCTTGAAGTAGATTATTTAGTAGGGTGTGTGTAAAAACTTAAATAATTGCTTGAATATACCAAATTGATACCTACAAGACTATGTATATGCTAGATTTGTACTACCATCTTTCTTTAATATAAAAATATGACTCTCTCTCCATGTGTGTGGATGGGTGAATGTGTAGATATGTTGTATGATCTCTCTTGACAATAGCAATAAATAATATTCACATATATAGTAGTCTTTAACAATCTAGATACCATTATTTATACATGGACAAAGCTGTTAGTTATGCATGTAATCCCTCTCTCTTTGCACATGTGTGCGTGTTTTGTGTATGTCTTTTTATGTACTAAATAATTACAGGCACTCATACATATATATATTTTTATAATTCTAACATTCGGGCTTTTCTCTTCATAATGCAAAAGTGAATGTAGTTAGAGTATATTTTAACACAGAGATCAAAAATTAATGCATATAAACAACGTCTTTAGATGTATTTACATTATATATTGTATTGTATAGACACACACATACACACCTCACATACTCATGCATATATGTGACTTACATGGATGAGATCTTCAATATTGGTGCCTTTAAATGCAAACTTACGTGCAACCTTGATAACAAGCTCAAGATTTAAGGAGATCATCATGTCCCTACACTTCTTAATATGGATGAGTTTCTTGCAAAGATCACAAGGCTTCAATTTTAATGCATATGCCCATTTCTTAAATGTTAGGTCATGCTTAAATTGCTTTCCCATGGTTTGCCACGACTCGATACATAATACATGATATGCCTATAGAATATATCTACAGAATATGCCTACAAGATATGCTTACAAGATATACCTACGAATAAGGGACATTATTTTTAACTTATGCTTAGATTAGCTCTTAAAGTATCATTTTTAGCTTATGCCTAGATTAGCTTTTGGAGTTCTGAGTATAAAAGCTCCGACTAATTGTTGTACAAGCAGTTACTATCAACACTAGTCATTCTATGATCATTCTTGTTCTTGTCTTGTTCCTTGCTCTTGAGTCAAGCCTCCTCGTTTTTATCTTGCTTTTGGGTCGTGTCTTGACAATTTGATAGTAGCTCCTTTCATAGCTCCCCGATTTCCAATTATTCTTTTTTCTTGGTTCTTCTCCCTTGTTTTCCTTCTTTTTTTTCTTTCACAGATCATGGTAGATTTTGAGCAATTTCAACGCAAGCACCAAATGTTCATGAGCTAGCCACTTTGTGCCAAGTGGTCACAGATTTGCAAGGTTCCACCAACACGGCGCATGCAACTGCTAATGCATCCTCCAAGGCTGTTGCGTAGGCTCTTTCTCAAGCATCCATAGTTTCTCTCCATCGAACTCTTCTTCGGAGCCAAAGATCAGCATGCCAGATAAGTTCAGTGGCAATCGTGCTGATTTCCAAGGTTTCCTGAATCAGATCAGGTTTTGATCCACATACAACCATAACTAAACACAAAAGGTTGGCCTTTTGGCATCCTTACTAGTTGGATCTCCATGGGCTCGGGTTGCCCCTTTGCTGGAGCGTGATGACCCATTGATACAAGACTTCAAAGGATTTGTGGCTGCCTTTGAAGCCTGCTTTGGAAATCTTAATAAGTATCATTCTGCATGTACAAAGTTAAGGAAGCTCGCACAAGTTTCCGTCTATGCATCTGAATTTCATCAACTTTGCATGAACATTCCATAGGACGAGACTGCATTGATCGAACACTTCCATTTTGGGTTGAGGGATGACGTAAAGGACCTTCTCCTTACGTTACTGGATGCCCATCTTAGTGGAGATCATGTAACAAACCGTTTGCTGCAACAACCGTTTGTTCGAGCGTCATCAGAAAAAATCTCGTCAATAGTTCCTACAAGCCAATCCTATAGCTGTAGCACATGTTTCTACAACATCTTTTGGAGTAGTTCCTATGGAGTTTTACAAATACAAACGTGGCCAACTTTCATAAGAAGCAACGTCATTGTGGTGAGAACTTATGCTTGTATTGTGGTGAAGTAGGACACAAGGTGATAGAATGTCCTGTTAAAGCCAGGAAGTTCAAGAAGCGTGAAGTTGAAGCTAAAGTTTAGTTAGAAAACTTCAATGTCCACTTTGTCTAAGAGCCACAAAGTTGGACGTAGGCGCAGGCTCCATTGGTGTTCTCACCATTCCATCATTTCAAGTTTTCTGTACACATTCACCTTAATAATTGAGAACTCAAGGAGTCTGCCCGTTAGACACTAGTGCAAATGCATGCTTCATGGATGACACTTTTGCAGCTCAGCATGGCATTTCGATAGTAAAGTTGAAGTGTGCAGTTCCTGTAGAGGTTATAGATGGTTGTCTATTGCTTCTGGCGTAATTACCCATGCTATCACACCTCTCTCTTGCACTCATGGCGCATTCAACTGTTTAATTTCCTTCAATTTGATCAAGACTCAGACGACTCTCATCGTTTGGGCATGCCATGGTTCATGGTTGTAAATCCTCAGATCAACTGGAAGTCTAGGACACTCATGTTTTCCTCTCCAGCAGCCAAGATCAATCCTGTACCTGAGATATTAAGATATGACCTTAATATCTGAGGTAGTACAAGCTACAAGATTGACTGCCTGCTCTTATATTAGTGTCAAAGATTCCTCCTCGACATGATCCACCTCATGTCAGTTCATTAGCACATTTGCAAGCTCTCCTCACTCCTATGCATTCACAAACTTCTGTACAAGGTCCTTCCAATCTTGTACACTCATCAACATCAACATAGATTTTCCCCAATATTGCCTCTTTTTATTACTCTGCTTATGTTCCATCCCCTAAGATCCTTTCTCTTTTTCATTTACAGCTCCTTCCTTCTCCTCTCCGCGTTCTTACAACTACTATGCATGAACTTACCATTGATCCTGTTCATTTTTATCTTTTTGCTTTTCAAGTAACTCCTACATCCTCTTTTACCTCTCCTGTATTGACTCTCCTGTTTTTCAATTTCCTTCTGGTTTTTCCTATTAATAGGTCCTACGACTATCCCATTAATCTTGCGGAGGGGAAGACTCCACTGTTCCGGCTGATTTATGCACTCACCTATAAAATTGGAGGTTCTTCGCCAGTACATCGAAGATAACTTGGTGTCCGGCTTCATTTGTCACTCGAAATCCCCTACACGAAGCACTTATCTTCTTTGTCAAGAAAAAAGATGGGAGTTTGTGTTTGGTTGTGGACTACAAAGGTTTAAATCAAGTCATCATCCAAAATCGGTATCCGTTGCCATTGATCCTGGAACTTCTTGATTGGTTACGAGGAGCAAAGATGTTCACAAAGATCGACTTACGAGGGGTCTACATTCTTATACGGATTCGTCGAAGCAATGAGTGGAAGACTACCTTTCGTACAAGTATGATAACTGCTTCCTGGGCATTATTTTCACTGTGTATTCTACCTCTACCACCATACTACGATCGTAACCCATAATTTTGTATTCTTATTTAACTCTCATATTTTCACCATACATATTGTTTTTTGTATTTTTTTCATACTCCAAGGAAAGAAACATAACTTAGAACTCCTATGATTCTAACAGTATGTGTATTTACCTTAAGTATATTACATTCTCCTTATATATTTTTAGAAGTAAAAACCTTTATGTGAGAGTGCATTTCTCTTGTTGCATGTGTATCATACATATATCATATGCATGCTAAATTTTCTTCATGTGTTTTAATTAGTTATTTCGTGGGAGCAAGAGAAGCTACTTAGGACAACAATGCAAACTCTAGCACAGTCCATATAGACAATGACAATGGAGGAAAACAAAAAAAGGAAACATGAAGGAGATATGTGCTTGATAATGTAAACCCAACACTAGACCCTAAAGCATGTCTAGCATCTCTCAAATATAGCACATAGAGTTTAAAGTTGAATTGTGCCACTTGTGAGTTTGCTAAACGTATTAAAAGAATCTTCATAATTAGGTGCTGTATATTTCAAATGCATTGTGAATAAGTGTGTAATGCACACTCGCCTTAATAGGTTAGTGAATACACACACATGCTTTATTTGTAGGTGCTTAGGAACGTGATAGGAATGGAAAAGACTTTGATAATGCTAGACAAGAAAGACCTCATCCACCTCCACACTTTACTCCTCAAGTACCATCTACACCAAACCCTTCGACTCCCTTCACTCATCAAGCTCCATATCCTTATACTCCTATGCTGCCATATGATTATCACTGTTATTCATATTGTGCTTCAAATGCTCAACAATATGCTTCGGCCATTCGTCATATGGTTACTATTATTCTTATGTTTTATAACCACAAGCACCCTCACATCATTGTTCACCATCTCCTCGCTCATCCAGTCATTTTCCAATCTATTGTCCACCATTTTCTCATCCATCCTATCATTTTTCAAGCAATTCTCATCGTCGTTTACTAGCACACTCATACGATTGTTCACCACCTCACAATGAGGCATTCTCATCGTTCTTTACTAACACACTCATATGATTATTTACCACCTCACTCTGAGGCGTTCTCCAATCTGTTTGCATCATCAACCAACACACTCATACAATCATTCACCACCTCACTCAAGGCATTCTCCAATCCATTTGCATCATCATTTGCCAACACACTTATACAATCATTCATCACCTCACTCCAACCATCCTCACTCTTGAATTGTCCCTTGTACATACGTCTCTTAGCTTCAGCTTTGTGTGTGTGTATTTGTTTGATCTAATATCTGCTTTGTGTCTTAGATTGGGATTTAGGAATGGTGTACATTCTAGGCATTTCAAGTAAAGAAAGTGTTTGCCAATCGAATGTTCAAGATTACAATGCTCTCTCTATATATAATATATGTTATAAACCAATTAGGTTTTAGATTGTATGATTAAAGTAAACTTGTTAGTATATTATATACTTAATTAATATTATGCTCGTAAGTTACTTGACAATATAAATTTAAGTTAAGATCATTTCAGAATTTTTATTAAATAAAATTGAATGTACATACTTTATACACATTTATAAAATATGTTAAATTAAATAAATGAATTTTCTAGTATTCCAGGGAAATATTTAAACTAAACTTTCATCTAATGGTTTCTAGATGTGACATATAAAAAAGATATACATGTATATATAAAATATTTTATATAATTGTGTATTGCCTACAAGTTTCTTGTCTGCCGATGTTATGACCCATATAACAAATAAAAGAATATTCCCTAGAAGGTATAAGCCAGAATATTCTTAAAGAGATATACCTAGATCTAAGAGAATTAAGGGCACCTTAATATTAGAAGCCTTTTTGGAGAGCAGCATGTGAAGACTATAGACAACTCAGGGGAGTGTCGGGTGGTTTTATGAGGGTCTCTAGTTTGTATGTAATGGTGCCTAGCAATTGGTATCGGAGGAAGGTTCGAGATGAGTGCTTGGTGGGAAGGAGAGGATAATATCACTGTGTGGAGATGTTGGACACTGAAAGGCAAATTGTCCAAGGAAGGGTTTCATTAGTGGCAAGGATAAGTAAATGCCTAAGAAGCTTCAGGAGATGGAGTGTGGAGAGGAGCACAAAGGAGACTTCTCTAAACCACAAGGTAAATTTCTGTTTGTTCTTGCTCAACATGTAAACTGCATGGCACGAGAGGAGCCACATACACATGTTATTGTGGTGGAGGGACGACTTGGTGAGCATCCAGTGCTAGTCTTTGTGGAAGCAGGAGTAGCGATAACATTGTGTCAACAAAGTTAGTGGGAGTGCAGCTTGCCCACGAAGATTGTGCCTCAATACAAATTTGAGGGCTCAACTATCACATAAGCTACAGTGCTTGTGTGGAGGAGTTACAGCTGGAGGTTGGCAAAACTCAGTTGGTGGAGCTGCACGAAGACTGTGCCTCAATATGAGATTGAGGGCTCAGCTATCACATAGAGCTATAGTGCTTGTGTGGAGGAGTTACAGCTGGAGGTTGGTAAAACCCATGGTGGAGATGCACAAAGACTGTGCCTCAATACGAGATTGAGGGCTTAGTTGTCACAGAGAGCTAAATTGCTTATGTGGAGGAGTTACAACTAGAGATTGGCAAAACCCAGCTGGTGGAGACTTTCTTTCTTGTGGAGCTAGTGCGTGTGGACCTCATCTTTGGGATGAGTTGAGTGGAGCAATGGCCAATTCCTAGCAATGTACAAGAGGTACGGAGTTTCTTGGCATGGCTGGTTATTACCAGCAGTATGTCAAGGATTATGCCAAGAAAGCTTCTTCATTAATTAAGTTACTAAGGAAGGACGTTCCCTTTGCATTGAGTGCTTCAGAGGAGAGCAATTTCCAAGCTTTGAAACAAGCTTTGGTACGTGCACCAGTTTTATGTATTGCAGATCCCTCTAAGCCTTATAAGGTATCGTGTGATGCAAGTGGAGTGGCCATTGGAGCTTGTACTTATGCAAGAGGGAAGGCCTATTGCTTATAAGAGTCGTACTTGAATCCTGCAAAGCAACAGTACTCAATGTATGAGCAAGAACTAATGACTATTGTTAATGCATTATAAGTTTGGAGGCACTATCTTTATGGTGCAAGTTTCAAAGTGTTTATAGATCACAAAATTTGGTGTATATGTTCAAACAGAAAGAGTTAAACTCTCAGCAAGCTAGCTGGATGGTTAAGCTCATGGAGTTTGGTAAAATTCCTATTAAACATTGCGTGGGAAAGGCTAACGTGGTGGTAGATGTGTGTCACACGTTAGGAGAGCCACAGTGGTTGAAGATTCCAAACACGCTTATGTAATGCATTAACAAGGTCAGTGAGTTTAGCCAGGTAGTTCAACATGCTCAAGCACAAGACGCTGAGGTGCAGGAGCTCAGAAGATAGCTAGAGCCACCATTCTCATTTCCATCATGATCGCCTTGAAGGCTAGTCATTTTGGGGGGAGGAAAACGTATGAGTTGATTAAGAGGAGGTTCTATTGGAGGAATATGAAAGCTGATATCATAGAGTACTGCAGGACTTGTGACAAGTGTCAGCAAGTAAAGGTGCTCAGGGAGAAAACCAGGTGGCTATTAGTACCATTGCCTATTTTGGACAAGCGATGGGGCAGTATCTCTATGGACTTTATCACCCATTTGCCAAGGACACAGTGGCATTGGAATGAGTCCATATTATACTATGTTTGGACGGCATACCAAGACACTTTTTGAGCTAGGTTTAGCAAGTAAGAAAGCTCAAGGCAACATGGATGAGGAAGCTAAAGATCTGAGTGTTGAGCTTGAAAACATTTAGAGTTTGTGCAAGAAGAACTTAAAAGTAGCTCAAAGCCAGCTATCAAGTTTGTTAATGAGCACAAAAGCTTTCAAGAGTTCCAGGTGGGAGATTATGTATATCTACGTGGTATTTGCCACACATGTAAGGCGGAACACTGTGCCTTACGAAAGGGACACACTAATAAGTTGTCTCCCAGGTACTCAGGTCCTTATAAGATTATGGAGCGTATCGGTAAAGTGGCATATCGACTATGGCTACAAGAAAGAGTGAGGGTGCACCCAGTGTTTCATGTTAGCCAATTAAAGAGTACTCATAAGGAATGAGTCCGGGTAGATTCTTTGTGGATGTACGAGGCTAATGATACAGAACTATTTGAGTAAGTTATACTGCCCTTGAGGTCCATATAACAAATCAAAGAATATTCCTTAGAAGGTATAATCTAAAATATTCTTAAAGAGATATACTTAGATCTAAGAGAATTAAGGGCACCCTAATCTTGGAAGCCTTTTGGAGAGCAGCGTGTGGAGACTAGAGACAGCTCGGGGAGGTCGAGTGGTTTTACGAGGCTCTCTAGTTTGTACATAGTGGTGCCTAACAGCCGATAACAAATCTATGGACCATTTGAATAGATTATTTTATTGCTATTAGGAAAACCCTTCACACACCTATATATATATATATATATATATATATATATATCCAATCCATCTTAGTTAAGTTAAAAAATTTCACCCTGTGACTTAGCACATTCCTCTAGCATATTCAGTTTAAATAAACACACATGCATTGAAGCATAAAACTAAAGCAAATTATTTATTGTAAATTTATTATTTTTAAATAAAATTTAAAATGGAAATGTATACTGCATTATTGATATCCAAGCCTTTCACTTTAAATATAGATTGATCTGATAGCCACTATGCGATGTTAGGATTATGAAAGTTTGGCTAATAATACAAAGGGTGAAAAATACAGTTATTTTAATAGTTCATTAACTATTAAAACTACTATATTTTGCCTACTGCAGTGTTATTGGGCTCATGCTTGATTAAATAATGATAAAATGCTTTTAATTAATGCATATAAATTAATTAAACTAATTCATTATGGAGGGGAGCTACCCAACGTTAGTGAAATATATAAACACACACACATACTTGTTGCTGAGTCACTGTGAGCGGGCAACAAAGTTGGTGATGCCTGGGTAGGATGATGGAACAAGTAAGCACAAAAGTGACAAGATTTCCTACCATTTTCATAAGTGCAAAGCAGCACACAAACACACACAAATAATGATAAAAATACTTGTACAGAATCCAATATACACCTACATAGATACCATACGATCAGAGGTAGAAGAAAAATTCAAATTGTGGAACGGTTGACCGATGCCAATACAGGAGAAACCCACTACAATACCCTCCTTGTCTCTCATGTGCATAGCTGTCTCTTAAGCCATGGTTTATCTTGCTAATCTCTTGCTCCAATTTATACCTAGTCTATACCAAGCACAAGTGTATGTATACAATACATGAGCTTATGTTCTGCTAAGTCTGACATAAGAACACAGTAAAATTATACAGCATGGGTGTGCATGTGTACATTCACATTACACAGTATATATTATTAACAGACATGAATCTCTATAGTAATATAGATAATCACCCGGGCTTGAGTTTTCAAAGTAATATTACAGATTTCATTGCCATCAATGCTGAGTTAAGTATGGTTTCCATCTGAAAACTGAGCACAATAAGCCAGTCAGTATACAACAAACTCTCTCTCTCTCTCTCTCTCTCACTCTCTCTCTCTCTCTCTCTCACACACACCACACACATGTACTTACTACTTTGCCCAGTCTCTAGACAAGAGGATCGTGAAAGGGATTGCCATCTTGTGCAGTAACCTGAGTTGAGGTTGAAGAATATCCCAGAAATGGAGAAGCAGGTATACCAGGTTGATCTTGAACCTGTAGATTTGTAAGAGCATTCAAACAATCTTTATAATCATACATAAAGTGTGTTTAAAATCTATCTATCTATATTTATATGTATATGTATGCATGCTTAGCTTTTATAGCACAATCTTAGATTGATGTGTGTGTGTGTGTGTATGGGAGGGTGTGTAATACTTAAATGGTTGGATTTGATGGCTGTGTTGCTGAATGGCTGTGGACGTTCCTGTTCTTCGACACCCAAGATTTGGTCACTGGTTTGTGAGTGTTGCATTGTAGTTGGTTTATTGCATGTTACAAAATCTTATATTGTTAAGCACGTGCACACACACTCACACACTCTCTCTCTCTCACACACACACACAATTAATAATTACACCGGTCTCATTTTGAAATTTTGCATATTAATACTGAAATTTTTGTGGTCAACCCAAAACCCTAAATATAGACCAGTGAGTATTAATAAACATCAGCCGTCGATGCTTGACATTCTAATTAAAGCCAGAATATTCCGTCAAATTACGGTCCTAAATATGGTATATTCAGGTGACTAGCCCTAGCGGAGCAGAAGAATGGCTATGGCGACGGGAGTTCGCTCTATCGTGTCTAAGCTCGCTCGTTCCCAGAAGTCGATCTCAAATCCTCATCAGGTTGTCTCTCGTCGTTCCATGTCTGGTGGAGGTAATAAATTCACTAATTTCATTACATTTTACACACATGCGCATGCCCGATTTTGTATAGTTTTTTTTAATTCCAGGGCACGATGATGTGCACAGAGTGAATTGGTACCAAGCGCCTTTGAAACCCATGACTTGGAAGGAGCACCAAGTAAGTCAATCCTGTTCGTAGTGTCCCTGTTTGTATGTTAACGTGTATACTAGTGTATGCTTGTGCTGAACCTCGTGTATATCTAGTGTACGGATATACAATGAACAATATATATATGTATATCTATACATATAATTTATGTTTATAAGCTAATTGACGTATATATGGGTACGTTTATGTGTATTGAATGCATTACATCCTTGTTATATGCATAGTTGTGAATATATATATATATATATATATATATAGAGAGAGAGAGAGAGAGAGAGAGAGAGAGAGAGAGAGAGAGAGAGACGCTGTTGTACAATATGTACAGACATGTATACTTCTAAAGGTTACTTAAAAATGTTCAATGTCCGTTATGAGTCGTTGGTTCTGGAACTATATATGTATATTTCTGTACATATTCGTATAGACATAGATAAATATGCATACATATATATATATATATAATTATAATTATAATAAAAAGTTGTTTGTTCTGAAACTATATCTATGTACACACACACATATATCAATGTTTTATGTTTTCAGATTGTCTTGGGGTCTATCGCAATGTGGGGTGTTCTCATCTACGGTGGATACAAGGCTTTCTCTAAATGAGTTTTAAAAAATAGACTCTTCTTTTGGTTTTTGAATTAAATAATTAAGTGGTCTTTATTTATTAAATCCAATGTTTAAATGTGGTTTATTTACTAAATAATTTAGCTGTTACACTATTATGAGCTGATTTCTGTTAGAATTTAAAATATTATATTTTTGTTTGTGTATTTTATCAGGGGAAAATTCCCTTGAAATTTTATATTTTAAATTTTAAAATTTTCTATAATTAACCAACTTACTGTGGATATAAAAATAAAACTTTGATTGTTAACAAATTAATAAAAAATAATAATTTTAAAAACATTATTTAAATAATAATAGGATAAAAAATAAAATGGAAATTAATCTGATTCATTACTTTAAATTAAATTTAAATAATGTTTTTAAACCAATAAAGTGCATAAGTTATGAATTTTAAAAAGACTACCAGAGATGAGTGAATACCAAATATGATTTCGATTAGGTCTTAAATCATACAAGGTATTTATATTAAGTGTCTGCGCCAGGATTAGCTTATTTGGTGCCAAGTAAATCCTAGATTAGCTAGCCTAGATTAGGTAACGCCCAGATTAGTGTGCCTGAATCCTAGCGCTACATGGCACCTTCATGGCAGAGTATACATGGTATATATATGTAGTATATACCATGGAACCTTACATTATCCCCTCTCAAGATGCGACGTCTACCTATCCAGGTTGTCCTCCTCCTTGGATGAGTGTCCACTTGTGGAATGGGAGTAGCTGACACACATGAGCAACATGTTGTGACTCCCGAACACCATCACAATGCTTCAAGCGATACACTTACGTCTCCAATTGCTCTTCAACACTCCAAGGCCCATGGACTAAGAGGCATACAAGCAAAGGAGGAAGCAACCGAGTTCGTAACGCTAGTGACGTTCATGCTTACGGGAAGAATAGGGAGTCGGATCACCAAGCGATTGGCAAACGGTTTTTGTAGGGCATGGGAAGGAGTCATGGTAAATTGGGCTGATTGCCTTAAGCAGTACCTAGTTCCGGCTCTAACTAGTGGAATTTACGAAGTTTGAACCAGCACTGAGCAAAGGGCTCCCACGACCAACCATATTGCTATTATGACCACAGGCTTGTTCGGCCGGAATAGCAATGAGATGGCTCAGACGCCGGTTCTCTGTTGAATCATGTTCCTCTGTTGACTTCGGGGGGTTCTGGCTATTCCTCATATCTTGTTCCTCTGTTGACTCCGGGGTTCTGGCTACAGAGGAACAGGAGTCAACAAAGGAACAAGCGACGACAGAGGAACAGGACTCAACAAAGAAACAGGCGACAACAGAGGAATAGGACTCAACAGAGGAATGCGTCAACAGAGGAATGGCGTCAATAGAGGAACATGCGGAAGGTAGCCCCTTTCCGGACCAGGAATCACCAGGGTATGGGACGCCGAAACCCATACACGCAATTCCCTAGCCGTAGGATTCCACTACCACCAGAATCCCCGGCAGAAAACAATCGAGCAATCCACCGGACCCAACTAGGGAGAAGGACAAGCCCAAGGACGAGTGCAAGAGTAACTACCAACATTTCCAGGCCGACGGACGATGGACCTCCATGGCCTATACCGAGCTCGCAGAGGCCTTCGACCAGCTAAAAGAAGCCATGATGGTATATGACAACCTCGACCTCCCAGTGGTGTGGAAGAACACGATGACATAGTGACGGAACTCACGGAACGACGGCAGGAAGCCTGGAGGTTACCCAAAGGCTAAGGAACTACTGAGTCAAGGGGGTCGATTGTGTATGTTAACACTGAAGAGAACGAAGGACGCCTAGGAAAGCTGGAGCGAGAGGAGAGTGGAATTCGTGGAGGCTATACAGTGAGTGCAAAACTCTCTTAGGGCTACTCAATGACGACCAGGACGCTCGCAGCTAGGTCATAGTAGGAAAGGAACAACAGATACAGGAACGCAAATCTCGGTTAGAATGAAGGTGTGGGGAGCCTCGCGGAAGCACAAGCAAAACTGACGGCGGTCAGAAGGGAGTTACTAACAAGGACTCAACTCTTAAAGGCCATTACCACACCTACAGCAGCCAACCAAGACCCCTACTCAGGAAGCCAGAGGCGAGCGACACAAGGCCATCAAGCATGGGACAGGAGCACGGCCAGCCAGGGAACCGGACACACTGCGAATCACTGCCTTCGAACAAAGGGGGCATGGCCGCCAACAAGCTCAGCTCCTCGCGACAAGGGAACAGGAGCTACAATACTCCGAGAACAAATGCAAGACCTGGGGGATCAGCTCAAGCAGGCTTGGGAGCAACAAGCAGGGTTCAAGGCAAAGCTCCGGAGGGTGATCGCGCTATGGGAAGCGACCATCGCCACACTAAAGACCACGCTAGCCACAATGGAGAACAAAATCGCCATGTAATGGAGCTCCAAGGGGTGGATACCTAGGGCATGGCCCGAGGATGTGCCAACAAATAAGTCCGGGCCTCTAATTGACGGTGGTCAAACATCGTCAAACGGCTAGCCGGCATGGACCCCAACTAGCGCGAACGAGCAACGGGACGAAGCACCAGATAAGGGAGGTACCTCAGGTACAAACTGATAGCGACCGATGTCAGGTAGCGGTGTGTAATTAAGCGTAGATCCGATCATCTGGACCAATTACCCAGGGTACGTAGGACAACACACATGAGGGAGGCGCATAAATGTGATAGGCAGGACTCTGTCACATGGCGGCAGGACTAGTAGGAAGGCGCCATCTATACCAGGGTCTAGCGTTAGGTAACCCACTATATAAGCAGGAAGGCGGTAGTGGGTCGAGGTCTTAGAAGTCAAGTCTGCATCTTATATTTGCTCCTCTATCGGAGATAGTTTGTACTCGGACAGGCAATATTAATATATCCATATTCCTTTTATTCACCTTACAAGCGGGTGTTCCCCACTTATCTTACTCCTAGGCTCAGCAACACTCTTTGCCAAATCACCGTAGTAGAACTCCCTACCCTGTACACGGCCCCTCGCGGCGTCCGGGTAGAGGCCATCCAACACCTTCCACCACTTCCGAGGCAAGGTCGGCTTGTCGGTCCAGACCCCTGAAGTTGGACGCTCTCCATAGTGTCCTAGTGACCACTATAGCTTCTTGAGAGCACCACATCTGGCCTGCGGAGTCCCCGACGATTAGCGATCGGGTATCATTGACCATCGGAGTCTCCTGCTATAGATTTGCTCCCAACCCACATCTAAAGTATCGATTCAAAGAATAAAGGATTTGTTGACGTCTGGATACCGCAACAAAGATGGAGATCCCAATAGTGCCTTAACGTCCTCGAACATCTTTTGACACTTTTGGACCACAAGAATCAAGCTCCTTACTTTAACAATTTCTCATAATGGGGCTGTTAGATCTAAGAACCACGACACAAAACCTTGCTAGGTGTGTTGCCTTCCCCAAGAAACGGTGCAACTCCACCACTGACTCCGGGAGTAGAAAATTCTTATATATCCAAGGTCTTCTTGGATTCGGCTTCACACCCTTTTTGTGATGATGAATCCTAGGTACTTCAAGAGAGGTACATCAGAACTTGCACTTCTACTCTTTCAACTTCAACCCGTATTGCACCAATCGCTACAGGACCCATTCTAATTGTTGCAGGTGCTCCTCCATCGTAACAGAGTGAATCAGAAGATCGTTAATATACGCATGTGCAAATTCTTCAAAGCCTTCCAATAGCTGGTTCATCATTCGTCGAAAGGTTGTTGGGACCCCAACCAATCCAAATGGCATAAACGTAAATTCATACAAGCTAGATGGTGTTTCAAAATGTTGTCTTTGCTGCATCTTCAGGAACCATATGGATCTGCCAATAGCAGAGATATTCAAGGATAGTGAAGTACCGGCTGTTCCCCAATGCCTCAACCAAATCATCCACCTTTGGTAGTGGATATGAATCTGGAATAGAAACATCATTCAATGGCCTGAAATCGATAGTGAAATGTGTAGTCCCATCCGGCTTTGGAAGTAGGTGTGGTTTCACAGCCCATGGACTTTGGGACTTATGTATCACCATCAACTCTAGCATCTCCCTTACACAACGATTTAGGATATCCTTCTCCTTGGAGAACGTCGCCTGAGCCCCATCCTGATGGGGTGAGTTGTACTAGTCGGGATGTGATGCCAAGTAGTCAACAAAGGATTCGCAGCTCCTATAATGGGCTTGAATAGGCTTGGATACCTTGCCAATAAGTTCTTGATGTCCTTGGCTCGTTGCTGTGGAGAAGGCTCTTCCTTAGGCACCATGATGCCTTGCAATGTCGCCGCCATGTCATGCAGTGCATGTCCTATAGCCTTCATTGGGGCATCTGGGATAAGTAGCATGCACGTCTCAAAATCACATCTTGCCTTGACCGCACGGAGCCAATTGACACCCAGGATGATGTCATAGACTTGGCTCGGCATTACCCACAATGGAAGTATATAATGGTATCCTCCTAACACCACAGGCATGTGTACAATCCGATGTGATCGAGCAAAAGACTTCTTATTAGCAAACACTATCTTCAAAGTCCACTCATCCGATACCTGTGCAAGTGCAAGGACTCAGTTACCAATCTATTGATAAAAGATATACCGGATTCAGAGTCCACCAGGACTGAAACTGGAGTTCCTTCTACCATGCCTAAGAACACAAACATAAAATGCCCGGTGTTCAGTAACTCAATCGAGACCCCTATGCCAGCACAAACATGGAAGAACAAAGGTGCTTTGGGAAGTGTTGACTTGCGCAGGAGTCAAATTCTTCAGAGGTGTACAATGTGCCTAGTGCATGGGTCCTCTGACACCCCATGCACTACTCCTTGATTTTTGGCTGAGGAAGCATCTCAACTTCTTCTGCAATCTCGATGGCTGTCATGACCTTATGCAAAGGGCGAAAAACTTTAGAACAAGGGCGAAACCTTTGAGCTGAAAGGAGAAAATTGTATTCAAGAAGAGAAATGAATACAAAATGAAAACACAAGGCCAAAGACTGATGTTGATGATTTTGAAAAACCTAGAGCTTGAACCCTATTTATATATCTGAGGTCCTAAGGATTGTGTGGTCCATAACTGGTTTGGAATGTGTGGTTCATAATTGGTCTAGAACATGCGTATGAATTACTCCTTGTTATTGATGGTATAATTCAGCATCCAGGATCATACGGACAAGTTGGCTAACACATATGTGTGTTAGCGAAAAGTCTCGGGTTCAAGTTCTGTGAAAAAACAAAAAAACTCATGATTCTTACACTATGCCTCTCCAGGTTTTGCAGGATATCGATGATGGAACTTGACAACAAGATCAAGCTGACCACGAACAAACCCAGTCCACAAATAGTGAAAGCTGACCACGAAATAGTGAAAGCTCCCAAGTGTTTCGAACAAGACAAGATGAGTAGAGTAGGCTCCCAAGTGTGTGTTCACTGGTTGGTTATCGAGTAGGCTCCCAAGTGTGTTCGAACAAGATGAGTAGAGCAGGCTCCCAAGTGTGTTCACTGAGCGGATAACCAACCAGTGAAAGAAGTCGGCCAGGTTTAGAAGGAGTATGATAAAAAAACATGCAATAAGAGATGGATCCGGATGGTTGGTGGAAGCTCGAGACGAAACGTTACATCAGAGAATCTCTCCAATGATGTGAAATGGGCCCAAGCATTAATAGTCTAGCTTGTCACAGGGACGTGTGGTTTGCCAATGACACCAGAGGAGCCACACTTGGTCACCAACTGTGAATGCTGGAGGAGAGGAACATGAACGATCAGCAGCTTGTTGTTGCAAATCCCGAGCACGTTGAAGATGATGCTGCACTTCTTCATGGACCTGTTGGAGATGCTCAACACGATCATTGGTAACAATGGTAAGGCCAGGAACCACGGGCAAGTTATAAGACCAGCGAGGATGAACACAGAGAACGCGAAAAATGGCGACACACCTATGGATGAGTGTGCCTTGTTATTGTACGCGATTCAGTAGCAGGAAGGGATCGACCCAATCATCTTGCAGATGAGAAATGAAACATCAGAGATATTATTCCAGAGTCTAAATCGTGCACTCCGTTTGGCCATCTGTTTCAGGATGGTGTGCAATAGATAGCTTCTTAGTGATATGTAGCCGATCTAGGAATCTCCGCCAGAATGCCAAAATGAACTAGGGACCTCAATCAGTGACAAGTTCATCAAGAAGACCATGAAAACAGAACACCTCCCAATACACCAGATCTGCAGCATCAAGACCCAACATGTCTTATTGTAAGGAATAAAGTGCACCATCTTAGAGAACCGATCAACAATGACTAGGACAGCATCAAACCCTCTAGAAGGTGGTAAATCAGTGAGGAAATCCATGGTGATGGAGGACCATGGGTGCTGAGCAATAGGAAGAGGTTGTAGTAGTCCAATCGGTCGATGACAAGGAAGCTTTGTACGCTGGCACGTGTCACAAGATCGCACAAATTTCTCAACATACATACAAAGCCAAGGCACCAAAAACATGCTGTACCAGCTCAATTGTCTTTCAAATGCCAAAATGTCCCGCAGTTGTGTTGTCATGGCAATGTTGGACAGCTCGCAACCTCAATTCTCTGTCCAGAACATAGATTTGAATGTGGTGGTACAACAACCCATTATGAAGATGAAAAGCAACATAATCTCGTAGTTGTGACCCTAAAGACAATGGCTGAACTCGTCAAACATGTGCAAGAACATCACAAGCAAACTCGTCTTAAGGAAGACTTTTTGGATTAGATCCAAAAATAAAGTGTCAACTGGAGTAAAGAACGGAAAAGCGCGTTCACCAATAACTGGTCAAAGCTCAAGATGACTCATTCTTGTTGATCAAATGGGATTTCACCTGGTACTGGAACTAGGTAACTGCGTCGAGATAAGGTATCTGCTTTGCCATTTAGATGATCGGGAGGATGAATAATCACGTATCAGAACCAAGACAAAGATTGTGCCCATCGTGCCTGACGCCGATTGAGAACTCGTGATGTTGCCCAATACTGGAGGTTCTTGTGATCACAATACACTTAACCACATGCGGGGAACCTTCAAGGAATCTGTGCCACTCCTCAAAGGCATTGACGATCGCCAACAGCTCCTTATTGTAAACATTGTAGTTGATCTCAGGTGCAGTGAACTTGCATGAATGAAAATCAATGGGATGGAGAAGATGATCTGGACCTTCTTGGGACAACACTCCATCAATAACAAAGTCAGAGGCATCAGCTTCCACGAAATATGGCTTCGCAGAGTCAGGATGGATAAGAACAGGTGCCGAAGTGAATGCCTTCTTTAGGAACTCGAACGCCTCCTTAGCCTCAAAGGAGTCAACTTCGTCAATGATAATGCAATCTTGAAGAAATCCCAAACGAAACGTCGATAGAAGTTCGCAAAACCTGAGAAAACATCGAACGTCATGAACATTTGATGGTCTCTCTCACTCTAATACAATCCGGACTTTTGCAGGATCCATGTGAACATCTTCAACTGAAACGATGTACCCCAGGAACTCGACAGACTGCTGACTGAAAGAGCACTTCTCCAACTTAGCAAACAGGTGGTGCTTCCGAAGCTTCTCCAAGACTAACTGTACATGCCGTTCGTGTTCTTCTCGAGTCTTGGAAAATATCAGGATGTCGTCTAGGTACATGATGAGAAACAAATCCAAGAAGTCCCAAAAAATATCATTACCCATGTGTTAGAAAACAGCAGGTGCATTTGTCAGGCCAAATGGTTTCTACGTACTTGAAATGTCCATAGCGTGTACGGAATGCTGTTTTCCACTCGTCCCCTTCTCGGATTCGAATGAGATTGTATGCTCCTCTTAAATCGATCTTTGTGAAATACCGAGCACTAGAAAGACGCTCGAGCATGTCGGAGATGAGCGGGAGAGGATACTTGTTTGAAATTGTGACCTTATTCAAATCTCAGTAGTCCACCACGAGCCGGAGACTTCCATCCTTCTTGAAAACAAAGAATACTGGGGCACCAACCGGTGATCGCGAATGACGGATAAATCTGGTAACAAGATTCTCCTCAATGTATTTCCTCAATGTCTCCAACTTTGTCGGTGAGAGACTGTAGATGGGACCGGAGGATGGCTGCTTACCCTCAATGAGATTGATAGGATAGTTGTACTCATGGTGTGGTGGCAAGGCAGAAGCTTTTTTTTGTCGAAGACGTTTGCAAAATCAGCATACTGCTTTAGTAAGGCAGGGAATAGGAACAGAAACATCCTTATCAGAGCAGGGATAGATTGTGATCGCGAACATGGAAGCTGGGTCATGTTGGTTATCTTTCTTGAACTGCTTCAAGGTGATATGCGAGACTTGAAGCGGAGGAGGAACTGGAACAGGATCAAAATCAAAGAGTGTGGCCGGAGTTGAAACAGCTGGGAAATTGTTCATGAAACGTTCTTTCTAACCAGGATCCACCAACTCGATCCATGGCAAACCAAGGATAATCGTATAGTCCGGAATAGAAACAACATTGAAGAAGATGTTGCACACAGCACCGCAAGCAACAACCTCAACGAACTCTGTGTCATTTATTACCGCTCCAGATTTGATATCTCGTCCATCAACGACCCGTACAAAACCAGAAGTCTTCAAAGGATGTAGACGAATCCCGTGCTTGACAGTAAAATTCTTGTCGATGAAATTTGCATTTGCTTCGCTATCCACCAAAGCTTTACAAAGAACTCTACCTCTGGCGTCTTCAGTTGCACCGGAACATGGAACGGCTTGCACACCTTCGTGGATGGAATGGATCCAAGATGAGGAAGGGAAGATGTTTTGAGTGAAGAGCCTTGAGAAACATGAGTTGTTCCACGGCAATCCAGCTAGACGGCTCCTATTCGGGCTGAATCTTCTCGTTTCCCGGCAGCACAGCAAGGGCCACTTCACGAGCTTGCTTTGGACGTCGATGACAATTCTCCAGCTTGTGGTATAGGTCCCCACAGTATAAACAAAGCTTGTATTGAATCTGCTTCTGACGTTCGGTTGGCAAAAGCTTGCCTCGACGTGATCGCCCTAATTCCATTAGGGATGGTTCTAATGAGAAGATGATGGATCAGTAGAAGAAACAGGGACTGGAAAAATGGAAGAAGACGGCACCGGGAAGAAAGAAGGATGCCGATGTTCTTATTTCTACTCGATCAACAGTTTGTCATAACAGATTGCCAACTCTATCATGCTGGTGAGGTTACTGGAATAGCAAAATTCAACAACATATCTTTGATCTCGTCCTACAACCCTGACTAAAAAACCTCCTTGAGAGCATGATCTCCCCAGGTGATATCACAAGTAAGGAGTTGGAACTTCGACAATACTTTGTTACCGACATACCCCCTTGGTGAAGCTAGTAGAGTTTGGTGATGGCAGCACTCTCACGATCCACATCACTGAACATCGCCCTGAACCGTTCCACAAACTCCTCAAAATTCTAAGGATCGGATCATTGTTCTCCAACAAGAATGAGAACCACGAAAGAGTAGAACCAGAAAGCAGCGACCCAATCAATCCGCCTTAATAAGTTCTGTGCTGTAGCACCTCAGCTGCATCATGATCTGCAGATGAACTTGATTGAGAAAACCTCGGAAATTCAATCGGGTACCATTAAACTTTTTGAGCATGCTGATTTTCAGCTTTGGAGAATTCGCACGTTGTCGGAACTGATTATTCTCCAGGTGTAGTTGTTTGATCTATTGCTAGAGGGTAGCAACTTGCTCATGAAGAGCATGCTCGGACATGATGAGTCGAAGAAGAAAATCGAAAAAAAAAAAAAAAAAAGAGAAAGAAAAAAAGGAAATAGGATTGATGACAAGCGGGCAGAGAAGCTTATTACTACCTCAGAATCATTCAAACTGTCACAACATTGTGCAAAGGGTAAAACTTTTAAAACAAGGGTGGAACCTTTGAGCTGAAAGGAGGAGATTGTATTCAAGAGAAAAATGAATACAAAATGAAACACAAAGCCGAAGACTAGTGTTGAATGATTCTGAGAAACTTAGAATTGGAACCCTGTTTATATTTGAGGTCCTAGGGATTGTGTGGTCCACAACTGGTCTGGAATGTGTGGTTCACAATTGGTCTGGAACATGTGTATAAATATACACCTTGTTGTTGATGGTATAATTCAGCATGCATGATCATACGGATAAGTTGGTTAACACGTGTGTTAGCAAAAAAGTTTCGGGTTCAAGTTTTGTGAAAGGCAAAAAATAATCCATGATCTTTACAATGGTGGCAAATTGATGTTGATTTGCACATGCTCATGCAACATGTCCCCAACCTTGGGACCAAATCCCTCTACCAAGTCAAAAATAATCCATGATCTTTACAGTGGCGGCAAATTGATGTCAATTTGCACATGTTGATTTGCACATGCTCATGCAACATGTCCCCAACCTTGGGACCAAAACCCTCTACCAAGCCAAAAAATAATCCATGATCTTTACAGTGGCGGCAAATTGATGTCGATTTGCACATGCTCATGCAACATGTCCCCAACCTTGGGACCAAATCCCTCTACCAAGCCAGCCAAATCAGGACAAAGAGCCGGCCAAAACAAGCCCAAACGTAAAAAAATCGTTGGTCAATTCGTCTACATGAGTTTGGTGATGAATGTCAATCCTTTATAAGGAGGGGCCTCTACCAAGCCAAAAAATAATCCATGATCTTTACAGTGGCGGCAAATTGATGTCGATTTGCACATGCTCATGCAACATGTCCCCAACCTTGGGACCAAATCCCTCTACCAAGCCAGCCAAATCAGGACAAAGAGCCGGCCAAAACAAGCCCAAACGTAAAAAAAATCGTTGGTCAATTCGTCTACATGAGTTTGGTGGATGAATGTCAATCCTTTATAAGGAGGGGAAGGAGGACGTAGTTGCGGATGCTTTGTCGAGAGTAAGATAACTAAATGTTGTGGAAAGAGTGGAGAGTTCGCTAATTGATATGATCAGGGAAGCTCAATTAAAGGATAATGATGTACAACAACACTTGAACAATCTAGTGGAATCGTATTCGAAAGTTGATAGTTTGTTACTTTATAAGAACAGACTTGTTGTTCCAAAGAAGGCAGAGTTGATCGCAACCATCATGTATGAGATGTATGATAGTCCATTTGCTGGACATTTCGGGGAAAATAAGACGTATGAATTGGTGAAACGTTGCTTATATTGGGACCAAATCCCTCTACCAGGCCAACCAAATCAGGACAAAGAGCCAGCCAAACAAGCCCAACCGTACATGTTCTGTCATGTTGGGGTCCGCACAATTGACCAAGTTCTGAACCTTAATCTCGAATCATTGAACGGTCTCTCCCGATGCTTGCTTCAAATCATGGAGCTCACGAAAAGTTGCAGCAGAATCCTCAGGCTTACCAAAAGCTTGTTTAACTCGCTGGTGGCCCAACCGTACATGTTTTGTCATGTTGAGGTCCACACGATTGACCAAGTTCTGAAACTTGATCTCGAATCATTGAACGGTCTTTCCCAACACTTGCTTCAAATCATAGAGCTCACAAAAAGCTGTGGCAAAATCCTCAAGCTTACCAAAAGCTTATTTGAATCGCTGAGAGAAGAAGTTCCAATCTTATCGATCAAGAATAGGGACACCATTGTACCATTGCAAGGCATGCCCTTGCAGACATGTTGGGAACTCTCATAACCACTGGGATTCAGACCATCCATGGTAATCAACAATCCCTTAAAAATGTTCCCACCAATGGTACACAGCTACTCCACCTCCCCCTTAAAGAACTTTGGATAAACACGTGGATTTGAACCTAACAGGTGTGGATTGGCACTTTGCAGTATACTGACATTTTGTTGCATACCTTGGTGAATTTCTCGTAGGAGAGCAGTTTAATTTGCCATTCTCAACTGCAATGCATCAAATAATTGCAACCACCTTTCTTCATTTGCCATCGCGAACAAGAACACAAAATATGATTCGATGAGGTTTTGATTTATATAAGGTATTTATACTAAGTGTTTGCACCAGGATTAGCTTACTTGGTGCCAGGTAAATCCTACTGTCCAGATTAGCTAGCCCATATTAGGTAGCGCCCATATTAGTGTGCCTGAATCCTATCACCTCCATGGCAGAGTATACATGGCATATATGTGCAGTATATACCATGGAACCTTACAAGATACTATTTGTAAATGTTGTGTCGGAATATCCAGCTGTCTGATAAATGAGGACCGTAGACAAGATCGATGGGAGGATGCTGCGTGTTGAGAAAGATCCCTAATTGTGTTTTATCTGTGTTTAGTGGCTATGGCTTCGTCTAGCTCGGGGAAGAAAGAGATGAAGAAGAAAGCTCTCTGGGGATGTTCCATGGCGGACACGACCGGGTGAGCCCCCAGTTCCCCGGATTTCTCCCCCAAATTCTCTCCTTTCCCGGAAATCCCATAATTTCGATTACGCCGTCAGTATCATGAAGGTATGCCTCAATGGACTTTTATCTATATAAATTTGTAATCAGTGTTCTGGATATAGTTAGCATGCATATGTTCAAGATTTTCATTCTTTTCTAGGAGTTTTGGTGGTTATTTGGGCTTACAAAGATTTGGATATGTGAAGTTATAATATAACTCGGTATATATAATCAAGTATATATATAACTGTATACATAGTATTCTGGATTTAAATCCATCATATATCATAACATAATCACGTTGCCCTTGTTTATTTATTTGTTTACAGTCTGATATACGCTAAATAGTATTATTGCATATAGTAAGAGCTCTACGGAATATATATAATGCGTGTAGAATGGCACGTTTTCATTTATTACATGGTAAGGCTTTCGTAAACGCACTTGTCAATGTAACGGATCCGTTATTTATGCATTGTGTATAGAGAAGTCTATGTGAACTAAATCTTAGTATATGAGATAGCCAGACTTAGTGGATATTTATTCATCTCTATTCTTCGTGTGTGTGTGTGTGTACACACACACACACACACACACACACAGATATATATTATATATATATATATATGTGTGTGTGTGTGTGTGTGTGTGTGTGTGTATGTATGTATGTACATATACATCGATAACGTGTATGTATCTCTCCCTCCAATTCTGTCCTTGCCCACAAATCTGAATATTCGATGCTGCCCTCGGTATAATGCATCCATAATGAATGATTCTATATCAAAGTATGCTTAATGAAATTTAGCCCATAAAATCCCCAAGAATCCCATAAAACAATGAAGATGCAAGCATACCTTCATGATACCGAGGGTATGTACCACTATGCATCCACGCAATAATTGCTGTATTCATAAATAATGTGTGCCTTGTGTACACACACAGACACATATAGATACATATGTGTCTGTGTGTGTACACAAAGCAGGCATTTTTATGAATACAGCAATTATTGCAGTGGTACATATGCACATTTATTATATACATATCAGGCTTATACACACATGCCCATACACACACACACAAACCAGTTTTATAATAGCATTAAAGTAACATTTAGCATTTTATGTTTGTTTATTGGGATATTCTACAGCATCCAGATCCGATTGGTATGGGACTGGCAAGCGAAGCAATGGTTGAAGCAGCAGGTCCTGAATGCATTATTCCTGGCCTTGCCAAGCCTGTCAGAATTCTTGGTTTCCAGGTGTGTGTGTGTGTGTGTGTGTGTGTGTGTGAGAGAGAGAGGAGAGAGAGAGAGAGAGAGAGGAGGAGATGTATGCGGTTATGAATGTTAAACTTTAATGAACGTGCTCATATGTAGCAAAATGTGTAAATATGTCTGATATGTAAAAATATTTAAAGATTAATTAAATATTGACTTAATTTATCCATTCTTAGGTATGGCCAATTGAGCTTAAACCCAGAATTGACACGAAAGCATTGCAACCAATTGGGCGGGAGCTTAGAACATTGAATAAGGTACGTCATATGTATATGATTAATAATTTTAGTGCACGGTATTAATACAATATTACTTATATAATATCAATAGTCATATGTAAAAATATGTATATTTATATCTTCTTTATACAGTTGTTGGAGAAAGCATACGACCTCACACAAGCACCGTTTTCCAGTAGGTAGCATATTTTTGTAACAGTAAGAGATTTTTTTTATATATTTATAATAATACTTTAATTGTATTTTTCTGGCTTTATATATATATATATAGACAGACAGAGAGATAGATAGATAGATAGAAGAATATCTTTCAGTTACATAACTTATTTATGTATTAAATCAGATTATCAATGTTTCACACACACGCACATGAATATTTTTTGCTTTTGGATGCGCTCGGATACGAAGTGTATGTGAAGAATATGTGTGTGTGTGTGTGTATTTTCCATATGTATGAATATAATATATAATATAGAGATAAAAACCTCTGTACACTTTATAAAAAATTTAATTAATACTTCATACAAATTCTAGGTCAATTATAATTGCTTGTTTATTAATACTGTTTAGAATTAAATTTATGTTTCCCTTTTTTTAAAGCTGATATGGCATTTGGATAACGCGGCATCGAACGCGATCTTATGTATATATCATTTTCCGAGGTATATACTTACCCATGTATGTATGTCAAGATTATTTTATTGGTTTACTTTGCCAATACATTAAGATTTATGAACCTTAATCAAATAAATTAAAAGAAAAAAACTATGACACTTTGCTTCTAAGTAACAAATTCAAATAACAAAAATACATTTACAAAACTTTAATTTAAATTTGAGTAGCCCTAAAGAAACTGTAAAAAGGGCCCGTACAAGCGTTGGTTAATTGTTCACTGGCTCAGATATTTCTCTTTACATTTTGACTTTACATATATATTTATAAGAATACGCAACTTCTTATTGCGTTAATAACATTGAAAACGATCTGTGAAACATATATAAAAATGCACATACACGTAATGTATTATAATGTTTAATTAGAGTAGTTCGACATGAAGAAGAGTTTCAAACAAGCATAGTGTGTATTTGTATATTCATAAGGTGTATCATTTCTTAGTACAGATGTACTTTACTGTCGACGGCCAGATCAGTAGTTGAGGTACATGCCGTAAAAAGAGTATTAAATTTAATTATAGTAAAATCTGTTTATTGGAAAATACAGTTTAAACCTATTTTTCATAATTAAATATAGTTAACTATTATTAATAAAACAGGAAGGAAATTTAGGGTACAAATTTGTGTTTGTTTGCTTGCTGGCTATGGCGATGAGAAACAGCAGGGAGATGGAGGAGATGATTGAGGACCTGGAGAAGCTCGAGAAGCTTGTCGCCACATTGCCCGCCTCTCCTCCGCCGTCCCCAACCCCCAATCTTCCGGGTAAATTCACATTTCTTTGTGTACATGTATATATTTGTAGTCTGTATACAGGTGTATCGTGAATTTTTAAATATGTTTTATATTGTACACACACACACACATGCAGAAAATCGATATTTGCAGTGCGTGTTCACTAGATACTCAGTGCTCTTTTCTAATAAGAAAAAATTCCAAGAGCATTTCTTTGTGTTTATGGGCATTTAAAATATCCCATAATCGTATATACAAAGTGTAATGTTTTTCATATATATAATTCTGAAAATCTAGCGATATATATATATATATATATATATGAAATTTCACATAGCAGGGGTATAAGCCATCCCTATACATTATATACAGTGTAGGTAATGCATATGTATTTGTGATAAAGTTGATCTAGTGTCATGCATCGTCCACTGGAATGGCACTTCGAATCTAAGTCCTGCAGTGTTACATGTGTGTGTGTGTGTGTGTGTGTGTGTGTGTGTGTGTGTGTGTGTGTGCATGTACCTATTCATAAAACAGTTATTACTGTATATGTGTGATGCATGATACATGTCGTTTACTATGGAATATCTAGTCTATCACTCCCACGCACACGACACACACACAGAGGGTGAGGGAGGGAGGGAGGGAGAGGGAGTCTAGCTTATGAAATTCAACACTTGTATTATGCACCAGGTTTGTCATTCTCTGTCTCAGGAATAGGACTAAGAGACACAGGAAGAACAGCTGCATCCTGGGAGTTGCCTAGAATGCCATCCGAGCTCATGGACAGCACATTAAGCCTTGATTTTGGAACGATTCTTGCTCCTGCAGGGATTTCCATCCCTATTTCTCCCAATCCCCACCAGAATGAGGCTTCTGAAGGTCGTGGAAGGCTTTTGGTGCATTATGTTGGTGGATCCATCACATTTCTTTTAAAGATTGCTGTTTTTGGTGCGTGTGTGTATATATACAGACAGACACACACACGTGTATGCCTGTATGTGTATGCATATATAAATATACGTTCTTTTATAAACGTGTGTGTATCGAATCTGTGCACTGTTATATTCAGTTTTACTTTTTAATGCACGCACAGCACCCACACACACACTTAGTGATTCTATTTATGCTTTTGCAGCATGGAGTGTGAGATTTCTGCGAAGAATATACAGGCAAATAAGGCAAAGACGAGCAGCTCGTAATATAAACCGGCTTTATGTTCTTCGTTGAGCCCTGCAGCTGTTCGCAAGTTAGTCGAGCTAGAAACAGTTGATTTTCTCCTCATCGACGTCCGACATCCTTCTGCTGTTCACGAAAGTCCATGTCCTCTCCAAACCGCTATCAGCATACACGGTAAGCTATGTATATATGTATGTATGTTTATTTACATATGTATAGGTATGTATATGTGTCTATGCATGAAGTTTGGATCCATGTGTATATTTGTAGAGAGAGAGAGAGAGAGTGAGTGAGATTAAGAACATATGTTGTATTAATTAAGTTGAATTAACTGAGATTTAATGCAGAACCTGAATTGGGGGCTTGCTTGCAGCTCGATAAAAATGAATGGAACGTTCGTTTTCCAAATGTTAAGCCGCCAGCAGCAACGGATGTTCTGCTATTTATTTCAACAAGGGGCCGTCGAGCTCAACAAGCCGCTTATATTGCTTCCCAGCTCGGTTTTAAGAAGTATATAGATAGATAGATAGAGAGAGAGAGAGAGATACACACACACACACAACATTCTTTAAAGAGGACAACTCTCTCTCTGTCTCTGTCTCTGTGTCTCTCTCTCTGCATATGCATGCACATTTGTATGCACGTGCATACATTATATCTATATACAGTGCATCCCATATATTACACAATTTGGATAGACATGAAACACGCATATTTCGGACAGACATCAAACACGCGTTATTGCTATATATTATCTGTACCGTTTTCCATTAGTTTTTTAAAACTCTATGAACTATGTGTGTGTGTGTGTGTGTATGCATGTATTTGTAATAATGTATAACAAAACATTATATACAGATGTTGTGTTCTTTCTGGCGGGATCCAGTCGTATACTAACCACACGGGGAGTACATACATCAATTTCTTAAGCAGGTTAGCATATACTTATCTTTAAACGGACATTCGGCGAATATTCTGTTCTAAATTACATAGGTGATCTAGGGACGCGGTTGCATTGTTGTTACTGGAGTTTAACGGAATATGCAAGAACCATTCCAAGCCGTATATCGTAGATGTACGCAGGTACGATGAGAGGTCATTTTATGGTTTTATTCCTGGCTCTTTTCACATTCCAGGTAGTTAAGTTTGTTTATTTTAATTAAGGTTTTAAGACTTATTTTTGGTCTTAATTACTTACAGCTGAAGAATGGCCGAAGGCTTTAGCTGTGGATGCAAGTGAGTGGGAGAAAATGTATAAGTTCCCAAAGTTTACAAAAAACGACGTCTTAATCTTGTATAGTAAGTTGTGTGTGTGTGTGGAGAGGATATACACATATAATTAACTAAAATTTACAAGTATACAGCGGTGCAATCTATATATATATATATATATATATATAGTCTAGCTTACTGTGAGAGACCATATATGAGCATAAACAACTAATTATTGCACAAACTCGTCTATATATTCACATCTATATTGTTCTACAGTCACACGCATATGATACATGTATGTATGTTGATCGTATATGTATAATATGTATATGATATAATATGATTAAATATGAGTCTCTTTCTTTCTCACAGATACATGCATATAAATGAAACTCTTTTATGTATCTTACTTTCCATATGGAAGAGGGTGTTTATATGCATGTAATTATAACTTATATATCTATTCTCAGATGTGCGTGTACATAGAGACATTTATATACAGATTTGTGACTCAGAGAGAAATAACCACCTTATTCAGGTAGAACTTCTAAACGAGCAATCTGGGTTGCTCAACTCTGTTCAGATGCGGGTTTAAACAGGTACACACTGGCTCATTTATTTGATTTGAGTGTGTGTGAAATTACTGCTAGTTACTTGAATGCATGTTTTTATAAATCAGATGCTATGTATATAATTCCGGAGCATACGGATGGCGTTTAGACGACACGGTACTGCCCTACACCGGTTATAAACAGGTACGAGTCTTATATCCGTATATATAATTATATAATATAACATGTGCTACGAATGTTACAAGCACACGTTCGCACGGGCACACATGCACACAATCCACACAATAAATAGATAGATAGATTGATATATACATACATACATACATACATATTTGTAACAGGGAGATGCTCCACCGGAGCCTTCACAGTTTGAAGTTGAGAATTTCAACCGTGAAGCTGCTGAGATTGAACTCAGGGAGAAAGGATTCTGAAAATGCATACTATACGGTTCATAAATTACAAATATGTGAAAATTATTATACATTGTTTTTTAAAAGAAGTCCATGCATAATTCAAGAAATAATATTATATGAAATATATTAATAATAATTAATTTCCCAGTATGATATATATAGACATACATTTAAAACTGTGTGAAATATGGAGCTTGTTATTTATGATATCTTTAAGAGTTTAATAATTATTTTAACAATTTAACATTTTGTACTTTGTCATTTATGTTTTACTATTAAGGTTGAAGTGTTAAGATTTTGAATTCAATGATGAGTACTCATCAGTGGTATTAACAACAAAATCTTATAAAAATAAATATATTAAACATTAGTTAAAACATTGTAGTACATATATATAACTTTTGTATATGTATTTATATTAATTTTATTTGTTAAACAACATTAATGTTATTTGAAATCAAAGATATTAAAAACGAATTATATCACTATTTAATAATAATATATTATGGGAATGGAATATGTTGTTTTATATGTGTACCTTAAAATATATGCCAAAATGAATTTATCTTGGATACGCTGTTGTAAAATATTCTAATACATAATGTTACATACCTTACAAAGCCCGCCATATACACATTTGAGAAAATTATTTGCTATTTGTTTATATATAAGGTTTATATATAACATAGTTAACAACAGAAACGCATCTAAGTGAGAAATTTAATTTATTTAAAAATCATTTTAAAGATATGTTTTATTTATTATGTTTTAAATTTAATTTTAAGAATTTGTTTAAAAGTACTCTATGTTTAAGACATACCGATGATATAATATGTGAAATAGATGTCTTAATTTGATGATTTATATCTTGTTTTGGTTTTAAATTTTATTTAGGAAATTATAATTATAAAAAAATATATATATTTTTTTTATTTTAATTAAGTTAGTTTTTGAAAGGGTCAAATATGTAATATTTTAAAGATATGTAATAATTAAATAGCTTAGATTTTATTTTAATTTTTTTATTTAAAATATTTTAGTTTAAAAATATTAATGACGACGAACATTTTAACAGATATGCATTCATGTACACGTGTGCTTGTAAAGATAAGTTTAAATACTTGAGTTTTTACAATTTTAAACTTTATTTAATCAATATCTTGCTGATTTGTATTAAGATAATTTAAATTTTGCTTAAATTATGTATCTTAATAATATCTTATATTCAAAGTAAGGAGTATTGAACTTTGTTCAAAAATAAAAGAATCAAAATATATATAATAATAACTTATTATGTTTAAGGTAGTGGAACTTAGCTAGCCATAATATATTGAACTTTATTTGAAAAGCTTAATTATAAAAAAAAGTAAAATATTTTAATAATATCTTATTATTAATAAACTTAACTACTCACAGTGAAATAGATTTCATTTAGACTTAAATTATTTAAATTTTATAATGTTCAAAGCATAATTGTGTTAGATAAAAAATCAAAATATCTCGAATGAACAAATAAGTGAAATATGCATTTTGATAATTTTTTAAGATTAAAAACATTTTGTTAAGAAGTTAATAATAAGTTATATATTAATTAAATAATTAACTTTCATTTAAGTCTTAATATAATAGAAAAATAACATATTTTATATTTAAAATAATAAGGCTCTAGATTTATACCTTAATTGAATAGTTTAAATTTTATTTTAATCTTAAATTTTATTTAAGAAATTATAATCGTAAAATAATTACAATTATGATAGGGAATTATGAGGTAGAAAATTTTAATTATATAAAAAAGTTAAAATATCTTAATAATATTTAATCTTAAATGTCAATTAAGAAAATTTAATAAATTTTTAAAGTATTTTAGGAATGTCTTATGTGTTAAAGTAATGAATATTCCTTAATGATTTTAAAATTTTATTTAAAAATTAATATTTATGTTAAGGTATATGTTTTATTAAATGGTTTACTTTGTTTACTTATAGTAATAAATATAAAATATAATAATAATAACGAAGGATTTTATTGTCTACTATGAGAATATAATAATAATTTTTATATTTAAAGTAAAAGTTTTGAATATTAATAATGAAAGATATTTAAAAATTAGTCTTTAACCTTGTATATATATGTTTAAAGTTTAGATTCTTAAATTTATTTTGATTATGATAGTACAAATTTTAGAATATATTAATAACATTTATGTCTATATACTAATAATATTTATATGTTAAATATGTCTTATCTTATATGGATTAAATTAGCTTTATGTTGTAGCCTTATATTTTAAATTGTATAATTGAACTATTATTTTGATATATATTAAGTCGTTAAAGAAGCCTTTTTATAATTATGATTGGTTATTAAAATTCCTCTAGTGAATAAATTTAAGCATGTAAATTTTTATTATTATAATAAACATGTTACATAAAATTGATTATAATTAATCATATTTATTCATTCAAACATTTATGTACAAAGGAACTTCTTTCAATAATAAATATTTCAAATCTAATTTTTAATATGAATATACGTATGTATATTTTATTATTTATATATATATATATATATATATACACACACATGTATGTATGTGTTTTTTATATTAAAATGAAACTTAAGTTTGTGAAAATCCCAAGACATAACACAATAACACAGTAGTTACATCAAAAGACATTTATATTTTATATTTTATGTTTAATAAAGGTATATTTCTCAAATATCAGGCCCTACAAACCTTTAATTTTTTGTTTGATATGTTGAACTTGTAAAGTGACAACAACATAAAATAAAAAACCTTTTATTTAACATAAAAGACAATCAAACTTATATTCTATTAAGACACGTTTTGTCTCATGTTCTTTTTGTTATTTTGTATTCTTGTGTAGCAAGTTGTTATATCATTGTATACCTACCACTTTCAGTAATGTGATGTAATTTTTAATAACCAATAAAAAGTAAATTAAATAGTTAAACCACATAGGAATGACATCAGTCTTAATTATTTTAAGATTAAATATAAATAATTGGTTTAAAATAAATTTAATATATTCTAGTATATTATAAGTAATCCTCAAGGCCTGTTGTTACTTCTTATAAAACTTCATGTGAAATACATGTTAATTTTTTAATTATTAATTAAAAATCTCTCTTCTTCCTTCTGTCGCATCAATCAGCTTCCTATAATTTTCAATAACGAATAGCGGATGTCGTTGTTATAACGTGTTGGGACAAATAAAGGTATTTGATCCAACGGTGCAGATTAAACTAGATGTGATAGATTTTTACATTCAAGGCATCTTCTATGGCATGTTCGTGTGCACTTTCGGGCCCGAAAGTGGTTGAGTACTTTCCTATAAAAGTTTTGTTGCAAGTCAAACACCCAGTACGTATATATACACATATAAACGACCTGTGTTTTATTCATTTAGTTTTAAAACTCTCAGGTGTCTGACATTAAACTTTGTCACGCATTGCTCTAAAGGCTTTTAAAAGTTTATTAAGTACAATATAAAAAAGAAAAATGAGCGATAAACTTGTTACACAATTGCAGAGGGCATTATTTCAACAAGCAGACGAAAACGAGAAGAAGAAAGAATATGCCACGCTTACATATATCTCAAATGTACTCCTCAGCGATGATGCTCCTCACTTGAATGTAGAAATTTCACCCGAATTAAACAAGAGTTACCAAACTACTTGAATGAGTTTGCATCAATTATTGAGCCTTCTTCTTCCACCACAACCCAGAGAAGCGTTTCCATGTTAGCATCATATAGTAAGTGTGCGTGCGTGCGTGTTTCTATAGGTATCTGTGGGTTTCTTGTATATCAAACTCAGTCCATAATAATGACATCCGATGTCATATGAATCTTCCTTACAGATTTATTTTATATATTTCAATCAACGTGATGGAAAGTAATATATAAGGTCATGTCAAACTAGAACCTACAAGGCCCAAGGCATCTTATGATTTTATATCTTGTTTGTAACGAGATTAATCAAAGGTTATAACGCGTTCATAAACTGTTTATTTGAGTATGGCATAAACTTTAGACTATTTAAACTTATAAATTATGCAACTCTGTATCTATATTTCCTTACATTGACGAGTCGAGCGTCTTTAAAATTGCTACTGTTCAATAAATTTATTTATTTACAAGTTTAAGTCAGTTTAATACATTAAGCTTTTTATATATAATTTGGAATATATATATATATATATATATAACAGAGTTTGTGTGTACATTATAGGTTCAAAGAGGGAGAGGCTACATAAATAGTAATGGAAGCAGGGAAAGCAGTAGCTGCTAAAGACTCTGACAAGTTCGACGCCTTAGTTAAAGAGTTGCATCTACTTTTTGCATCTGTTAATGGTGACTGTCGGAGCGTGTAGCTTTCTACTTTATACAAGCACTAATTGCTAGATTATCAGATAATGGCCCCCTAATTCACCAGGTAATTTATTTATCTAATTTTTATTCAATATTAATAATTACTTATTATCTGTTGAATCATGACTATCACAATTTCATAATAATATTAATTTATTATAATTAACGTTTAAGAAAAGTAATAGTCACTCTTAATATAAACTTTCTGGAATGATTAATATAGGCACTTGCGATGGCAATAAAGTCCAGGGAACATATCCGAATAAGAATGTTGAGTTTACCTGCATTTAAAGTGATGCATTTATACATAAAGGAGATGATAATGGCGAAATGCCTTGATGCAAGATGCATACATATCGTCGACTACGGTATATACTACGGTACGCAGTGGCCATGCATTATTGAGAGACTCAGTCGCCAACCACAGCCGCCCCACTTGAAGATGACCGGCATTGATTACCCTCATCGGATTGATGTCTCGGTCACAGGGAGTAAGCTAGGTCAGTGTGCTAAAATGTATAATATTCCACTCGAGTACCATGCTGTTCATTCGTATGCTTGGGAGACGGTTCAACCCAAATGCTCACATGAAGAGGTAAGTAGCTTCTCAAATGCCCATTCTAGGTATTTCTATACATAATACACAAATACACATGGTGCATGTAGCCTAGACAGATAAATAGATCACAAACACGCACGTAGTTAAGGACATCGGAATATCAAGACATAACGTATCTTGCAAGTCGAACCTGTACACATGTTGTTTAGAGTTTAAAGGTTTTGTCTATATACCATCTGGGCACCTGCAGTTATGTATACCCTTATATACTATGTATAGATTTTCTTGATATAAGTATCTAATGTTGATCAATACGTAAACTAATCCCCTAAACTAAGTTACGCGTTAGATTTTAGGGTTTTGAGTTGTATAGGTACTGTGTAGATTTTAAAATCTTAATGCATTTTGACTATTTTGCAGGTTTTAATTGTTAACTGCACATTGAGACTGAGGCATATCAAGGAGGATGGCACTGCAGCAAAGAACCCAAGGAGGATGCTGTTCGAGACAATCCGCAAACTCTCACCTCAGATGTTCCTCGTTTGTGTTTCGAATGCAAGTCTGAGCTCCCCGCTTTTTCTCCCTAGATTTCAGGAAGCAGTCAAGTACTACACTGCAAAGATGGAATACTTTGATTCGGTCATGACCGACTACGATCCTCAAGGTAAGTGTGTGGTGTGAGAGAGAGATGTATATATGAAAAGACTCGCATTCATTATAAATTATGTGTTTTTAGGCAGGGAATTGATGGACAAGATTATAAGCAGGAGTATAATGAACGTTGTAGCATGTGAAGGGCAAGATAGGATTGAGGAATTGAACACGTATCAGAACTGGGATCTGCGGATTCGGCAGGCGGGTTTTCGACAAATGAGACTGGCAGATGGAACTCTTGAGACAGTGACAAGGACTTGGAATGAGTGTGACACAGTGAGAATGCAAAGATTGATAGGGATGAGAACTGGATACTCCTGGGCTGGAAGGGTGTTGTACTATATGCCATGTGTGCTTTTGAGACTGTATGTGAATATTCGCTAGAATGATCCTCAATCGTTTTGGTTACAAAGAGGTCTATCAAGATTTATTATTTTGGTTCAGACTTTAATTATTTAATTATGTTTTTTATTTCATTTTTAATTTCTTTTATATAGTAAAATAATATATATGAAATGCACAACGTCTCACATAATTAAAACATAGTTTTAAAAAACAAGTGACAATGTGGCAGCCAACATTAATGAGTCACATAATTTTTGATATCATCAATAATAAACTCTTGTTCTTTGAATTAGGTACTTAATGAAGTAAAGTTTAGTTGTCCTTGTGTGAAAAGTGGCTTTTCATTTTATTTATTTTTGAAAAGTATTAAACCTTCTTTGGATAACCTTATGTGCATAACTTATACTGCATAATATGTATACCATCTCTTGTGAAGAAGAAGAATTATAGTGACTCAAGATGATTAATTAAAGAATCCCTCCCCTCTTTGATATACCCTTTGAGAAACATTTTGAAATCTGGCACCTCAGTCACGAGCAAAGCATAATTTTTTCGAAGATGCAATTTTCAAAAAGATTCATCATATGTAGTAAAATAAATGCACTTGTCAATTTTATAAAGTTTGAGACCTTATTGAATAATGCATCAATATCCTCATGAGTATGACCAACTATAAGAAAACTATGTGTGATTGTCTCAAACACACCTTTGGTAACACTTAATTAAAATGATTTACTTATTTTTGTTTTCACCTACACAATTGTACATCTGTAAAAGCAAATCATGAGAAAGCTTATTTGATGTTGATGATAATTATACCTTGTCTGAGCTAGATCCTTTCATTGAACTAGAATTCTCAATAGGGTCATTTATTTTTTATGTAAGTTTTGATAATGCCTTTTATATTTTTAAATAGCCTCAAGTGCAAATGTGTTCATAAGAACATTGTGTAAAGGTTGGAAGTGTTATTTCTTCATTATGAGATCACCATAGGACTTGTTTGTGAATGGGCTTCGAGGTTTCTGAAATACATGGCCAACGACCCAATAATGAAATTGAGTCACTAGATTAGTGTGGAAATGAAAAATGTTTATATGATTCACAACCGTGTTCATGTGTTAGCATACATGTCAATGAAATCAGAAGTTTCATGTCATTTCCAAGGCATTTTTATTGCAATTAGATTTGGAATGCTGGTCTTTGAATGATCCTTCTTATCGTGATTAAGCAATATATTTTGATGGGTGTGTCATAAAAAGAGTGCGGTGTGCATAGTATTAAGATCGACAAGTTCATTGTGCAATCATGTGGTCCTCCATCTTCTTTTGAATGGTAGTGATCTTCACCAAGGTTTTTGCATAAGCCTTTACAACCTTCAATGATGTACAAGTGTCGCACTTGGAAAAGCTAAAGTGTTGTTTTGCAATCTCCACATTCTTAAATTGAGTATTCCATATGTTGTTGAAGGTACCGATACAGATTGTTTAGAGCCTCATCAAACTGAGGCACTTGTTCAATGTTCACATATCTTTAATTGAGTGTAAATTGAAGAGATTTTCCTCGACCCTTACATTTGTGGTATGACGTTTGTGAGGCATCCTATTTGCATTTGCCTTCACAAAATCCTTTAGTATCTCTATAGCTGCTATAATGTGAGAGCAAGTTTTGACTAAGCAAGTGTTCCCATGTACTAAGGTGCATGCTCCATCCAACCACTCATCCCTCTAATGGTAGAACATGGTCTTTAGGATCCCGTATATGGTGTACCAAGTAGATAGCCACCTTATTAAATACCATGGATGTACTCTAATAACATGTGTCCAAGGCCATTCAATCAATACACCCAGTTAGTCCAACATATACAAACTCATGCCTTTGCTTTTGGGTAAAGACATGTCTACATTGGGTAATTTCATTTCGGTTCACTATTTGACAACACTTCTTCTTACAGCAGTCAATTGTGAAGATGTTAGCAATGCTTATTAAAGATGTGGGATCCATCTTAACCCTCTTACTGGAACTTGTTGGGGTCGACTTGCAGCCCATGAACTCCTTTTCCTTATTATATGACCAATGCAAAGAACCTCTCTTAAACATGGGTTGTCCTTTCGGGTTATTACTATTATAATCTTGGATCTCTCATGAGGTGACGAACATCTGAACTAAAACGGCCAGATAGTTCAACATATCTAGGATTGGATTAAATGTACCATTTGGTGAAACCTTTATCACAACTACACCTACAAAACCTCATCCCTCATAGCAGGCAAGCCATTATCTTATGAACTCGTACTAATATTTGTTTATGACCCTGCATTCTTTGTGTTAACCTTGACTTCTTCCACATTCCACAATACATGAGAACCCTTTCCAAATTCCATTCTAAGAACCTCAACGTGCTTGTAAATGGTGTTCACCCAAACATACACATAAGACCCTTGAGTAATATTATGATATGACACATTATCATCTCGAACTTCTATAGTTCTAGTGTCAATTATTTTGTTGTTTTAGAAAAGATATACTTTATGTCCAGTATTAAACATATTAATCTACACATAAATATTTGTGTCATTTATGATATTTATTTATGCAATATACAATAAAATCTGAATCAAGGGTGTTTAATTTATATATTTATGTAATGACATATAATTATGTATAGGGATAGATTCTCGTGCTTGATGAAGATAAGTGGTGGCAGAATTAATCCCACCGTACTTTCCATGCCTCTTAAAATGGTGGATGGGATTAATCACATCGTCCCTTCCCTGCCTCTTAGAATGGTGGACAGAATTAATTATGCCCACAATTTCTGAGACAGAAAAGGGGTGGTGGAAGTAATCTCACCAATGCTTCCATGCCTCCTAAAATTGTGAACAAGATTGAGATTAATCCCACCACCCCTTCCCCATCTCAGAGAGTTGTGGGCGAGAGTAATCCTACCCACCATTTTATGAGGCAGGAAAGGGGTGGCATGATTAATTCCGTCCACCATTCTAAGAGGTGAGGAAAGGGTGGCATGATTAATCCTATCACCCCATTGAGAACTCTATGAGATTTCGATTAATTAAGAATTCTAAATAAAGAGGATGTGTGAACGGGATAAATTCTTAATGGATTATAGTACAATTCTAATAAATTCTTAAATCCTAAAATTATATGCATTTAGAAAGAGAATGTAAATTTATTTATGTAAATCCTAAATTTCAATTTTGAGAAAGAGTGTAAGAGAGTGAGTCTTTATAAGTAGTTTTAAATTTGCTTATAATACTTGTAAACAATACATGGGGCACTATACTTTTTTATAAATGATAACACCCAATTTAGTGTCATTTTTGATGCAAACGCTATTTAGAAAAAAAAGATATGAAGAAAGAAAATAATACAAATGAAGAAATCCTTATGAGAGATACAGAGTAGGAAATTGAAAGCGTTTTCAAATTTACATGTTCAACTATTAAAATTTTAAAATTTTGACATTTTGATATGATAAAGAAATTTAAAATGAATTGACATAAGTTACTGACTATTTGACAATATTGCAAACAATTCCAATGTTTTTTAAAATTGCATTTAATATATTTAACATTAGCAGATTTAAGCTGTATAATTATATGAAATTCGAGTAATTATTCTAAATTTGTTTATAATAGAATTTTCTTAATTATTCTAAGAATATTCCAATATTAAACCTTATTATCAATATTAAATCTGTAATATTATATAACCATATGTAATTATATAATACATAATATGATATATTACTATGTCTTTATTTCAACGTTTCTTTTACACACACACTAAAAATTTACATATACATACACATATATATAAACGAGCATTTATACATAACACATGCAAAACATTCATACACATGCATATGCACACACATAATACAATAAATTGTCATAAACAAACATTTATAGGCACACATAATATGCACACATATAGGCACATCACAAATACATATTAGACATTACAAACAGCCACAGATAGACTCACATGCACAATATAATACTGGACTTCCACATGCACACAACACATATATTAAAAGCACTCATAAAGACACATATGCACACACATACACACTTTGAAGAGTGGATCACTATATAAATAATGTTTAGTCTAACATCTAACTTTGTGTTTACGGTTTAGGGTTTAAACCCTAAACCAAGCTGAGTGTATATATATATATACACACACACTCTATGTTTAGGGTCTAGAGTATATGGCATTGGGTTTAAATCCTAAACACTAATATTTATATACATATATATATATATATATATATATATATATATATATATATATATATATATATAGGTGTAGGGTTTAAGCATTTATCTATGAGGCATATATACACTAGCGGGTGTATATAGGGTCAAGGGGCTAGGTATAGGATTTAAATCATAAACCAAATAATTAATGATATGTGGTAGTCGTCATATGTCATAATGTTGATAGTTTCACACAATTCTAATATTGACTCACATATTGCCATATTGCACATGTGGCATATCGAGATATATGATTGATTGGGGATTATCATTGTTGAGCCACCAGATCTAGCTCGGGGCTTTGTTGCTTCTTTCTCAAAAGCATCATGTTAAACCCATGTATGATCCATATGTACTATGTGTATGTGACACATTCACACATGTATATATGTATGTTTGTGCGTATACATGTGTGTATGTATATGTGTATTAATTATGTGTGTCAAATTAATCTCTAAACACTCTCTTTCTCTCTCTCACACACACATGTTAAACCCATGCATGATCTATATGTACTGTGTGTATGTGTATGTGATAACTTAATACTCTCACAAACACACACATGTTAAACCCATGTATGATCTATATTTTTTGTGTGTATGCGATACACCCACATACACACAAACACAATAAACTTATAATATATATACATTTAGGGTATATTCTTAGGGTTTCAAGGCGGTGGTGGAAGATTCTAGAGTGGCGACACTCACACTATATCCACTCACATAGGAAGGCATGGTGGTGCAAGAAGGCTTTGAGGGTGGCAATGCATATAGGGTTTGAAGGTAGCGGTTTAGCAAAGGTTCAAAGGCAACAACTTAGGAAGGCTTCTAAATCAATCCATCTTAATCACCAACTCTTAATAATAATTTATTTGAGTGTGTACGATTGTAATATGTATAACATGCCATAAAATATGTTTTTTTTTTTGTGTATATATAATATATATATATGTTCACACGCACATTGATACGAAATAGAGTTACATCTTTATCTCTCTCTCACACACACACACTTATATAAACATATACATATATATATGTGTATGTATTTGTATATATGTATCTTCTTTCTCTCTCTCTCACGTGCACACACCATATTTATATGTATGTGTATATTTGTATATTATAATTTCTTTATCTCTCATAGACACACACACACTTGAGTGTATATGTATGTGTGCAGTTGTATGTTATGATTTCTTTATCTCTCTCACACACACCCAAACAATATATGTATATGTACGTGTGTATCTGTATATTAATATTTGTTTATCTCTTTCTCTTTCACACACATACCCATATGTATATTTATGTGTATATTTGTATAATAATAACTCTTTATTTCTCTCTCACTCTCAAGTTGGCAGGATTAATCTTGTCGAGCCCCTCCTCGAGCCGAGTAAGATTAATCCCGCCAAAAACACACATCCTTTACATTTTCTTCTCTTTATTTATTTTCGCTGAGACAAAACATCCTTTTCTCTTTATTTGTTTTTGGCAGGAATAATCGTGTCAAAGACAATTCATACTCTCTTTCACTGAAAAATGTAAAATAAACAAAGCAAAAAAACTATGCCTAATTTTATAAATACTAGGGTAAAAAAATTTGACTAACATACTAGGGGAAGTACTAAGGGTCCAAGAACAAGGGTTGGTTTTTGGGTTTGTAACATGTATAAAATTATGTTATAATTCATTAAAATATAGTGAGCTAACCTAAACAGGGATCCTAGAATATGCTTTAGGGTTCTTTCTGTGAAGCGGGAGCGTGCTCCGCAGATCCGGCGGCATGGGTTTAGCTCTCCAAGATATGGCGCTGTGCAATATCAACGGTGGCCACTCAATCTGGTGAGTGGATTCATGGTTATACACTACCCCAAGAATATGCACCGATCATCATCCCAGCGAATACTACACTCGTAATGAAGCTCTCTTGTTTAGCGGACAGTTTCCACACCATCTGGACAGCAGGACCAACAAATGAGAGGAGCATCATCTCCATGGCCTTGGCCATCCATGACATGCCTGTGTACAGATTTCTATGCAATGCCAACAAGGATAAGCTGTGCAATGGGTGGTCTGAGGTCCATGGACAGGCCCCGGAGAAGACCCAATTTCGATCGTCCCAGTAGAACAGAGAGAATCAACAAGATGGTAAGATCAACCACATTTATCGATGTCCACAAGTAAGTGTGTATTGTAGATATACAAGTTACAGATTCAATTAATTATATGAAAATGTGGTGTAGATGTATATTATATAAACATAAACCACAGGGTCATCAACATATGTATATTGTGTATATAGATACACACACATAAATTCGTGTATGTATGTATACATACATGTTTCTTTTATACAAATGGATGTTTATATAAAAAGAATAGTGGAGCTTCCTGGTCGTCCTCTTGAGAAAGGGGAAGTATGCGTCAAGATGCTGGCAGCTCCTATCAACCCATCAGACATCAACAGAATAGAAGGTTGAACGTGTGTGTACCCGTAACATAGCCACTTCAGTATCATACAGTGTTCTCAATAGTGTATGTAAGTTATAATGTTGTACGCTGTACACTTTACTATGGTTTAGCATTTGATTATAATCTATATGTATTGTATGTACATGTACATACATTTTATGTGTTAGAATTGGACTGGATTTTGAGAGAGAGAGATTTATTTGCGTTTATATATATTGATTGTAAGTTTATATATATATATATATATATATATATAGATGTGGCAGACACATGTAGATATACATACATTATCAATGGTTTATTAATTTTACATGTTTTATAAAGTTTAATTTTTTTGTCTTTTTCTTGTTTTCAGGGGTATATCCGATGCGACCTACACCTCCTGCAGTTGCCGGTGGTGAAGGTGTTGGACAGGTAGTTTCTGTTGGATCGGATGTTAAACATTTGTCAGTAGGAGATTGGGTCATTCCAACATATTCCGGAATCGGTTAGTATAATAAGTATATAATTTATATATAAATACTTTATCTTAATCCAGTTAAATAAATACATAGATAACCGAAGTTACTGAACATTATAAAACTTAGCTTTTAAGTTACACACGTATCTGTGCAGGAACGTGGAGCACACATGTGCTAAAAGAGGAGAGTGTATGGTGTAAAGTTCCTGATAATGTGCCCATGGAATACCTGGCTACCATCTCTGTCAAACCCTGCACCGCACTCAGAATGCTCGAAGATTTTGCTTCGTTAGAAGCTGGTAATTAATTAAATATTAACTTACTAAAACTTCTATTAATTGTTATTTTTGAAGTTTTACGTTTAAAAACTAATATATGTATTTATATTTGTGTGTGTGCGCGCGCGTTCGTTGCAGGGGATGTGGTTGTTCAGAACGGGTCTACGAGTATGGTTGGACAATGTGTCATACAAATTGCACACGCAAAAGGTCTCCAGACCATCAATATTGTGCGTGAGAGGTACATAACGTATATTTTGTGTACCGACGTACACATAGTCGTATACACGTACATATAGATAGCTGTAACCTATGTACGTACGTACATAGTAGATACACACGTCTTGTAAGTGACAGTCATTACACGCTGATACATATGAATGCATATTGTGTGGTTTCTTATATAATTCGTGATTTCAGGCCAGGAATTGAAGACGCTAAGAAAAAGCTAATGGATTTAGGTGCAACGCAAGTCGTGCTTGACAGTCAATTTGATTCACCAAACTTCAAAAATATTGTGGTGAGTATTTCATATACGAACAGATGTAAGCACACACGTGTGTGTGTGAGTGTGTGGGGAGAAACCGACCCCTCCCCCACCTCCGCCTCCGGAGCCACTCACTGGAGTGGTCAAGTACAAGCTGTCCGAGTCCAGCACTCTTGTTATCTGGAAAGGGGATATAGGGCTCTGGTTCATCGATGGACAAACAGATGCAGTCGTAAGTTTTTTGTTCTTCACACACACACCCACACACACTGTATGTATGGACAGTTCAGACAGTTATAATTCCTTATAAGCAAATTATCATCTAAGTCTATATATGCATTTATACGTCTTGATACGTCTTATTTGATTGTTTATTTTGCTCATTGTTTGGATGATGTTTCACTCACAGGGCCGCTTTGAATCTGGCAACATCAGAAGGCATTAAGTACATTGCCTTCCCGGCATTGTCTTGCGAGCTTTATGGGTAAAGCTCGCAACTCTCTCTCTCTCTCTCTCTTCACACACACACACACACATGTACCAATGGCTTTCTTTTATCTAGTTATCACACACACACACAGAGGAGAAGAACACAAGACATGTAGCTTAAAAGAACAACAGTTTTCAGCCGAGTCCTATTATAATTCCTATATAGCATACATACATGTATTCTAGATGTGTATGCATTCATATATATCAGGATTGACAATATACGTATAGGCTTGTGCTTACTACAATAATATATATAATAGCATATTTATCTATCTAGCTATACACACACACAGTATAACTGGTGAATCTTGTTTACATTAGTTTCTTTTCTTGCAGAGGCCTCGTTGATGCAGAACCTCACGCATGAAGAAAAAAGGTGGACTGGTGTGTGTGAGAGAGAAAGAGGGGATTCACAGAGAGATCACCAGAAATCAATAATGTTTATTATTTTTAATTTAATTAATGAAAGTTAAAGAGTTTTTATTAAGTACAATTAAAATCAATAAATCAATCTAAAATTAAATAAAATAAATTATATAGAAAACAAATAGAAATTATTACTATATAAACAAGGGTAAAAACAAGGGTAAAAACAAATAATATTACAATGTATATTAACTATGTTAAAAAATAAACCAATGTTTGATCCTTAGTATGTTAACTGTTTTTTACAAAAACAAAGGTTTGTTTTCTAGTGTTGTTTTTTACCTTAAAAATGCCAAAAACTAGGGGTTTACATTTTCCGGTGTTTGGGGCTGGCAAGATTAATCCCGCTGAGGCGATTCATAGCCTCTTGGGGCCAGCATGATTAATCTCGCCAAGATGATTCCTTCCCTCCTCACGCCAAAAACACACATCCTTTACATTTTCTTCCCTTAAATTATATTCGACAAGATTAATTCTGCCAAGACGAAACATCCTCTACAGTTTCTTTTCTTTATTTGTTTTCAGTGGGATTAATCCCATTGAGATGACTCATGCCCTTCTTGGGTTGGGCAAAATTAATTTGGCAAGGCCTTTTTCAGCCTTGGGCCGGCGGGATTAATCCGTCAAATCGATTCCTACCGACCTCGACCAGATTAATCCCGCCCAGCCCGAGAAGAGCAAGAATCGACTTGGTGGGAAAGAAATAAAATTGCCATCCTATGGCGAGTATGAATATCCTCGGCAAGATTAATCTCGCTAAATACATCCATTCCTTTACAACACGTATTCTTTGTTTTCCTTGTACTCACAAACACATAATGAATGTTTCATTTTATTATTTATTTATGTCAGAATTTTAACCCAAAGGGCCAACACATAGCAACACATGACTACCAAGTGGCTGTTTGGCGTCATCACCTTGTGTAAACAATGTTAAGTATTTTAAGATGACCTCAAGAGTCTAACTCATGTGTCCAATTAGGTAGAAGACTTAAAGTCTTATCCTAAGTCTCCTAGAATGACCATCCTCCAAACCCTAGAGAATAACCAGAGCAGACTTTAGGATCCTGTCCCAATAGACCCATACATGCTCATGCTCTAACTCCATAGAGAAGATGTGTCTCACACATACCTCATGACAGAGCTAAGGCATCGTCACTTACCCCTTGAGGAATCACCCTCATCCGGGAGTACAAACCCTTTAGGGCAACAAGGGGTACCTTGAACCACGACTAACCCCTAAGGGTTTAAGTGGCCAAGTCATACCCTAGACCTAGGGTTAATACTTAATAAGGACACGAGTGTGTGCTATAGGCGGACATGAGTGTTTTACTAAGTAAACTCCTTAAGACTAGGTTTGATAACCTTAAGTATATAACCTTGCGAGTGCTTCACAAAAGGGCTCTTACTAACAAGCCTAGGTTGTTCAACCCCTGGATTCCAAGGAGAACACTCCCCTAGCCAAGTGTGTCAAACCTCCCTTGAGTTGATGCCTAAAGCTTAGCACCCTAGTGCGAGCACAAGCATGCATGTTTGCTAGAGTATCCAACCCTTTGGTGACAAACCCATGACACAACCCCAAAGGGCATGCCTCGGGCATTGTATCATGTGACGTTAGCCCAGTGACACATCTTCATGTGACATTGCCTTCCATGATGTGGGTTATCATGCCATAGCCTCTCAGATTCAAGAGTTGCACTAAGTGCCATAAACGTGGCTCCTAAATGCTAATTCTAGAACCCCTCAGTGAACCCTCAGGAATTAGGTAATGTGAACCTGTCAAATAAGATCCCATGCCCACAATTGGACAAGAACACAAATGTGCCTTGTTTGGCTATAAGTGCTACACTAGCTTGATGTGGAGGAGGAAGATGAAGACAAGCTCAACCTTTGCCTCTTGGAACATGCAGTTCAACAAGACCTCCTAAGCATGGATTCAGTAACATTAAGGGTAGGCTACCCAAAGCTTGCACCGGGAGAAGAGTAACAAGCTCAGCTATGAACCCAAGAACCCTCACTCCTACATACTCTATCTTATTTATGTGATAGAGCTCTTTTCCTATATGTGTAAGTGGACTAGCACGGAATTCCAGCCCCTTAGTTAAATTAATGAGATGAGCTTATATTTAACCTAACTCCTACCCCTAAACCCTACCCAAGGGGGTGGGGGTTTTTAGGGCGTGGGTTAAGGAAACCTTAGGGTTAAGTCAACTGTAGGGGTGTTCTTAACTCTATTTAACACACCAAACTCATTTGCATTAACCAATTAGCTTAACTAAGACGTAAAATCAAGGGGGTGAGTTTTCTAGAAGGTAAGTTCTAACTTCACTTAGAGTTTTTTTATAAATACTTAATGACACCCAGTCGAACCATCACCAGATACCCAAGTGCACTAAGTGAGCATGTTTTCTACTACATCTAAGGTCCATCAACATAATACAATAGGTAACATTAGCTAACGTTCAAAGTAAAAAGAAGTCATAGTAAAAACTATAATAATTTACTTCTATAACCTTATCTTAATCTTCTGAGTGAAGGCCAATAAACCTTGTAAAACTGTCCAAAGTTCCCATTTGTGGTGGTGCTAAAATTGAGTGATGAGTGTTTTTTGCACTATCACAAATGTGAGTTTTTTGACACTTTCATACATTGTGTATAAAGTATTTATGTGTATTTTAAAAAAGAAGGGCATCAACAGGATTTATCCTACCAATTAATTAGTTCACCACTTCAATAAACCCTGTGAAATTTTAATTGCGTATTTGTATATTTGGATTTGTATGAGTGTGTGTGCATTTTTATAAAAATGTCTTCATAGTGTAATATTGCATAGAAAGGTGATTGGATCAAACAAAGTGATTTAGCCATTAATATGGAGTCATTTTTAGATTTTGGATAAGAATTAAAATAAAATTTATTATACTCGGACATGTGCTTGAAAAAGTTATGATTTTTGTATTCAGATGTGGCATTGATGTGACATTAAAGACAAGAGGAGAAAGGGGGACTTTGAAATCAACTTGGCCATATTTTAAAATAGACATGAAGCGCATTGGATCAATCATGGTTACTATCAAATTAATCTCTGTCTCATTATGTGAACAAGCAAAACAATGGAAAGTAGATTCAATAATTAAGCACTCGAGGGCAGGCTGCAAACTGAGATTGGACAATGCTCAAAATATATATACCTCATTCCATCCAATGTAACGTTTTTGGATCTAAAAGAGGCCAGATATGACTCAAACTCAGGTGGTTCTGCTAGTTTATGGATTACAATGTTCACGTGTTCACTAATGACATCGATCATAGAGTTCTTCTTCAACGAAACAAAAGTCCATTTATGGAGGGGATCTGACTAGATGTCCTCTTTGAGGATCTCAATACCCATCAAGTAGGTATATTCATAGCAGATATTGTTTCACGATATAAAAGATCCACAAATGAAGCAATCGTCCTAATTATCATTGAAGAAGAACACAATGGCATTATTAAGGAAATTGAGAGGGTAGCTCGGTCCCAAATTCTTCATAAATCACGTTCAATTTGCTTAAGAATCTTTGGAAGTTGAAAGAGTGTGCCAGGAATATTAAATAGTTATAGTTGTCAAGCCACGATTTAGGAACCAAGAAGAGAACAGGATTCCAAGACAAGAATGTCATAATTTTTACTATGACTCGACCCTTTACTTTGGACGTTCACTGTTGTTACCTACTGTACTATGTTGATGGACCCTAGATGTAGTAGGAAATAGGCCCGCTTAGTGCACTTGGGTATCTAGTGATGGTCCGGCTGGGTGTCATTAATTATTTGCAGGAAACTCTAAGCGAAGCTAAAACTTACCTTCTAGAAATCCACCCCCAATTTTGACGTCCCGAATAGGCTAATTGGTCTTTGCAAATGAGTTGGCGTGTTAAGTAGGGTTAGGAACACCCCTAGGGCTGACCTAACCCACGCCCTAAAACCCCCACCCCTTGGGTAGGGTTTAGGGGTAGGAGTAAGGGTGAGTTATAGGCTCATATTGTTAATTTATCTAAGGGGCTAAATTCAGTGCTAGCCCACTTACACATACAGGAAAAGAGGGGGGGGGGGGGGCTCCGTCACATAAATAAGGTAGAGTATACGTAGGAGAGCTCCTGGGTTCATGACTAAGTTCGTTGCTCTTCTGCTGGTGCAAGCTTTAGCTTTGTCGTTAAGGTACAACCCTCTGTTGTGCCGCCCTAACTTCCAGATGCCAGGGGTACGTCCCACCTTCGGGGTAGCTTACCCTTAACGTTGGCGAATCCATGCCTGGGAGGTCTTGTCAGAATGCACGTTTCAAGAGGCAGAGGTTGAGGCTTGTTCCAGCCTCCTCCTCCACGTCAAGCTAGGTGTAGCACTCACAGCCAAGCAAGGCACATCTGTGTCCTTGTCCAACTGGGGTGGGATCTTGTTTGACAGGTTCACGTTACCTGGTTCCTGAGGGTTCATTAAGGGTTCTAGAGTTGGCATTTAGGACCACATTTGTGGCACTTGGTGCAACTCTTGAATCTAAGGGCTATGGCATGATAGCCCACATCGGGGAAGGCAGTGTCACATGGAGATGTGACACTGGGCTAAACGTCACATGGTGCAACGCCTGAGGCACGCCCTTTGGGGTTATGTCATGGGCTTGTGCCAAGGGGTTGGATACTTTAGCAAACAGACATGCTTGTGCTTGCACTAGGGTGCTAAGCCTTGGGCATCCGCTCAAGGGAGGTTAGTCTCATAACTAGGTGTGCTTTGGCACACTTGGCTAGGGGAGTGTTCTCCTTGGAATTCAAGGGTTGAACAACCTAAACATTTAGCAGGAGCCCTTTCGTGAGGCACTCGCAAGGTCATGTGCTTAGGGTTATCCCAAACCTAGCCTTAGGGAGTTTGCTTAGCAAAACACTCATGTCCGCCTACGGCGCACACTCATGTGTCCTCACTAAGTACTAGCCCTAGGTCTAGGGTATAACTTGGCCACTCAAACCCTTAGGGGTTAGTGTGGTTCAGGGTACCCCTTGTCGCCCTAAAGGGGTTGTACTCCCGGATGAGGGTGATTCCTCAAGGGGTAAGTGACGATGCCTTAGCTCTGTCCAGGGGTATGTGTGGAACACACGTCTCCTTGATGGGGGTTAGGGCATGAGCTGTCTAGGTCTTCTAGGGCAAGACCCTAAGTCAACTAGGGTTATCCCTCAAGGGTTTTGGGGGTAGACATTCTAGGGAGACTTAGGCTAAACCCTAAGTCTCCTGTCCACTTGGGCATTAGAGTCTAACCCTAGGGGTCGTTGGGGTTGTTCTGGGAAACTTAGCGTTGCTCACACAGGGTGATGACGCCGAATGGCCACCTGGCAGCCACGTGTTGCCACGTGTTGGCCCTTTGGGTTAAAACTCTGACAATTGGTATCGGAGCTATTCTCTGCGGTCAGTAGGACTACCTAAAGTGTAGTGTATTTTAGGGTTTAGTTAGTTCTAAATTCTTGAAGTACTCTATCACTTTGGCTAACGTCTGAATTCTGCGTGGAGAGTTGGTCCTGAGATCTATAACTCTTAAGAACACTACTTCATAAGTGGGTGTGGGTTATGGACTCCAATGTCGAGGTAGCACTGGAAGGCAACTTCCAAGTTGCATGCCAGGTTACGTTTTGTCCAGGTTACTTTACCATATGTTTCCACAAGACATGGCGTGTTAGTTTGTTCTGGCTTACAAACTAAGTCTTGTGAAGTGGATCATGTGATATGCTAAGCTTACATTATTGAAAATTTTTCTTTTTTTTAAGGTGTTTGAATTTGGGATAACACATGATTTGGAAACAGATAGTGTCCTTTGAGTTTTGGCTTATGTCAAGATTCAATATCGGATCCAACTGTAGTGTTCAAACGGGGAAAGACTTATGTTCAATGTGCGTCTTTGACTTGGAAAAAGGGCATATTCAAACATAAGAGGAATACTACATTTTGACATAAAGTGTAAAATAAGCTCTTATTATAGTGCATGTTTCCGAGAGTGTAACTCTAGAAGCAGACTATGGTGATGAACTTATAATACAACGAAATGTCGAATATTAACATATGATGAATATGTTAAGCAGTTGGTTGAAGATCCAATGTAATCAAAGTATTGTCCGATGGACGTAATACTTTGATGACGCTAGCTGCAAGTAACATTAGGTGAAATAGTTTACTAAGTTCAAGGTTTGATTTGAACAAAGTACAACTTGAAACCTTATTGGTTGTAGGCGCGCACTTGTATTCAAGTTAGCTACTGACTAACTTGATTATGAAGTTATCTCATGTGGATCTTAAGAATGGGATAGAATAATATATTTTGGCAGTAGACGGATTTAATGTTGCATCCCTATCAATGCAACTTTTGGGATAGATGGCATGATCTATCAGAAAGAGTAATGTTGGAAACATACGTTTACATTTTTAGTTTACTGAGTAATGAAGAACTTGCATAGTGAAGGCGTTCGGCGCACACTTGTGCATTTTCATTGTTAACTCTTTAATCTTGGAAACTGTAACGTTGTTTGCAATGTGGGAGAATTCTTGAACAAGGGTGATTCCTTGGTTAAGAAGAGCATGATTTGGGATTCTTCACTTTGTTTATCGACTAAGTAAGGAAACTTGCTAAGTTTGATAACTTATGTTGAGAATTACCAATGAGCTAGTAATAGTCGGATTTCCATTGGAGGTTTAAGTGCGCTCCTCAGAGAGTCGGTGTTCGATGAGAATTAGAAGTTGATATTGATTTTCAATATCAATTTCATTTTAGAGTCGAATACGATTATTCAAAAGACGGTTTCTTGACTCTGCATCATGGTCGCAAATGTGGGCACTTAAAGAACAAATAAAGTATGTATCTTCAATCTTTGAATATTAAAAAATAGAACTATTCTTGACTCAAGGTTTGATTGTATTCCTTGGGTTAGTTGTTAGTTCTATCTCAAGGTTTGATGGTGTTCCTTGAGTTGGTTCAATATTCTTGTAAGTATGATATTGTGTAGCGGGATTAGCTCAAGAAGATGGTGTCCCTTCTTGATGATTGTAGTTCAAGGTTCGTCCAATATCCGGTTCGAGAATATGAGGTTCCTATCACCTCATCTGTTGAGATATTTATATTCTAAACTTTGGCAGAATTTGTGACAATCTTTTCAAGATTGGTTATAAATGACTTGTCAAAGTATGGTATGATATCTCTTCAATATTGAGTTTGGAGCGCTCAATATCAAACTTGGTTATGATCACATGAGGTGGCCGTAATCATATAATATAAAGACTCAAGTGGATTTGAGTCTGACACTTTGGTAAGGCACTACCTTAGTGTTATAACTTGAAACGTGTTTTCAAGTTAGTTGAGAAATGAGACATTTCTCAATACATTGCTTGAGGGGCAATGGATACTTTCTGGATTGCTAGGTGTCTAGAGTGAATAATGTATCTTAGTTCAATGTACTGAACTAGATATTTTATTCATGTTTGGGGAGATCTATTGAATTATAAGGTATGACTAAAACATGAAGTTGATATAACACTTCAGTGTTATGATAACATTTATGTGGAGGTTGATATCTTACTAAATCAATTAGATGAACCAGACACTAGTTCATGATTCCTCTTAGTCTCTGAACAAGTTCCTCGGAATACTGTCATAACATTATATTCCATCTAAAAACTCAAGTTCGGTTCATGTAAACTAAGACCATGTTCTATATTATAGTTGTAGCATTTTGATAAATTGATATGATTGTAAGTTTATATCCGCTAGTATAACAACTAGTTGATAAACTTAGGATTTGAACGTTAAAACGATCATTATCCATTCAAGAGTATCAATATCGAAATTACAACTATTTATGGAATAAGGATTAGTTTTAAAAAGATGTTTATCAAAACACTAATTGCTTGAATTAGTGAAAATACTATACTTCGGTATAGTGTTGAGAAACATTTACATAATCAATTTAAAGTTGGAAATCAATATAATGTTATAGAGGCGTGCAGTATTACGAGTTCAGGGAGACTCTTATCGTGAAACTAAGTTAAAATTCGTATTTTGAACTTAGTACGATAAGGAGTTAGGAATTATTGAATGGCACCTAGTATGTTGTGCTCTTTGGGAATGAGTACAATGAATGACAATTAAGAGACGTGTTATCTAAAGGTTGTCGATTGAGGCACTAGAGATGGGTTGAATTTCCTGGTTTCACATTGGTTTATAAGAAAGGTATGTTAGCTTATCTGGTCCCTGAACTAGTTGGTGTTATGAAAGAGTACAAAGTTGGTTGTGAAAGACAAATAGTAGTGCTATCACACTTGCGGATTTGACTAAATTTGATATGGGAATAAATTTATATAACACACCAAGTGGATGGCAGGTTGGCATAATCTTGTTGTATACATGTGTACAGCCATGCGCCTCTGTGATCGCCTCTGGCCAATTGACATGTTTATAAAGAACAAGGTTTTATGAATAGTACTCTTGTATTGGAAAAGAGCTTGTTTCCGATAAAAGTCTCATACTTAGTCTGGCGTAGCTATATACTAATAAGATAGGTATAGTAGCAGACCCTTATGTAAAGGAGTAATGAGAAACACCGAGGGATGCAGAAATATGAGCTATAATACCGTAACATATGGAAATGTGGGACCATTGGAAAATCAAAGAAATGTGAAGGTGTTTGGTCAAGCATTTGAGAAATGCTTGTTGTGCGCTATATGATAGAGGTCGTCAATAGCGTTTAATATTAAGGAATAAAGCAAGTCTTTATTTCTTATTAACCAAGGGGCCGGCAACAACACTAACTAGAGGCCTCCAATATAAATTCTAGTTAAGTAAAGAAATTAACCAGTGTTGTGTGCGTCGGGTGACAGACTTTGCAGACGTGCAAAAGGTCTCCAAGTGACTTCATGTCGCAGGTGGTGCCTCCGCAGCTGGGTTTACGACTCAGTGAACGACGGTTCTGAAGTACTTGGCTTCGCGTAATGCAAGGGGGGTAATGAAATTATGTGAACTTTTGGCTAACTCCGCATAGAGTGATATGTTAGTTTTGGTTAGTTTTTCTAACATTATCTAGTCTTGGAGTTGGACGTCAACGAGGACGTTGACATTTTCAAAGCGGGGAGTGTGTCATAGTTTTTACTATGACTCGACCCTTTACTTTGGACGTTGACTTTGTTACCTACTGTACTATGTTGATGGACCCTAGATGTAGTAGGAAACAGGCCCGCTTAGTGCACTTGGTATCTGGTGATGGTCCGGCCGGGTGTCATTAGGTATTTGCAGGAAACTCTAAGCGAAGCTAGAACTTACCTTCTAGAAACCCACCCCCAATTTTGACGTCCCGAATAGGTTGATTGGTCTTTGCAATGAGTTCGGCGTGTTAAGTAGGGTTAGGAACACCCCTAGGGTTGACCTAACCCTAGGGTTGCCCTAACCCACGCCCTAAAACCCCCACCCCCTTGGGTAGGGTTTAGGGGTAGGAGTAAGGGTGAGTTATAGGCTCATATTGTTAATTTATCTAAGGGGCTAAAATTCAGTGCCAGCCCACTTACACATACAGGAAAAGAGGGGGGGGGGGGGGTCCGTCACATAAATAAGGTAGAGTATACATAGGAGAGCTCCTGGGTTCATGACTGAGTTCGTTGCTCTTCTGCCGGTGCAAGCTTTAGCTTGTGTCGTTAAGGTACAACCCTCTGTTGTGCCGCCCTAACTTCCAGATGCCAGGGGTACGTCCCACCTTCGGGGTAGCTTACCCTTAACGTTGGCGAATCCATGCCTGGGAGGTCTTGTCGGAATGCACGTTCCAAGAGGCAGAGGTTGAGGCTTGTCTCCAGCCTCCTCCTCCACGTCAAGCTAGGTGTAGCACTCACAGCCAAGCAAGGCACATCGTGTCCTTGTCCAACTGGGCGTGGGATCTTGTTTGACAGTTCACGTTACTGGTTCTGAGGGTTCATTAAGGGTTCTAGAGTTGGCATTTAGGACCACATTTGTGGCACTTGGTGCAACTCTTGAATCTAAGGGCTATGGCATGATAGCCCACATCGGGGAAGGCAGTGTCACATGGAGATGTGACATTGGGCTAAACGTCACATGGTGCAACGCCTGAGGCGCCCTTTGGGGTTATATCATGGACTTGTCCAAGGGGTTGGATACTTTAGCAAACAGACATGCTTGTGCTTGCTCTAGGGTGCTAAGCCTTGGGCATCCGCTCAAGAGAGGTTAGGTCTCATAACTAGGTGTGCTTTGGCACACTTGGCTAGGGGAGTGTTCTCCTGGAATTCAAGGGTTGAACAACCTAAACATGTTAGCAGGAGCCCTTTCGTGAGGCACTCGCAAGGTCATGTGCTTAGGGTTATCCCAAACCTAGCCTCATGTCCGCCTATGGCACACACTCGTGTCCTCACTAAGTACTAGCCCTAGGTCTAGGGTATAACTTGGCCACTCAAACCCTTAGGGGTTAGTTGTGGTTCAGGGTACCCCTTGTCGCCCTAAAGGGGTTGTACTCCCGGATGAGGGTGATTCCTCAAGGGGTAAGTGACAATGCCTTAGCTCTGTCCAGGGGTATGTGTGGAACACACGTCTCCTTGATGGGGGTTAGGGCATGAGCCTGTCTAAGTCTTCTAGGGCAAGACCCTAAGTCAACTAGGGTTATCCCTCAAGAGTTTTGGGGGTAGACACTCTAGGGAGACTTAGGCTAAACCCTAAGTCTCCTGTCCACTTGGGCATTAAAGTCTAACCCTAGGGGTCGTTGGGGTTGTTCTGGGAAACTTACACAGGGTGATGACGCCGAATGGCCACCTAGTAGCCACGTGTTGCCACGTGTTGGCCCTTTGGGTTAAAACTCTGACAAAGAAGGCTGACTCAGGAGCAAGACGAAGAGCAAGACGAATAGGATAGGATCCGGGAGCAAGATAGGAAGGCGCAGGACAGGATCCAGGAACAAGACAGGAACAAGATAGGATCCGGGAGCAAGACAAGAAGGTGCAGGACAGGATTCAAGAATAGGACAAGAACAGGACAGGATCCGGGAGCAAGACAGGAGCAGGACAGGATCTAGGAGTGAGACAAGGAGAGAATAAGAAGCAAGGAGCAAGACAAGAACAAGACAAAACAAGATTGATCGTAGTAAGACTGGTGTTGATAATAACTGATTGTACAGCAATTAAGTCGGAGCTTTTATGCTCACAACTCCAAGAGCTAATCTAGGCATGAGTGCTAAAAGTGGTTGCATGCATGCAAAGTGACTGCATGCATGCAGAGGCTAAATGAGTCCACATGTCCCTTATCCTCTAGGCATATCCTGTAGGAATATCCTGCAACCGTATCCTGTATCCGGAATCCCTGTAGGAATATCCTGTAGGAAAATCCTACAACCCGTATCATGTATCATGTATCGAGTTGTGACAATAGTTGGGGATCACATGTGTTGATTTTGATCGTAAGAGAAAATCTTTTGGCATTTCATTAGTTGCACTGGTGGCATCCCATGTTGTGATAAGCCACAAGAAAATGATGTTGGATGCAGAATTTATGAGTATAGGGTTAAGTATTGCAACCTCAATCCTAGTGGTTGGTGTTGGCAACGTCCCACTCCACAGATATATTATGTACTATTCGGTTGTGAGATTTGGCTTAGCTAAAAAAGCCAATCTTGTTGTTAACTTCGCACATGTATGCTCAGAAAGTTTTGTTGCCATCGTTCCCTTATTGTGTTCATCAGGAAGTTATTGGGTTATTGTTATTGTGTGTTGGCCATTAAGAATGTAATACCTTATTGGTTTTTTACCCTATATTGGATCTTTATGATTTGCTATGGTGTTGTCACCCACACTATCATAGTGTCTTTCTTTCATTTATAGTATGGGCACAATATGACATTATGTGCTATGGTGCATGAATTGTCATCCTTCATCTTCTCCATGAGCTCAGCTACATGTTCCTGATTTAATGATCTATAGTTGAAGTTGCAATAGCAAAATACGAGAGAAATTCAAACACACGTAATCCATGTGAACTCTTGGGCAGCCACGAAGAGCTACTGCATGGAGAGAACAAAGCACGGATTACTAGGTAAGAAAAGTTCTTGGTGGGATTTATCCCACCTGCATTTTAATTTTTTAATTAATCCATCTGCAGAGAGCCAAAGAAATTGCGGCAATTGATTTTGCCTAAGTGCATCCTTCTTAATGATGTTGATTTCTTACCCCAAGACAAGGTCTTCAACAAATGGGTGGGGATCATAGAATTGTTCTCAAAAGAAACACTTAAGAAGAAGCAAATGAGTGAAGGGGAGCTCTTAGAGAAGTCTGCAAAGAAACCCAATAAGATGCCAAAGGTTAAGTTTGTCTAACCTACAAAAGATGTGGAAAATGACTTCATGCTCACATGGTTGAAGCTTCTAAATAAAACAACAGTGGAGGAGATGGATGTGTTAACTGATTTTGTGACTGATGGCAAACTACAGATTAATAACAACAATCCCACCTCTCCAAGGCAATGGAGCTAAAGACAATCATATACTTCAAAGAGTGGTTGGGAATACATTGGATTGGACCTCAACTCTAGCATACAAGGAGGTCAACAAATATTTGTAGGTGATAGCGACGATACGCTTGTCCAATAGGTAAATCAATCGGAAGATCTTGGCAAGAATCTATTGTATGCCAACGTCAAAAAAACGAACATCACAATGATGCCTTTTCTTATGGTAGTCTTTCAACAATATAGAACCGAGTTGAACCTGATAAAGGAGGACGCTACAAATCATGACAAGCCCTATAAATGATTATTGTCGGAGTCATAATCTTTATGGGGTAACATCACTACCTATAGGAAACCTTTTCAAATGTTCGTGATGGATTGGTAGGTATCAAAAATTCCATCTTCAAATAGGGTGCTAGAAGATTTGGTGGAGAAGCTTAGCTGTGCAAGCATGTACAAAGAAAGTATTTATTATTTAATTTTTACACACTTACCTAATATCTATGTCTTCATGTATTTATTCTTGATTTTTGTTCATGTCGCTGATACCTTCGCCTTCATCTTTGCCAAGAAGAACAGACATCACTGGATTGGATTTTACATGAACGATGCTGATTCTAAATATATTGATACGGTTGTTCACTTGATTGTCAGGAATGTGCTAGACAATTTCAAACTTCCAAATAACTAGCCAAGAATCTGTCATCGCTCCAACTTGCTCCAACTTCCATCTGATACACTAATAGCTGAGAAGAACGTATTTAGCAATGTACGTTGTCCAAACATTGCAAGTTAATGCAGCATCCTCAACTTAACTAAGGGTCCTCCCAATGATGTTTGGGTTTTTTATTATTGCACTAAGGGTTTTGTCTTGAATGAGTGTTACCTCCGAGATACATGTGTGTTTGCCATTGAAAAGGATAAGACCATGGTCGAGGACTTCAATAAGTGGATAGAGAGGACTATCCAACAAACTCATATAGGAGTATTTGGGAAAGTTTCCTCTCGAGAAACTTTAAGGAGGAATTTGGTTCAATGTCGAGTCTGAGGACAATTATGAACCAAATATCATAATGTAAGTTATCTCAAGGACTATACTAAGCATGAAAATATCAGCAGAGAAAACTGAAGATGTTGAATGATCTCCTAGAAGGTAACAGTGAAGATGAATTGTTAAAGTGACAAATAGTTTTAAATGAGTGTAACATAAGGCATTTTTGTATAATTTCATGTATATTTGTATAAAAAAAAATTTCTCAAGGACTAAAGAAGCTTTTAATTCAAACATGGGTCACACATTAACAAGGTAAATAATATATCTTGGTAAATAAAAGCCCAACTAAAGATCATTTTACAAATACAATGATTTTCAATAGTGGCATGAGGTAAGAGAGGGGTATGGCAAAAGTTGTGCTACATGTCAAGATAACAGAGTTCATGCAGGAAATGTATACAAATGCAACTCAAAACATCATCACTATGAGGACCACTTGTCTTGGCAAGTTGCATAAGGAGTTTATTGCTGAGGTTTTTGAACCACCATATTTAACTTCTTTAGTTTTTTGCATCACCATTTCTATTGCCTTCAATTCCTAAACCACTTTCTCTAACACCTGCAATATATGAATCTTGCAAAGATGATGTACAAATAAATGATAAAGAGATTAGCAATAATATAGCATCAAAAGATGAATGTGAAAGGGTCCAAACAAATGAGCGGCATACCATTCAAGAGGCAACGTTGCCCCTTGTTACTCATGGCCATATTGTGTTGCTGGATATCAATAGCGTTTTGCTTCATTGACAAAGGCCCTAAGGATAGTGGTTGATGGCAATTTGACCATTGTCAAACCGCCAGCAATTGCAAACGAGCGAAGGGACGAAGCAGCCAAAGGAGGAAGATACAACAGGTACTGATCGACAACAACAACTGTTAGGCGGCACTTAACACATGCTTAGATCCAATCATCTGAATCAACTACCAAGGTACTCGGGATAACACACGTGAGGGAGGCACATAAATGATACAAGCAAGACTTTGTCACAGGGCGGCAAACTAGTAGGAGAGTGCCACCTGGACCTAGGGTCTAGCACTGGCCGGCCAACTATATAAGCAAGAAGGTTAGTAGTGGGTCAAGGTCCTTCTAGTCCGTCTTCTTCTTTGTATCTTGCTCCACCTTCTCTAGGGCCACATTGTATCTGAACAAGCAATATATATATATATATATCTTTATATTCATCTGTCCACCACCTCTTCCCATTACTCCTCTTGCCTCGCTCCTAATCCAGCAATATGACATCACTGCGAATAGGGGACCTCTACTCACCTATACATGGGCCCTCGTGGCATCCAGGTAGAGGCCATTTCAGCACTTTCTAGTACTCCCACGTTAAGTCTAGCTCACTGGTGTGGACCCCAAGACTAGACGCTACCCACAGCTTTTGGTGACCACCAAGGCTTTATAAGTCACCCACATTTGGCCTGTGGAGTCCCCGACGACCATTTGTGGTGACCATGGAGGGATTGTAATTACACACGGATGGAGTTTAATGTAGTAAGTAGAGTTGTGGCCCAAAGCAAAGACCAGAGAGCTAGGATTAACTCGTTTGAACAATTGGAGATCAATGAGTACTAGCTGGCCAAGAGGATGCATCAGGATGGTTGAGAGAGGTTAATGGAGGGCAGAGAAGTACCTCGGTTGCCACAATCGGCCCTTGCCTCACCTATCCAAAGAAAGGACGCAAACACTACATGGCTGAACCTTTGAGAAGTGGTAAACCTGGCACAGTAGCATCAAAGGTGGTCCTAAGCTGCAGACAATGAAGAAAGGTATGAAGAACCGGTAGCATGTCTAGATGTCATTCCAAGTATAGGAGAATGTGGGAATGAGCAACACCTGAACCATCCTACAATGACCTTTGACGCATAGTGGGATGAATGGCAAGACAATGGAAGCCGTCCACCCCCTCTCGACGTAGGTGAAAGTGACGGTTATAACGAGCCCCCACATCGAAGAGCCAAACCCATGTTTGATGAGTACCCCGAGGGAGGAGATCTTGTGCAAGAGAACCCCATGAGAGGGAAGGCCTGCGCTAGAGATAGGAATCTCAAGGTGGTGAAATCAGCACAATAGAGACAATGCTATGAGGGACACAAGGTAGGAAACCCAAGGCCGCCGCCACCACCAGGGTAAGGTAGGTAAACCATGGATGCCCGAAAAGAGGGAAGGAAGAGCCTCATCTGGAAGGCCCCCACAAAGAGGGGCACCAATTACCGATAAAACAACATCAATCGAACGATGCAGTAGGCTAGGGTGAGTACCAAGATGTGAGCCCGAGGCTTCGGAAGGACAGGTTACACATGGGACAACTACCTGCACAAAGGGGACTAGATATCGATGAGTTGATGGATTGGGAAGAGGTACCAGCAAGGGAGGCCACACAGTAGTCACTCTGGGCAAGGGATGAGGGGATTTCGTCTCATGGGGAGGAAAATCAGCTCGATCAAGCAAGACCATATCGACCCTCAAGGGGATTCTATAAGGGTGCACGGCAAAGCCGCAACCATCACGAGATGAGGGGATACCATCTTAAGGTGAGGAGAATCTGCCCCGATAGCCACGATCATTCCGACATCACGAGGGGATTCTGTAGGGTCACACAATCCTGCCAAGCCACCGTTGGACGAGGGAATACCGTCCAACCAAGGTATGTCATGCCACCAACCGTCAGGTTGGTCCCCAAAGGAGGCCCCCAAGGGACAACTAGGAGGAGCCTGTCCTTGTCACCCACCCTCAACCAGAGGGCAAGGGTGCGAGGGAGGAAAAAGGTACCCATAGGATACTAGGAAATGGACTATAGCACATCCGAAGTGGAGGTTTTAGATCAAAGTACCTCTCAGGCTCAACGGGATGCCATGGGAATCGATCTAGTGGCCTTAACTAACATGCGTGCTCAATTAGATGCAAGAGAGCATAGTGATTGTGCCCTTATGCACATTACTAGGAGTGAAGGGTTAAGACGTAGACCAACACATACACAAATTTGAGCAAGTATGCGAGTTGTGGAACGTAAGCAACAACCACAAGAAGCTAAGTGTATTCACATGCACTCTGAACAAAAAGGCACATGCCTAGTGGATGCGATTCCACGAAGCAAACGAGGGAGCTCGATGGGAAATCGCATAGAGGGCGTTTTTGAATACCTTCCGGAGGAAAAGAGCAAGGAAGAGGTAATCCATAAGCTAACTAGCTTGAAATAGAATGCGGAAAAGTTGGTCCACGAATATACAATCTGCATGCTAGAGTACATCACCTGGCTAAGGGATGCCCCAGTCAACCTGACCAAGAAAATGTAGTACCGAAAGGGGTTGTGGCCAGAGATCCGCAAGTGAATTGGGCTAGACAACAACTGAACATTTGATAAGTTACTCCGGTATGCCAAGAAGGCTGAAAAGCAGGAAGCCAAGAGATGACAAAAGAAGAAGACACAAGACAAATTAGATGTCGAAGGGGTAAACGACACCACCATGGACGAGGAAAACCTCTCAGACATCCCAAAACTTATTAGAGAGGAGAGATGGTCGAGAGCCAAAGGGCACATATAACTACAACAAGGGAAAATCCACCAGGCGGCAGCACGGAAGGAAGACTGAACCGCAACACTTGCTCAATTGAGATACACCACACGTGGGGACAAGTATTATTGGGTATGTAACATCTGTGAGTCCCACAACACGGATGATTGCTATCAACTGGCCAAACTCCTGAGTAATAGGCTACCACAGGCATCCGCATTGATGGTGGAATGGAAGGTAGAGGGGGACACCGACAGCTGGAAGAGTTATGTGCATAGAATGGAAGGAAACAACCAGCCTCACTGGAGGTCATGGTCAAGAGACTAGAGTCATAGGTCCTGTTCTCGAGAGCATCAACCCAAACAACCTAGGTACGACGACATGGATAGGCAACTGGAACATAGGGAGATGACTTGTGAGCTATGCGGTGGCTAGCACCCGCTCTACCGGTGCTCCTAGGTATCATTAATCAAACCCATGCTGGAAGTATAAGCACCCGGCACCGCAAGGACAGCAAACAGGAAGACCCTCGTTAGCCCAGCACCAATCCCCACACGGCAGGCAAACCAACGTCATTTGCTTTTACATATGGATAATTGTGCAGGTGAGAACAAAAATAGGTAAATCATTTTAGTTAAGGGTTTCTCAAGCTCATACTTACTTTTATTTTCTAAATATGTACTAGCATGCTTGTCAATGCTTGAGACAATTACGCTCAGTTTCCTTATGGTTAGTCACACTCATGAAGATATTGATGCGTTCTTCAACAAGATCTCCAACTTTACAAAAAGGATAAGTGCACTTACCTTACTGCATATGATGGATCTTTTTGAAAATTGCATCTCTAAAAAAAGTTGTACTTTGCTTGTGAATGAGGTGCCAGACTTTAAAAAGTTTCTCAATGAGTATATAAGAGGGGAGCGATTCTTTAGTTAGTCACCTTGTGCCGCTACAACCATAAGAGATAGCATATTATGCAGTACAAGTTACGGCCATCATAGTAGGAGTGGTTACCGAAAAGGGCTTAATGCTCTTCAAAAATGGAGAGAATGGAAAGCCACTTCTCCCAGAAGGACAACTAGACCCTATTCCATTGAGTGCCCAGCTCAAGGAACAAGAGGTTATTATTGATGGCATCAAAAAATATGTGGCATGGGTTCAAAAATTGATGCCAAAGAATTCTAATAAGGCAATTAATTACTCAGAACTATATAAGCATGTGGTCGACTATTGGGAGATTATTGTTTGAAAGCTAGAAGGGCCTATTGTCACAAATACAAAATTACAACACCCTTTTTGGCCTAAAACAAGGTGGCAAGAGGAGATTGAAATGACATCAATGAGCACATATGAGATAAAAGCCAGTAGTGATGTGGAAGTGCAAACCCCACACTTTGTTGGACAAAGGAATAAAAGACCTTGATTGTTGCAAGGATCTTCAAAAACTAATGATGGTCCTCATTACTCCAAATGTTTCATATAACACACCTGAAGTAATCATAAAAAATAAAATGGTTAAGGTTACATGGTTCAACCCACAAAAAAGGCGACATAAGAAGGAGAGTGAAAAATATAATGAATGCCTAGAGAAAACATAGTCTCCCAATCAAGAAGACCCAGCATGTTTTATAAATGTTAAATCCATTCGATATGGGTGAATGTCAAGAAGCGTTAATAAAGTCACAATTAATAAAACTGCGTATATTTTCTGAAGTTTAAAGTAATTACAAAATTATAAAATATAGTATATTTAATATTCATAATTATGATAAACTCTTTAATGATAGTACCAAATTGTTTACTTAACTATATAAATTTATAAAAAGATATGGAAGATTGACTATATAGGATTTTGTATATTATATAATATTATTACTAGTACAAATTTTTAATTAATGCTATATTTAAATATTAATATTTTAATAACAATATCAATATTTATATAATGTACCTCTTATGCTCTTCCTTAATTTTTATATTAGGCCCATATAATCTTAAATATAATATATTATATAACTTAATACCTTCTACTTTATACTGTTATTAATTTTGGCCCATGAATGCTATAATTTATTAAAGGGTCAATTACAAAATAGAATATTTTATCTTCAAATATATATTCTAAAGAATATTCTTTTAATATTAGAAAATACTACTTAAATAACTAAAATTGCTAATTATTAAGAAATGGGACTATAGACATGCCCATGTTAATTACAACATGCATACAACAATATGCAAGATTATACCACTACTTGGACATTATGACAATTGAAATAATAATGTACAAACGAATGTACCAATTAGATAATGTGTCAGAAGAATTTTCTTAAGGCAAGTGACCAAGCTAAAGGCTAGCTGATGAGAAGCACACTTACAAATAGTTCAATGTAAAAGACAAAATGTTTATGTGAGTCATCTTTGCTTCCTCATTGAAGCATAGTTCTTTACAACCATTGCGGACTGTGAAGTGTGAGAAGCTAAGTACTCGGTATGTTGGTCCATATGAGATCATTAAGAAGATCAATGTTGTGGCTTACAAGTTCAGGTTGCTTGAGGAAGTGCAACTACATCTTGTGTTTTAAGTAAGTCAACTAAATAGGACCCTTGTACATGCAGAAATACTAGTACACTCACTTGAAGAGTCAGAAAAGTCTAACCAAGAGGATGTTTAAAACAACTTGTTTTAAGAAAAATCGTTGCAAAGTGTACACAATTTGTCTTTGAGGGCAAGGACTTCTTCTAAAGGGGAAGGAATGTTACAATTGGACGTTGATCCATGGTATTAATCAAAGGTTGACCATGATTGATCTCATGCTTAAACTAATCACGTTTTAGGAAGCCCTAATTAGGAAGACCTTAATTTTGGAGAACGACAACAACCTTTGAGAGCGGAGTTCAAGTTGTTATAACTCGGGGTGAGCTAGTGCAAACTTTGATTGATAAAAGTAGTGTTTTAACTTACCAAAGGAGCCAAATTTTGAGTCTTGATTCTCAACTTCAAAGCCCTTACAGACCAACACGATTTCCTTAGTAAATTCATTTGTCAATCTTTTTTGTGTTTAACAAGATTAAAGCCAATAAGGTTTTGAAATACCATTCTTATGATTGTCCCATTGACCCAACTTTCCTTAGGGTTTAATTTACACACTTTCTCCAAATGGGTTAAAGGCCTATACAAACATATATTTAAAAAAATCTGTTCAATAAGTTCATTCAACATTCAATTCTCTAACATGTGTCCCCATTTTCTTCTTAAGAAGAAGGATGACTTATTATAGTTGATTATGAATTACCATGGACTCAACAAGATTACTATATGCAATTATGATATTTAGTTTTTTGAATTTTTTTTGGAGCCAAGTACTTAACCAAAATTTACTCTTGAGGTGCATACAATTTGATTAAGATCCAATCAGAAGATGAGTAAAAAATTATATTTAGCATACAATATAGATATTTTAAATATATAATGATGTTATTCGGTATCACTAATGCACCAACTATCTTCTAGCACATGATCAACAATATTTTTCATGACTCCTTGGATTTTTTTATAACCATCTACCTCAAATAATATCTTAAAGAGAGTATGTTCAATAGGTACTTTTAACTATAATTTCTAGCATAATTTAAATCATATCATTAATAGGTAGGTTATTATGTAGTAGGGCTATAGTCATACAATAAAGTAGAGTATGAAATATTATACATTTAAGTTAAGATTTTGTAATAATCATTTGAAACAATTATTATCTTGTGATACAATAGGATAGAATGATGGCAATTAAAGTCAACTTTTCAATATGGAGAGAGGTTGACAAGTCTTCCCAACGATTTAAATTTGCCACACATAAGTAAAAATCTAATATATATTATTCTTATGAACTTAAAAGATAGTGTATCTTTCTATTTCTTAAAATATATTACATAGTTTACTTAAAATATATTACATAGTTTAATTAAAATTATTATATTGAGTATATTATATTATAATATTATATATATTATAATATTAAAAATGAAACTAAAATATTTAGATTTATAATTATAAATTAAAATCACATTATTAAATCTGAAATTGAATTTATAATTATAAATCTAAATATTTTAGTTTCATTTTAATTTAAATGTTTAAGTATAAATCCCACTTCTAATTTAAATATTAAAATTTAGAGGGTTTAGGGTTTAAAGTTCAAGATACACATAAGCACATGCACACACTTCACTAGTTTAGCTTTTCTTTAGTATCTTCTATAATCACATTTATATAAACACACATACATACATAATTAATCTGTGTATAAAATAATATATTTAGTAAACTTTATGAATATAGCATATGAATATAATATTTTATCAATTAATTTTTCTTAATCATGATATATATTGAGATTCTTCAAAAATATGTAAATATTTATTTTGAAATCTTATAAAAGACTTATCTTAAAATGATATAAAGTGCTTCAAAACTCAACTTTGGGAGCTTTATGGATCTACGGGAACTCCACACAAACTAAAATGTTAACACGTATGCAATTTCAATTTATATAAGAAAGTGTATATTTCTATATTACATAATTTATAATTTATGCCATTGCTAATTTAAACATTAAAATTAAAATATTTTTAAAAAAAATTTAAACTTATACTTGAAATGTGTAATGAATTCACTATTTTGAAGTGTTGCAATGATTCACTATATATATAATATATATATATATATATATATATATATATATATAATTTGTGTGTGTGCGCCCGTTACTTTTAATTTAATTTACTTTTGCCCTAATATATTATCCATTGATTTTTTTAATCGTTTGATAATGATATGATATGGTATTTCCTTAATAAACGACCAACACATATTTAACTTATAGAATATAATATTCTTTAAAAATATGCAAATTTTTATTTTTAAATCTATAAATAAATATTCTAATTCACAGAAAAATGCAAATATTTGATTTTAAAATTTGTAAATGGATTATCTTATATTCACGTAAATTAGCTCAAAATTAAATTAACTAAATAGCTTAGTTTGTTTAGTATTAACTAATTATTATAAATAAATAAAAATAGCTAATAATATTTAATGACAATTATTTAATATATTAGAAAACTTTTTAAGGAAAACAATATAATTTATATACTATAAAGTTATTAAGTTACTAAGTTACTTAAATTATTAAAGTGAGTTAAATAAAACAATTATCTTTATTTTAAAACCAAAATTTTTTTGCACTTCAGTTTTTAAAAGTTTTAAAATTTATAAAGGACCAAATTTTATTATAGAATGGTCTTAAAACATTTTCTCATTCTCATAGAGTTTTGGGTGTAAATGGTCCTTTTAGATTTTTTTCCTTATAAAGATAAAATGTAGTATACTTCCACTTTAAAATGGACATTCTGTAGCTACTTTTGTCAAAACCTATTTATGTTCTATAGTACCAATATATTTATAAATTATTTTCACCAAAAAATTCCCATCATACATTCAATAGATAAGACAAAAAAGATCATTAAAGAAAAGTTTTATATTAAAATAAATTAGAAAGGAAAAAGAATAAAAATCTTAAATAGAAAAAGTAGAAATCATCACTCTCATAGATGATAATTATCTACAAAGATAATATGGCATATGAACAATTCTTAGTACAGTATGACTATCCAAGTCTCTCTACAATATACAGTATATAAGTACACATATAGGGAATCTTGTCCACGGACTGTCCATATTTAAATGTACTTATATGTATTTCATCACATTAAGTATAACATCAACATATGCCAATTCGAATTTAAAACTATATATACTATATTATATTTGATTAAACAGTTTAACAAAGAGGAATTATTTTTCTTTAAAAAAAAAAATTGATTTGATTAAAATTTATCTTAAATATATCTGAATTTTACGCCCTAGGCTTATTTTATACTTATTGCTGTATATATGGTGATTCTATAATATGCATATAAAATATATAGTTTTTCGACACCGTCTCTGACTTGTCTATATACATTACATGCAATGTTAAGCCAAGAACAATATGCAAGGTGTCTCAGTCGACCTCAAATGTGGAGGAATATCCCAGCTATGCGTCTATCTTCATCCGCCACTCATACATGTTTATAAGATGTGATTCATTCATGTGTGTATGTGGACATGACATATAGTAACTCTAAGTGTATGTACTTTACAGACACATATACATGATAAGTCGTATAATAATTAGGAGTATAATGAACGATGGGGGTTGCGTACCAGGAATGGATTTGTTAATTCAGCAGGCAGGGTTTCGACAAAATTAAATTAGCCCTTTGTTTATTTGTGTGTGTGTGTCTAATATATATATATATATATATATAAGCTACTCAATAAGAACTAGAAATCATATAGTGAAAATGAGCATATGTTCTGAAATAGTCCAATTGTTTAAGTCATCCCTTCTACTGCATTATTATATATAATGCACACACGCACGAAAAATACAGTTTTCGAATGTGCGTGTATTCAACCTTATTTAGTATTTAATCAAGACTTTTATTTAAATAATCAAACCACTCAACGTTGATCCGACATTGCTTGATTAGTTATTAAAATAAACTTAATATTTTAGTTATAAATTTATTTTAGTGGCCATTAAAAAGCCATAATAAAAATAAATAATCGATTATATAATGAACAGAGCTCTTTGTCTTGAAATGTTGTATATATTGTTGTTTTGGAATGTTTACCCTAACCTCTTATGGTCTTCAACTACTTCAACATATTTTGAATAGGTACTTAGTTAAACAGTTTCACAAAACCATCCTTTAAACAGCAGTAGAATATTAAATAATTTAAATGTGTTGAGTTATCATATAACAGTTAAACTCCATGACACGTCAGAAAACTAGCGTTACATCTTTTGGCGCGACTTTTCAGGATTAGGGCAACCATGGCTACGACGTCACGAATGCGGGAAAAGGGGCTGGATAGACTTTTCATTGCTGCAGCTTATTCTCAGCATATACTGTCAAAATCGCCGAAGTAATTCGTTTCTACATAATAATCTGTACTTTTAGTTTTTTTCTTTCTAGTAAAACTTCCTTTATTTTTCGTTTTTCAAGTAGATTTTATTACTGTTAGCTCCACATTTTCGATTTTCATACTTATTTTTCAAAAAAGTTAACATTTGGCACAATGCACCGTGTATTGAAGTCAGCTAGAGCTGGTCGGGCAGGTTCTCCTATCAACTATGGTCGAGAGGATCGTGCTCTTCCCGATCCACCGCTCCATGTACCGTATTTTCTACATTTTACTCCTGTGTGTACATCTCTTCAAATTTTATAGATACACAAGCAGTGTGTATCTGGTGTATAGATAGGTGTTTATAAGATTTTAATATAGTATAAATATGTGTAATTCTGCATAATTTCATGTGTGTATCACCGGGAAATGGTTTCCTCTTGTTTTATTATTATTATTATATTTTCACAAAAACCAGGGCTTAAAATAGAAAAACCATTTCTATGGAAAGTATATTAAATCATATGTAATGCACATATATGTAAAAAGTTAATTTAATTAATCACTTACGGTGCCTGTGTAAATTATATATAAATTAATTTGGACCATCGGATTAAACACGTGGCACATTAAATTAAACAGCTGGGTTTCTATGTGACATGCATGTGAGGTAAAATGGTATACTCACAAGGCATATGTTGAGTAAATATAGTCAGTAAATTAAATTTTAATTAAATTTATTTTAGAAAAATTATATTTTTTAAATAAAATAAATTTACTCACATGTTTAGTTACCTGTATGTGAGTGATTGCGCTCCGTATAGGTGTATAATTACAGATACACATTGACATAGGCATATATATGTGTGTGTGTGCGCGCGCGTGTGTAAATATTTATGAGAAATTTCTTTTTTATTCCCTTTTTACAGGCGAAGAAGATACATGATCAGGTGATATTGGAATGCATGGCTGATCCGCTTGGCAAGAGGCTGCCAACAAAATGGAACCGCAGCTCAGATTCTGAGGCATTTGTTAAGTTTGGTAGGGACGTGGCACACACGAGGCTGAACAATCTGTGCAAGCTTGAGCGTCAAATGAATGATCCAGATTTGAAGATGCTCGAGTGTTGGTACTTTCCCAGGCCCAAAAAAGCAAAGAACCCCGAGAAACCTGCAAAGTTCTTTAAGGTACTTGCATCATAAACACGTGCGTGTGAGTGTGCGTCTGTGTCTGTGAGTGGAGTTAATATGTTAGTAGAGTAAAATGCAGATACTAATACTGTAAGGTATATATATCATATATGTATATTTACTATATTATTTGTATGCATAGGATCTTTTCTCTCCTCTCTCTCTCTCACACGCATACACCAAAGTCAGTCACTAGCTCATGAGCACGCACATATACACATGTATACTGCTGTATTTTTCTCCAGGCACTCAGGCCTGATAAGCTAGTTGCAAGAGAAGATATGTGGGGTGCCTGGAATGTTAGTGTTGAGCTTGAAACATCCAAGACAAGGAGACACCAACTAAGGAGAAGGTGTGTGTGTGTGTGTGCGACCCACAAGCGTACATTTTCTAACCCACTTTTATATTTGAATGCAGCACAATAGACAGTACGCAGAATTCTGAGAAGTATTACGAGCTAAACATGGAAACAATCGATGCTTTAAGAGAATCGCATAGAAGATGTTCACCTAAACCTCAAGGCATCCCTATTATAGAGTAAGTGTGACGTGAAGTTCACACGCATAGAACAATGTTTAACAGTGTATATAACTATGCAGCCATTTGAAAAGACGAAAGGGAGACATTGAGTCTGTTCACAACCTGGTCTGAAGATATCCAACGAAAGAAAGCCAGATTCTGTCTATTAGTTTTTCTCAAATATTCTTCACTGTTAGGGTAAATATATATAATATATATATATATATATATATGTATGTATGTATGTATGTATGTATGCGTGTGCAGAATTATCTGCTTTTACATCTATATATCTCATATAAACAGTTTTCATGCAGCAGAAGTAAGTAAAAGTGAACTTGCCAATGGAAATGCATATGCAGGAGATGGTCCATACCATCTACAGGTACATTTATTAATATGTAATACCTATTTATTCAGATATTATATTATTAAGGTAATATATAATTATGAAACTTATATTAATTTTTTATTTCATTAGACTAGACGACCCGGTCTATTCAAGCAGCTCCTGAAGTCAAGTCTATTTGATTAATGGTTGGGTTGACTAGTTGACAAATAAAGTCAACCATTTCATATAAATAATACTGGAATATTTATGTATATGTATGTAGTATTTGTATATATATGTGTGCCGTGTACACACTTCCATTCAAGTATATGCATACATATACGTAAATGTAGTACCTTCCAGAACGCATTACTCAGCAAACGTGTGCGTGTTTAAATGTATCTGCACATTGTTCTATTGCCTAGTGTGGAATTTAACTTTCAGATGTAAATAAGTAGTGGACATGTTTATTTTGTTTTTATAATTGCGAAATGTAATAAATATACGCTCTACGGTAGTAGTAATACATGTTTCACATCTCGGGGAACGATATGAATCTAACACCTAAAACTCAGTTATGAATATTTTAACGTATATTCAAAATGTTTTTAACATATACTTAGAATATTGTTATTCCAGATATGGTTTACATTATAGTAAAAAATATCCTCTATATATAAATGTTTTAATACATAATTTAAAGCTACTAAGATTTTGTAGTACTTAACATCAGATAGACTTGTTTATTTTTTCTATTATATTGTTTTAGGATAATTTCTTACACCATCGGTAAGTTTCCTAGAGATGATCGACAAGATTTTTAATCAGCTCTTCTTTTTAATTATAAGTTATTCGCATCTTCTTCAACATCTAGAATATTGCTGATGTATATGTATGACTTGCACTCTTTCTCTCTCTCACACGATTGCCATTTTATATCTGGCAACTAGGACATGCTGTCTGCATTGCGGGGGGCATCCGTAAATTAGCAAACACAGTGCGATTACTGCAACCCCGGGTAATGTATGGATGTACGTATATGAAAGATATACTACGTCAGGCACGTGTTGTCTGATAAAGTTTGTTGTGTGCCTTTGTATTTAAGGATGCCAACATGTCCAGATTGGGCTTTGCCTGCCCTGTTGTTGACGGGATTGTGTTTTTTCATATATTGACAAAGATACATGCAGATATATAACGTATGTGATCATAAATACATGCCTATATACATATATTTGATGTGTGTCTATGTATGTGTTTGGATGTATGTCAAGTTTGCATGTAGAAATGCATTTGTACACAAACACACACATTTGATATATGTAACCATTTTAAGATTGAAATTATTAACGCATTAAGGTTTTATCATTAATTATTTATTTATTTACGATAAGTATTGCCTCCGTGTAAGTCACACAAATCCTTGCACAATGGCCTTCATGGGGACATATATAAGAAATTAAAAAGAAATTATTAAGACTTTTTTAACTTTAATTAAATTTTATTTATTCGTATAGGTGTTAAAAAATTGTGACCGTCAAATTAATGCATTTATAAAACTTTATGAATGCATTTTCATTACAAAATTTATATGCCATATATATATAGTCTTAAAAATAATTGTTATACATACCTTTTACATTAATAATAATCATTTAACAATTCATATATATTTAAGTATTCATTTGCACTTTATTAAAATTTAGTAAATTTTTTCAGAATGGCTTATAATCAAAATTGAGTTGCCTTAATTATTGAAAACATTATAATTTAAAATGATTATTTAAAATCACACTTTAAGGTTTTAAATACTTATAAATGAAATTAATAAGTGTCTTTATTTAAATCACAAACACATATTAATGTTATATTTTCTTATCTTTATTATATTTACATTTATTAAAATTGTTTTGATATATTTCCATTACTTTTTCTCCAATCTTAATATTATTATTTTATAAATTATTATAATACATATCTTTATAAAGATATTATATTAATCGACAATAATATGTAGACATCATAACATTCTTTTGTTAGCATTCTTTAGTTGCATTTAAATCAATTAACAATACATAATATTAATCGTTTTTTATTTTAAATTATTATAAATAAAGTGTTAATTTAAAATTCTTAATAATATTGCATATCTTATATTTCTTTTTATTCCAATGTCGTCTCTCACATTTATTAAATATTCATATTCTTTCACAATCGTTTTAAAAGTAAATCAACTTTAATATAAATTAATTACTTTTAATAGTGAACCCATCATTTTATGCAATTCAGTCGTGTTTATATCTTAAAATAGAACAATTTGTAAAAGATAAAAAAGTAAACATTATAAACCATTAATATGATAAAACATTAATGTGCTAATCTTAAAACAATATTCAATTTAATAGTTTTACCATTAAATTATTTATTTATCTACGATAAGTACTGCCTCCCAGTTGATAATCAGATATCTTTATCATTAATCCTAATCCATGATAAGATATCTTTACAATGTATTTGTGAGTGTTGTTCTAACTGTGGTGTATTGCGGTATATGTAGATTGATACAAACAGACACATGTATAATGGTTGGAAATATATAAACATCTAATTGAAAAAAAAAAGTTTCTATGTCATTTATTTCTAAAATTATTATTCACAGGAAAATAACAAAACTTAGTATAACATTCTTAGGAATACTTACTATGCTCATATCACACTTAGTTTATAATTAATCCAATATATTAAACATTAATGATTAATAAAAAACATTAAACTTGGCAAACAAGTCTTGTGTAAAACAACAAATATAAAAAGCATACCATAGCATGCCAATAACAGAAATACTTCCCCCTCATCCTGAAACATCTATTAACTATATGTATTGTTCAGACATGAAACACCTGAAACAAAATAGAACATGTTAATATATTGATAATTGATATATACATATTCATAAACAACACTGTATGTGTGCGTTTGTGCGCGTGCATGCCTGCGGAAGTGTTGTGTGTACCTTAGAAAGATGGCTTCCTGATGGGTCTCGAAGGAGGAAGCAATCCACGCCGAGCTTGACGCTTGAGATAATGGCGACGAGCAGCAATCATCTCCTTATGCGTTGGTCCCTATATACAAATTAAATAATCTCAAAATATACTATATGAGACTCTCTCTCCTGCATATATACATCTTATCTTGATAATATATTATAATTACTTTTTAACCTTTGGAAGATCGTAGAAGTCATCCGTCATAGAAGAACCGCTTCCTCCCTCTTCCTGCCAGAGAATGAAAACTCCAGAGGTTATGAAATATCCCACACTTTGACTAAGTATTATACTGAATAATAGATTGATTGTCCATATGTTCAACTCAGCGTACGATTGACCACACGTATATTAGACACTTATCTGTGTATTGCATTCTCCATATTATCCCGATTATATGTATATAGGTGTATTCCCACACATAAATGCATATACATATAAATACCTGTCTGTGCAAAACGTACACATACATGTATAAATATTAAACATGGAAATAAATACCTTGTTTTCTCCCTCTGGGGATCCTTCTTCCTAAAAACAAAAACCCCTATTAACTAATAATACCCAAATAAATCGATTAACTAACACACACATTTACCTTGGGAGGGGAAGCTGAGGACCAATCGGGGCACCTGGAAACAGGGAAAACTTCCTTCCCCGAATCAACGGCATCGAAACAGCGCTCATCACCTGCAGCGGTAGATCCGACGGCCCATTGACAAGCGCCCTCTTCGAGCTCCTCAATGCGCCCAACATTGCTCGACACAAACCCTAAACCCTAATTCCTATTTCTTCTGAATACGCATATTCGTGTACAATATTCTCAAGAATATTCTCTTTATCCTGCATTTGCTGATAATGTATAGGAATGTCGATTGTTTTAAATATGTTATTTCTTTATAAATACATATATAACAATTTTTTATATTTATATATGTGTAGATACATATAACAATGTTGACGCGTGATATTTGTGTGAATATGCTAATATATGTACACGTAACATCGCGGTATTTATGAAGAAAATAATCGTACGCGATTTTTATTTAGATTGTTGTCCGAGCTGGTAGAGCGGAGGACTGTAATACGTTATATAGAAATCATTTTGTGGCTGGTTTCAATCTGGCAGGTCGGATATTTTTTTGTTGGCAAACATGGACGTGGCTGGTTTTACATAAAGAAGTACAGACGGGACGTAATAAATCAGTATATAATTTAGCTAATGTGATTGGCTGTAAAGATATCAAACGTTTTTGATGTTGAGCGTATTGACATTCAGAAACATTTCACGCACATATATTAAAATTTTATCCCTGTTGTTGTCAAATATGTCAACATATCTTAATAAATATGGTAAAACTTTGCCATGAAAAGGACGGGTACTTAACTTTAATGATACATACAATGTTATAACCCTTCCTTATATGTTAAAAGGTTATGTTGTATTTAGTGCCCTTTGATTTAATCCTAACGTTCTATGTGGCATCTAAATAAGCATATATGGTCTTAGTATATACCCTAATTATATATAATGTATATTTTGTAGAATCCTTGTATTTTCTCGACTTGAATATCAATGGTATTAAGAAAATCGTTTAACATGTATTTTCATCAACTTGCAAATTACATACATTTGAGGACCAAATCTTTGTACAATAGAATATGAGTTAATATGCTTACAAATAAATTTAAAGAGTTACAAACCTTTAGAATGAATCTTCATATAAAAACCCATGCTTCATCACCCATAACATAATAAAAAATATATAAATGTTGAGCATTATAGTATCGTTATTATACTTCCTAAGCATGAAATAACCTTATTAATATTTCCTCTCACAACACTAAAAGAGGTAGAATCAACATTATAAGAAAACATACATGAACAACCATATAAGGAATGGAACGGGAAACTCTAATGGATTGATGATCAAAAGACACATAAGAAAACTAAAGTATTGATCTTAATCGGTATATTGATGATTTACATATTTAAATAATATGCACTTAAAAGTATAATTGAGTTGTTTCAATAGATCATCAATTTCTAGATTATAAGGTGTTATGAAATTCTCAACTTATTGTTAGTAAACTCAAAACTTTAATTATGAAATGAGACTTTTAATTTGAAAAATTGCACTTCAAACACCCATACTTTAACACCACTTGATGAAATAAGAAATTGGCCACATGAGTTACCTTGGCCTTTGAAAGAGCCCAAACCCCCACATACTATGTCAAGTAGTTCAATAAAATAATAGCATATGTATTCCCTATTATCTCTGCCAAAAAGAATCAATAAGATCATATTCAATCAATTCAAAATGACGATGGATTTGAATATATTATAAGTGCACATTAAAAAAGTGAATTAAGGATTTCAAACTTGACATATATGACATGTTTGTAGATATTAATGTAAATTATGTCATGATCAAGAATGTAACTTGTTCAACACTTTGTGAAACCCAAGATAACCAGAGAGGGGTTATCATGAAAAACATGAAGAAAATGAGGTATAACATGATGAAATTATCAGCCAAAGTAGAATACATATTCTAATTAGTTCCACAATAAAGACGATCTTATACCATTGTGAACTTTGCAACACAATCCCAAAAATTAGTATTAACATTTGCCATTAACTTAAGAGCTTTGAATACATTTATTATTTGCTAACTCTATAGTTTTAAGCGTTGTGTCAACCCAATTTCGTAAAGATTAAGTAATGATGAAGTTTTAAAAATGATAAAACACATGTATTAACTTGTGCACTTGACATTCACTGAAATAACATAAATGATAATGAATTGAACTTTAATTTTGTAATGTTAATCCTATTAGTATGTCGACCCTTAGATGTTTCTTCTTTAACACTGAATGCATTGTAACATGATCATATTTACTAATGTAGAAAAATCATGAAGATAAACATGAGACTTATATAATGCCCCAACAATCGCTAAACATTCCTTCTCCATAGTCAAATAATTAAGTTTTAAACCATTGAGATTTCGATTGACATATACAATAGGATGTTGTTGATCAGATTTTGAATTTTCATGCATGAGATCCGTATCCAAACCGATATATGAAGCATTAGTACAAAAGGATAAAAGAAATTAAGATAATGAAAAAGAAGAGCAAATGTTAAATGATGGAAGAAACTCAAAAGAAGATTAACACTTAGAAGACCATGAGAAAGGAAATGAAGCAAAGCACATAGTGGATTGTTTAATCAACTAAACGTGAAATGAATTGTGCCAAGTCACATTGTTAAAAAATCATTAAAGTTTATAATGTGTCTTTGGGACCATGAACTCTTCACCACCTAAATCTTCAGAAAACACCCTCACAAAAACCCAAATACTTTACATAAGTCTAACTAAACTTGCACTTCAACAATTCCAACATTGGCTGATATCATCATAGCGGCATAAGATTTGTTCCATGTGAGCCAAATATGCGCGTTGTAACTAAAATGGGCATGTATTTTTTAATAATATTAGCAATTTTAAATATTTAATTAGCATTTTTAATATTAAAGAAATATTCTTTAAAATAATATATGTCTAAAGAAAGATTTAAATATATATTTATTAAATAATTAATTAAGAATTAAACTTAAGTATTAATTAATATTTATTTTCTATTCCCATTTTCCTATATCATGCCCATTTTAGTTACAATGTGTATAAATGTTCTTTGCATATACCAATTGAATACACTAAAAGATCGTTCAAAAACACTCTTGTAAAAGATTCCCAACCCCATACACTTCATTCGTGAGTTATTAAAATGTTGCTGGAGCATTCATTGGCATCACCGTGAATGCATATAATTCATTAGGTGTTCAAAAAGAAGTCTTGGTTGCATCTACCAAATTGAAAAGAATTTGTCAATAACTTGAAGTTAAATCAATATTGTGAACCAATAATTTTTCTCCAATTTGTCAATAAAGTCATCCATGTGTGGCATGAAATAATTATTTGACAATATCACATTAATCAAATGCTAAAATTAACTGTGAAACACCGACCTCCATTTACTTTGTCAATGATATAGGGTTGGAAGCCCATAAGCTACAAGATGGACGCATCACTCCTTGAATTAACATATATTGAACAACATGTGTCATCTCTTATTTCTCTCATGAAGACCACTGACGAACTAGAGCCTTTATTGGTGTAGGGTCTTTTGTATCAATTTAATGATAAGTTTTAACTGTAGTCCTCGCAACCATCACTAGCTGTTGTAGATCTGAGAATCGAGTAAGAAGCTTTTCTATCCTTTTGACGACATTATGAAGATGGATTAGGAAGAAAAACCATGTTTACAACAACCTAAAGAGATGCACGAACTCCAAACTATATTATAGATTGTGCTTGTACAAAGATGCAACTAGGAATGAAAATCTTTGCCATGTTAAAGTCCACATGCACATACTCGACATAAATCCAATTAAAACCTAAAAGCACATAATACAATTGAAAAGACATGACCTGAAGAGGCAATCCCTTAGAATATGACTCTAGTCAAATAGGAGCATAACAAGCTTGAGAAGAGATAGCAAAAGACTTGTCTTTATTAAATATTTGAAGTGTTCGTTGAAATGAAGGCTTCATTAGAAGAGAACATTGTGTCACTAACAAATGTTGAATAAATAAAATTGTTGACCAGAATCAAGAAGAATAGATACTAGGTGATCACACACAAAACCTTCAAAAGAAAAAATGACTCAAGTACCCTAACAGCACCTTGTAACACTACACTATAAAAACACTTTATTACATTGGTGATGGAAATTAATTTTTTAGTTCATTATAAAAATAAGCAATATATCCACCAAGGAAATTACAGTTGCACCCCTTGGCAAGCCGAACTTAACGATTGACACAATCAATAGCCAAATGCCCAAATCCATGACACTTAAAACACTATATACCACACCATGATGTCCATGACTTTCGTACCCACAACCACATCCTCATCCTTGTCGTACAGATTGAAATGCAACATGTAGAACCAAAACATCTACCTCCGTAGGTTGTGGATGAGCAATTGAAGAAAGAGGGGCTGGTCCAAGCAATCTAAGTTAAACATGAGCATAAGAGGAGGTAACACCATCTTTGAGTGTTTGTGTGATTAGTATAGCATTTCTCCAAAGTTGTTGGGCAATGTACAATGACATGAACTCTAGTCGCACCAAACACTTGATAAAATAGTTCTTTCTTAACTACCTCAAACATATTAGGATTAACTTGAACTAAGTAGTTCTTAAAACAAACTTCAAATTGTGCAGTTGTTTCACCACTTTTTTGTTATAATTAAAAAACTTGATCCAATGACACAAAAGCATTCTCATGACATCCAAATGCAATTGTCAATGCAAATAAAGACAAATGAATAGTTGCCTTAGATGCTGGGACCAAGTGTTGAAACCACAATGCAACAAACCCATGCTAATATGCAACCACTATATGAAAGTGCTCAATCTAAACATGCGTGTCCTCCATAGTCATTCCCAATAAAAAGTTATGGTAAAGACAAGGATTATAGCCAATTGGATTGTGCACTCTTTATGCCAAGACAAAAAGTAATTGTGATGATGATGTTAGTTACCAAAATGTTTTAGTATACATGGCATTTGATGTGGAATGAACAATTATTGAACGATGGCTCAAGAATGAATAAAAGGAGGGCATGTGGAAGGAGAGGGCCTTTTGGGTGAGTAGCAGGGGAATAAGGTTCTTGGCTTGGTCTTGGGCAAGGTTGATTATGTATGTGATATTAGATCAAAATTGAGTGTATTTTGGGGGTAATTCATGTATATTTTGATTTTTGATTTTAACACTCGTGTAACAAGCAAGCCAAAATTCATACAATCTTATAACTAGAGCATTGTATGTACAACTCCATTATTTTTAGTGGAGATGTTGAGTACTAGAAACTAAGAAAAGTTAGACTTCAATGACACGAACCACTTGAGATAATTTAGTGTCTTCCACACATGTACTACATGCAGTATATGTGTGTGCCAGTGGTTGGACCTCTTCCACCCAATCTATTGTATTTCATGTTAGCATACTTAGGCATGACAAACTCTTGGTTCTTAAATTTATAGGTAAGCATATTAAATATATTAGTTGAGGCTTGTGAAGTGTGGCTTGAGATATCAATTAGGCAGGCATCAGCTAAGACTCTAATGAATGTGCACTTGTGAGGTGAAGCCTGGATGAGGACCACTGGTCGCATTCACCCAACTTAGTGGGACAATTTTTGCGTGATAGACACTGACCTAGGGAAGATCTACTTGTGATAGACGTTGACTGAGGGTGGAATGACTATTGGCTTGTGAAATATGTTCCACTAGGCAATGCGGGTTGACACCGGTCAATGGGCTCTTGTCCAAGTTGCACAATAAAATACCTGAGATCTTTTAAGTAATCCTAAATATGCATGAGGACATGCATATTTGGAAGGGGAGAGAAGTTGCTGCAGAATAACAATGCTACTAAAATATTACAGTATATGTGGTATTTTGGTTTCTGATCCCAACACTCACACACCAAGGTAGTCAATATCCATACAATTTTATGAGGGGAGCATCATCCATATAACTCTATTGTTTGCTACAATTGTGTTTGCACTTTGCGATTTTGCTATAACTTGCAAGAGTTGCTCTACCAGGACCGCATGGACGAGAAAGAGAGAGACTAAAAACAAAAGAGATAAGCTAAGAAGTACTCGATGTCTCTACCAATGAATGAAAAGGACATGCATTCAACATTAAATATATAACCCTTCCTTATATGGGAAGTTACATTATATTTAACACCCTTTAGCGTAATCCTAATTAACATTTATACCCTAAAATATATATAAGGTATATTCCATACAATCATAGTCAGACATTAAATTTAACGTGAGATTAATGCAAAACAATGGAACTCAAAGATATGATACACATGATCTACAGATAGCTAGATCTATTATATATATTTACATGTCCAACTTATGGGGAGTCAGAATAAGGACCTGTGTTCCAAGCTTCAGCAGGCCCTGTTGCATCACCAGATCCGTTTGCAGCCTGTTCCTGCAATTCATGCATCCAGAGAGCACGATGTTGTGTTTGATGACCCCCATCTCGAGTACATACGCAATTACATGCTCAAGGATGAGGAGGAGAATGCGATACCTGTACTCTACAGAAATTCTTATGAGAAGCTCCTTGGTGAACTCACCTTAATTGCTTCATCTCCGTCTTCTTCTCCAGATCTGTGTCCTTTCTCCGGTAAGCATCCATGTGTGAAAGACTTAGATAGGCAGTTACACATAAAGAAGCTCCTTGTGGAGTGTGCCCGATGTGTCGCAGCTGGTGAGGCATCTATGGTTTACAAGCTTGTTGGGGAGGTTAAGAAGATTGTGTCCCCTCCTGGATGTGCATATGAGAAAGCCGCCATCTACTTTGTGAATGCTTTGGTGGCCAGGCTCACTGGGTATGGAGCTCAGATGTATTCCATGATGGAAAAGGAAATTTCAACAAAGCACTCCACGGTCATCCAGATGAATCTGCCCACGCTGCGCGCTACCGAGCGTTTTGCGAATCAGACCATCTTCAACGCTTGCAGAGGTGCAGAAAGGGTTCACATTGTGGACTATGGGATACTCTACGGCTGCCAGTGGCCCTCTCTTATCAAGGCTTTGTCGGAAAGGAGCGAGGGACCTCCTCTTCTCAAGATTACAGGTATTGACTTCCCACACGTCGTCGATGTTCGACGAACCGGCCAGATGCTTATTGAGTATGCGTGGTCCTGTGGGATGCATCTAGAGTTTCACGCCATATCCAGCACTTGTTGGGAGAAAGTACAACCAAGGTAAATTTTAAAGCATTGTTTTGCTTTTGAAATTGCTAATGTGTTTGTTGTTGCTTGTTCAGATACCATCTGTTTAAAGAGCTTTTGATAGTGAATTGCAAGCTAAGAATTAAACATGTGAGAGAGGAAGGAATTGGAGAGAGCCCAAGGAAGAAGTTGTTCACAAAGATCGGGAGTCTCAACCCGGTGATGGTCGTGTTCTGCGAGGCGACCATGGACTTGAGTTCGCCGTTCTTCATACATAGGTTCCAGGAGGCATGGAAGAACTTCTCTGCAAGAATGGAGATGGTGGAAGAGACGATGAAGGTAATAGACCCGTCCAAGCTAGATTTCATGGAGAAGTTTTTCGAGAGGACTATTATGAACGTGGTTGCGTGTGAGGGGTCAGATCGCATAGAGAGGAATGCATCGCATAAAACATGGGATCGTCTTGCCAGGAGTGCTGGATTTCAGCCTTTCCGAATTAGCGAGCAAGCTGTGAACATGGCTAAGTCTGTGTGGAGCGGCCACGACGGTTTCACGTTTGGTCTGGATGACAACTGGTTGTTACTTGGGTGGAAAGACATGACTATGTCCGGTTCGAGTGTGTGGAGACCGATCAAGCAAAGGTTATTACGGAGGCCCGGCGCGGTAGATTCATCACAACAACAAACTCCACTCATTTCATTACTAAGGGCATGTGTTCCTGATTAAAATAATTTAATAACATAGTGACTTTGTTGGATGTATATCATAACAATAATTAAATAATATTTAATCCCTAACGACCCTGACCATTTTTAAATATTAGAAAAATACATATAACTGGATTCTGTAAAGCAGCCTACATAGACTTCATCCTGTAGCATGCCAGATGTTTTTTGTCTCTATTTATACCTTTAAATCATTTTCTCCTTAACCATTCATAAAATTATATTTATTTACACCACTCACGGTTGTCCAATGCGCATCCGTGATGTCTTAAAGTGACATTCGTATATTATCTACACAGTATGGTCATATAGATAGTAATTGGTCACCTTACATATTACGTTAAAGAGACACTAATTCATATAAGCTTACTTGCTTAAATTTTTTTTAAAAAAAATATGAAGAAAATATATAGCATCCAATACAGGACCACATAACACTGATTGAAATAGTACATGACCATATAAAAACAAGAATCTTTTACGCTATTGTCCTATTCGGAGTATTCAAACTTTACATGCTTTTATTAAATCACACACCCACACCTGCAAGTGAGAAACGGTTGAAGGACCAATTTGAACAAACTCGATGGATAAAAATCTTCACATTATAACTTGAAAGTGCATATAGGATGAAAGTATTTATTATTCTTTTTTTAATTCTCTTATAAAAACTCATTATCGTCTGCTCCTTACCCATAATGTTTGGCCTCCTTGCATAGATATGTCACACATGCCTTAGTACTTTCAGCCTTGCCATCCGCTGCTCTCTACTAATGTGTATGCGCAAGGAATCTTGCCAAGTGGACAAAGAGCTTCTAATGCTTAACGGCCCATCTTTTTGACTAACCGGCATGTGTGACATAAGCAACGACCTTCTTCTTCGCTCATTTGTCCACGCAATTTTAAGTCTCCTCTTTGTACTGACACTGACAGGCTCCACGATATTCTCATCTTGCTCACAGGTGCTATATGAATATGGTTCACTTCCTCACAAGGATGTTCTTGATTACGGTTCACTTCCTCACAAGTGACTATATCCGGTTAACATACTTTGTTTATGAAAATAATGATAAAGAATATACACATGTATATATTATTTGCACACATGAGATATATAAATATTACATGTAGTATAGATGGTAGCCCAACTCCTAGCCAAAGGTCCAAATAACCTCTCATGTAGTGCAAGGCAGCTCAAGCTTGATGTGGTGGACCTTCAATTGCAACTGAAAATAGTGTTGCAAAACCGCCTCTATTGGGTGTTCTTGATTATATTGTGGTGAATGATCTAAACAATCTTAGGTGAATAATTAATAACATATGCTTAAAAACAACAAATTTGAAATTCTCATTAAATTGAAGAATTAAATGAATAAGCTCAGTCAAAACTAGATATAACTTTATTCAACTCAATTAAGTCTTTTATAACACATTAAATTCTATATTGTACAGTGTCATCCAAGCTGACACTTATTACATGGATTATGACTTCGTTTGTTATTCTCAATTTAATTTTAATTGTGAATTCTTAACAATTACATCAAAAATTATTATTAGAACTTGTATAAGTCGCATGGAAAGATAGTCTTCAAAATGATTATTAATTCTAAATACCTTATCGTGGAATAGTTTAAATTACAAAACCTAAATAATGATTGATGGAAGTGGTGTTTTAATATATATCAAAGAAAGAATTGGATTTTAAGTTTTAAACTTTACATTTTAAATTGTTTATTAATACCATTTTCTTAAATAAATTCATTTAAGAATGTGAATAAGATCCTTTATTAGTCTTTATAATAATCATTAATTTAACATCCAAGTTAAGTTTTAACAAGTCCGTTACCTAATTCTTAATTAAATACGGAGACTTTGCTAATGTATTCAACAATGTCTAAGGCCAATAACTTTTTCAAATACCATCCTTATGACTATCAAATTAAGTGTCTGCCCTCCTTAGGGTCTAATCTACATGTTATCTCTAATGGAACTAAGGCCTCGTGAACATATACTAAAGAGAATTTATTTAAAATTCTTTATTAAAAACATTATAGTTGGTCATACTACAAGATAAATAAGATTATTATATGTAATCAATACCTTTTGCCATTGATATCTAGCCTCTTATAATGTAAATAGAGAGCCAAATACTTCACCACGATTATCGTTCATGGTGTATACAATTTAGTCACGGTCTACTTATAAGATAAATGCACGTTGTAATTAAAATGGGCATGATACATGAAAATGAAATATAAAATAATTATTAATTAATACTTAAGTTTTAATTATTAATTATTATTTAATAAATATATAATTAAGCCTTACATATTAATTAATTAACAAACAGCCAAAGAAGTGCAAAACGATCCAGCCATCCAGCAGTACAGGGATATCCTTGAGATGAGCTCAAGACGCTTTTCATTAACCTTATTTAGTAAGGAATATTTCTAAAATATCTTAGAATATTCATATTATTTTTTGTTGTAAAAATAATTTACAATAATTAAAAAATATTATCAAACATAATTATAAATGAAATTATTTTCTTATCAACTTGTTAATTTATTTGTAAATATTTTTTTCTTAACCATACAAAGAAATCTCCTCATTTTATTTAAGTCATCACTTTCTAGATTAATCGAATCATTTTGGTTAATATCTTTATATTGTTGCCACCACCTAACACTCTCACAAATGCAATTAAGAGTTGCCATCTTTGTTAAGACATAAGCCATGATAAGAACATGAGTGCATAAAGGTTATCTAAAACATGACGTTCCTTAAGAATAATATTATAAAGCCTCGGTTGCTCTTCTTCAATTTATAAAATTCAAAATCACGAGAAAGAAAAGCTTCAGGATATGTTTGATATGGTGGATATTACTCACAAAAGTTTTCAAGATTCTTTTTCTAAGGCACGTATCCAAGTAGTTCACTAGCTCATCCATGGTATTGATATCAGAATATAGGTTGAAAGTGATTGGATGGATACAAGCAATGTTTTGGTTAAGCATAGCCTTTTGAGGAGAGTCATCTGCCATTAAGATATGTGCATTCTTCATTATTCTTAACTAATTGATTTCCCAATGAAACCCAATTAATTTTTCATTCTTGAAGAGGTATGGCTTGCTTTCCTTTCTTATAATATAAATTTAAGAGGTTTATAACATATTCGCTGATAAAAAATTCAATCTTTATGAATCACCTCTTCTGCAATACTACAATGTTTCTTAAGCAAATTCAACAGTGGTGTCAAGTTGTGAATTTGCATGCATGACCAAATCCCCACAAGTGCACTCATCTCCTTAAGCTTTTGAAAGAGACGGTCCAACCCCGGGTGAAAAATGATATCATGTCGAAATTTATCATGACAAGGAATGAAATCTCCTTTGTTTGATTTCTTTTTTTCTATCCTTGGGCCTTTGTCGATGAAGCAAAACACCATTGACATCCAACAACACAATATGACCATGGGTAACAAGGGGTAGCGTTGCCTCTTAAATGCTTTGTAACTCACTTGTTTAGTCTCTTTCACATTTATCTGTTGATGTTATATTGTTGCCTATCTCTTTATCATTTACTTGTATATCATCCTTACAAGATTCAGATATTACAGGCATTGAAAAAAGTGATTTAGGAACTGAAGGCAATAGGAATGGTGATGCAAAAACTGAAGTGGTCCCCATGGTAAGGATGTTTTGAGCTGCATTATTATCCAATTCCTGCATGAACTCTGTCATTTTAACATGGTGACACAAGAAATTTTGCCAAACCCCTCTCTTACCTCATGCCAATGTTGAAAATCCATACTCTAACTGTTTCATTACATCTGAGTTAGCTGGCCTTATAATTAGCAAGGTATATTATTTACCTTGTTAATGACCCATGTTTGAATTAAAAGTTTCTTTAATCCTTAAGAATTTATTTTTGTATAAATATAAACGAAATATACAAAAATGCTTTATGTTACACTCATTTATAACTATTTGTCACTCTAATAATTCATTAATAATTCTTCTTTGCTGTTACCTTTTGAGTGAGGCGAAGATGGTTTTAGCCGCTTGAAAGATTGTTCAATATCTTCCATATCTTCTATTGATGTTTCCATGGTCAATGGAGTAAGTGAATGTTCTATACTCCTCGAGATAACTTCCGATCTAATATCTGGTTCAAGATCGTTCTCAAACTCTAACATTGAACCAGATTTCTCATCAAAGCTATCGCACTTCTCAGGAGGGAACTTTCCCAAATACTTATGTATGGGTTTGTTGGGGTAATCAATTGAGAACCTCTCTATCCACTTGTTCAAGTCCTCAATCATGGTCTTATCCTTTATAACTATTTGTCACTCTAATAATTCATTAATAATTCTTCTTTGCTGTTACCTTTTGAGTGAGGCAAAGATGGTTTTAGCCGCTTGAAAGATTTTCAATATCTTCTATATCTTCTATTGATGTTTCCATGGTCAATGGAGTAAGTGAATGTTCTATACTCCTCGAGATAACTTCCGATCTAATATCTATTCAAGATCGTTCTCAAACTCCAACATTGAACCAGATTCTCATCAAAGCTATCACACTTCTCAGGAGGGAACTTTCCCAAATACTCTATGTATGGGTTTGTTGGGGTAGTCAGTTGAGAACCTCTCTATCCACTTGTTCAGTCCTCAACCATGGTCTTATCCTTTTCAACGGCAAACACACATGTATCCCGAAGGTAACACTCCTTCAAGACGGATCCCCTAGTGCAGTAGTCAAAAACCCATGCATCACTGTGAGGACCCCTGATCAAGTTGATGATGCTCCGTGCAGCCTGACTTGTAATGTTTGGATAACGTACATTGTGAATATACTCTCTCAGCTATCGTGTATCAGATGGAGGTTCAGCCGTTGGAGTGCAAACAATGCCTGGCCAGTCATTTGGAAGTTTGAAATTGTTTGGCGCATTCCTAACAACCAAGTGAACAACCGTATCAATGCACTTGGGATCACATCGTTATATAAAATCCTATCCAACAATGTCTATTCTTCTTGGCGAACGAAGGCAAAAGTATCGGTGACATGAAAAATAAGAAATAAATACCTGAAAACGTAGATATCAGTAAAGTGCAAAAATTCAATAATAAATACCTTCTTATGTACATGCTTGCACGGCTAAGTTTCTCCACCAAATCCTCTAGTGCCCTATCTGTCGAAAGATTTTTTGACACCGATCCATCATGAACAATTGAAACGGTTTCTACAAGCAGTGATGTTACCCCATAAAGTCTCGAATCGACAACAAACATCTGTAGGGCTTGTCGTGATTTATAGCATCCTCCTTTATAAGGTTCAACTCGGTTCTCCACTGCTGAAGGACTGCCATAAGAGAAGGCGTCATCGCAATGTTCTCCTTTTTGGCATTGGCGTGCAATAGATTCTTACCAGATCTTCCGATTGGTTCCCATTGGACAAGCATATCATCATTTGTCACATGCAAATATTTGCTGACCTCTTCGTATGTTGAAGCCAAGGTCCAACCCAGTTTCCCAACCACTCCTTGAAGTGCTTGATCGTCTTTAGCTTTATTACCTTGAGATGAAAAGGAGAGGTGGAGTTGCTGTTATTAATCTGTAGTTTGCCATCAACCGCCAAATCAGCTAAGACATCCATATCCTCTATCGTTGTTCCATTTAAAGGTTTTAACCATGTGAGCTTGAAATCGTTATTTACATCCTTTGTAGATTGAACAAACTTAGCCTTTACTGTCTTACTAAGTTTCTTTATTGACTTCTCCAAGGGCTCCCCTTCACTTGTCTGCTTCTTCTTTAGTGTTTCCTTTTTTGCGAATGATTCCATAATCCCCACCCATTTGGCAAAGACCTTGTCCTCGGGGCAAGAAATCAACATCATAAAAAAGGATGTTTCCTTCTCGCACTTGGGCAAAATTCAATTGCTGCAATTTCTTCAGTTCTCTAAAAATAAAAAAAAAGATAGATTAATATACTGGTGAGATAAATCCTGCCAAGACAATTTACTTACCTAGTATTCTGCACTTTGTTCTCTCTTTGCAGTAGCTCTTTGTGGTCGCCCAAGATTTTCTCACATGGATCGCTTGTGTTTGAACTTCTCCCATATTTTGCTGTTGTAATGTTGGTGTCGGCAGCGTTCCATTCCATCGATAGCTTATGGTACTGCTCGGTTATGAGATTCGGCTTAGCTAAAAATGCTGATATTTTTTGTCAGCTTCTCATGAATATGCTTTGAAAAGTTTTGTTACTATCGTTCCTTTATTTTGTTCATCAAGAAGTCGTTGGGTTGCCATTATCGTGTGTTGGCTGCTGATAATGTAATACCTAATTAATTTTTTATTCTTCATCTGGATCTTCGTGATTTATTCTGGTGTTGTCACCCACATTATTCAGTGCCTTTCTTTCTTTCATAATATGGGCACAAAACAACATTATGTGAAATGATGTAAGAATTGTCGTCCTTCATCTTCTCCATCAACTCAATTACACGTTCTTAGTTGAATGGCATGTAATTAAAGTTTGAGTTAACACTGCAATACTTAACCCTACATTCGTAAATCTTATCATCCAACATCATTTCTTGTGGCTTATTGCAGCATGGGATGCCACATGTGTAGTTGACCAAAAACGACAGTTGATTTTCTTTTGCGGTCAAAATCAATATGTGTGAGCCTCGGCTGCAGCTGTTTTAATGTTCTCAAACACATTCTTTCAGCTCCCAAAGATTCCTAAATAAATTGAACTTGTTCTATAAAGAACTTGGGACCAAGCCACCCTCTCAATCTCTCTAATGATGTCGCTGTGTTCTCTCTTCAATAAGAAGAGGGACGATTGCTCCATTGTGGATGTTTGTATTGTGAAGCAATATCTACTAAGAATACACCTACTCAATGAGTATGGAGATCTTCAAAGTAGACATTTAATTGGATCCCCTCCATAGATGGCTTTCATTTAATTAAAGAAGAACTCCACTGTCGACATCATTAATGAACACGTGAACATCATTATCCACAAGTCAATATAACCACCCGAGACCTCTAAATCCGAGAATGTGATATTGGATGGAACAAGGTACATATTTCGAGCATCGTTTAATCTGGGTTTTGTAGCCCTCGAGTGTTTGACTAGTGAATCTAGTTTCCATTGTTTTGCTTGTCCACGCGATATGACAAAGGTTAGTTTAACAGCAACCATGGTTGATCCAATATACTTCCTATTTATTTTGAAATATGGCCAAGTTAATTCCAAAGTCCCCCTGCCCATCTCATCTCCTCCTCTTATCGTCAATGTCACCTCAATTCCACATCCGAATATAAAAATAATTAATTCTTCAAGTACATATCTGAGTATAACAGATTTTATTTTAATTCTTACCAGAATCTGACGAACGACTCCATACTAATGACTAAATCTCCTTGTTTGATCAAACCATCTTTTTATACAATAATACACTATGAATAAATTCATATAAAAATGCACACACACTTTTATAAACCTGAATATATAAAATTAATACATTGATAAATTCACATACATCCTTCTTTGTCCAGAGAGAAGTGGATGGGATTAAGTGTCCAAAACTCATATTTGTGATAGTGCAAAAAACTGGTATCATTTGATTTTAGAACCACCACAAATGTGAGCTTTGGACAGTTTTACATGGTTTACTGGCTTTTACTCAAAATATTATGATAGGATTATAGAAGTAAATAAAATGAGATAAAGGACTTATATATACTAATACACATATAAATTCACATGAAATGGGTGGCGGGAATAATTCCGCCAACCATATACATTCACAGGACCCACCCCTTCCCTACCTCCTAAATGGTCGACAGAATTAATCCTGCCACCCCTTCATGTGAATGTATGTGTATTAGTATATATAAGTTCTTTATCTCATTTTATTTACTTATATAATCCTATCATAATATTTTGAGTAAAACTGTCCAAAGCTCACATTTGTGGTGGTTCTAAAATTAAATGATACCAGTTTTTTGCACTATCACAAACGTGAGCTTTGACACTTAATCCTGTCGATATACATTTACAGGGAAGGGGTGGCCACCCATTCCATGCCTCCTGAAATGGTCGGCATGATTAATCCGCCACCCTTCCATGCTTGGTGGGCAAGATTAATCCCACCCACACTCTCATATGGATAATGGTGGTGAGTGGGATTAATCCCGCCTCACATTCTTTAAGACATAAAGGGTGGCGGGATTAATCCCACCACCCTTCCATACCCGGTGAGCGGGATTAATCCTCCCACCACCTCCACGCCTCCTCAAACGGTTGGTGGGATTAATCCCGCCCACTAGGCATGGAAGGGTTGGCGGGATTAATCCCGTCACCCTTTATGTCTTAATGATTATGGGGCAGATTAATCCTGCGCACCAGACATGGAAGGGTTGGCGGAATTAATCCCACCACCCTTTATGTCTCAATGATTGTGGGGCGGGATTAATCCCGCCCACCAAACATAAAAGAGTCGGCGGGATTAATATCACCACCCTTTACGTCTCAATGAGTGTGAGGTGGGATTAATCCAGCCACCACCATTATCCATATGAGAGTGTGAGGTGAGATTAATCCCACCACTCTGTAGGCAGGGCATGGGTGGTGGATTTTATCCCACCAGCCTTTATGTAGGTCATGAGTGGCGGGATTAATCGCCGCCCTTTAGGCAAATCATGGGCAGCGGGATTAATCCCACCTAATCCCGTGCACCAGGGTGATGCACACACACATATATATGTATATGTATATATAAGAGTGTGTGAGAGAGAGAGAAAAAAAAATTAAATTATACGAACACACTTATATACATGTATATATGAGTATATATATATTTATCATGTGTGCGTGTGTGTGCTAAATGAATTAAATTATTAGAATTGAGAAAATCCCATTAATATAAACAAATATAAAATAGTTACTAAAATAATTAAGAATATATACTAATTTAATTATGATAATCATGTTTAATATTGGAATATTCTTGGAATAATAAAGAATATCCCATTAATATAAAAAAATATAAATTAATTACTTGAATAATTAAGAAAATAATATTAATAAACACACTATGAATATATTTTAAATGATACATAATAATATATCAATTTATTTATTGTATAAGTATATATATTTATAATATATACTTAATAATATATACTAGAATATTAAGAATGTAAATAATTAATAAAATTTCGTAATATTAAATAGCTTGAATCACTTGCTAATGTTAAATACATTAAATGCAATTTATAAAAATCATTGGAATTAAAGAGTATATATGTTAGAGTGTTGGTTATTTATGTTAACTCATCCTAAATTTTATTTTATTTTATTTTTAAAAATTTAAAATTTTAACATAAGTATTGTCAGTCTGACATGTAAATTTGAAAATGCATTTAATTTCCCACTCAAATTTAAATCTAATTCTTTCTCCAGCAAGGGTTTTTTCATTTTTAATTTTCTCTCTTCAGATCTTTTTTTTTTTTAATAATGATCACCTCAGGAGCGACATTAAATTGAGTGTTATTGTTTATAGGAAAGCACGACGCCCTCAGTACTATTTACAAGTAAGTATTATAAACAATTTAAAAATACTTATAAAGATTCACTCTCTTAAATTCTTTTTTAAAATTAGAATTTAGGGGTTTAAGAATCTATTAGGATTACATTATAATCCGTTAGGGATTTATTCCATTTACACATCATTTTAACCTAAAATTCTCGGTTAACCAAGATCTTAAAGAGTTGTTGATGGGGCAGCGAGATTAATCTGGCCTTTTTTTTTTTGCCTCTTAAAAGAGGTGGCGAGATTAATTCCGCCCACAACTCTTTGAAATAGGGAAGTTATGGCAGGATTAATCTGGCCAATGCTTCTACCTCTTAAAAAGGGCAGCGGAATTAATCCTGCCCATCATTCTAGGAGGCAGAGAAGGGTGGTGGGATTAATCCCGCCACCACTTCCTTATTTTAAAGATTTATGGGCTGGATTTATCCCGCCGACCAGTTTAGGAGGTAGGAAAGTATTGGCAGGATTAATCCCGCCACCCCTTCAAAATCTCTCTGAAATCTTAGCTTCGAAGAAAGTTGTGGGTGGGATTAATCCTGCCACCTCTTCCTTGTCGTTGAGACTCTTTCTTGTTGGAGGGAGTCGGCAGTGGGATTAATTCGGCCAACTTTTCCTCATCAGAGGGAGTCGTGGCAGGATTAATCCCGCTCACCATTTTATTAGGTGGAGAAGGGTGGCGGGATTAATCCCGCCACCAGTTGTATTAATCAAGCATGATAATTTATTACATAATTATATATTATTGCACATGCATATATATTAAGCACCCTCAATTCAGATTTTTTGAAAATATTGCATAAATAGATAGCATAAATAACACAATTATTTATGTGCAGGACAATATTTAATACTAGAGATAAAGTATGCCTTCTTCAGAACATCGAGATAGTTGGCACTGGAACTGTGGAAGTTTGAGATGATAATGCATCATGTCATAATATTACCCAAGGATCTTATGTGTACGTATGGGTAAACACCATTTGCAAGCATGTTGAGGTTCCTAGAATGGAATTTGAAGAGGGTTCTCCTGTATTGTGGAATGTGGATGAAGTCAAGGCTAACATAGAATATCAATGCCACCCTTCATCCAGACAATCTAGTTGGATAGTCATGATAGGAAAGTCATCCTGCATCCTCCTCAAAGGGACCCACGCCTGAGTCGTATGGAGCTCTGGTAGCCGTCTCCCCACTCGCAAAGCGCCAACCAGTCAAAGACCCGCAGGACTCGGCACGGACCATCAAGGAGCTAGAGGTACACACCCAGCTACAGGCCCAACTCCTCGCGACAAGGGAACAAGAGCTACAACAGTCGCAAGAACAGGCGCAGGACCTGGAGGATCAGCTCAAGCAAGTTCGGGAACAATAGGCAGGGTCCGAAGCAAAGCTCCAGAGGGTGATCGCACTACGGAAGGCGACCATCATCACACTAAAGACCACGCTAGCCGTAACAAAGAACAAATTGTGGAGCTCCAAGGGGCAGATGTCTAGAGCACATGGCCTGAGGATAGGCCAACAAATAATTCCGAGCATCTGGTTGACGGTGGTTAGACACCATCAAATGGCCAGACGGCACGGACGAGTGACGGGACGAAGCACCGGATAAGGAAGGTACCTCAGGCATGAATTGATGGCGACCAATGTCAGGCTGCGGCGTAACCAGGCATAGATCCGATCATCTGGACCAACTACCCAGGGTACGTAGGACAACACACGTGAGGAAGGTGCATAAATGTGACAGGCAGGACTCTGTCACCAGGTTGCAAACCAGTCGGAAGGCGCCACCTGTACCTAGGGTCTAGCGTTAGGTAACCCACTATATAAGCAGGAAGGTGGGTAGTGGGTCGGGGTCTTTTAGGAGTCAAGTCTGCGTCCTATATCTTGCTCCTCTGTTGGAGATAGTTTGTACTCGGACATGCAATATAATATATCCATATTCCTTCTAATCACCTTACAAGCGAGTGTTCCTCGCTTGTCCTACTCTGGGCTCAGCAACACTCTCTGCCAAACCACCGTAGTAGAACTCCCCTACCCTATACATGGACCCTCATGGCATCTAGGTAGAGGCCATCCAACACCTTTCACCACTTCCGAGGTAAGGCTGGCTTGCCGGTTCGGACCCTTGGAGTTAGACGCTCTCCATAGTGTCCTGGCAACCATTGTAGCTTCCTGAGAAGCACCACATCTGCCTGCGGAATCCCCGACGACCAACACGCGAGCTAGTAAGGTTAACGAATTGACTCCATGGTGTCATGTTGAGCCTGGGAGGTGCTCCGGTCTAGACCCTCCACTTTAGGCGTGTTATAGTCCACGTCCCGATATCATGCGGGTACCTTTTTCCTCCCTCACACCCCTACCCTTGAATTGAGGGTTGGTGATGAGGATGGGCTCCTCTCGATTGTCCCTTGGGGGCCCCCTTCACGAGACCACCATGATGGCTGGTGGCGTGGCATAGCTCAGTTGGAGAGTATCCCCTCATCATATTTACGAACACGAACACAAGCCTCAGATTTTAGGAACCCGACCACGGAACACGGTCACGGCTCACGATGGCTCATGAATATTCTAGTGAATATTCTAGAAATATGCTATTTTTAAATTATATTATTCTAGGAATATGCTATTTTTTATTATATTATCTTCTAATTTTTATTTGCATATAAACTACTTCACACCTATAAACTACTTAAATATCCTGCATCTTGTCATCATCTTCAACTTCACGATCTTCGACGTCATCTCCATCTTCCTCTTCCTCTCCTGACTCAAGCTCGTCTTCAGGATGAGAAACTGTCTCTGGGACTTTGTAGCTTACAAACTTGTCGTAATCACGATCATTTTTGCAAGTTAACAACCTGGTGTTACAAGCCATGAAAACCAGATCCATTGTCCTGTCCATGGTAAGTCTGTTCCTCTTCTTTAAATACACATGCTTGAGAGTACTGAACAATCTCTCCACCGAGGATGACGAGCATGCCTGACTTAGAACTCAAATGGCCAACTTCTGAAGAGCTAGAGTTCATAACCATAGTCCTCCCACCAACGTATAGCTCCCCTCTTAGTGCGATCAACCTTAGCATCATACGAGTTGAAAATGCCTCCTATCCTCCTATAAGTTAAAAGTCATCACGTATCACATCCCTCTCACTGGATGTAAACATGGCCAATAGATAAGCATTTCAGTCCTTCATGACTTCTCTGTTGGCATGCTTTTCATACTCCTGAAAGTCGGGGTCCAACATGTACACCACCAAGTGCATGAGTGAGTGATATTCATGCCACCTATTAGACATGATTTGATGAAGTTCCCTGTACCTACCATAATCTAACTATCCTTCCTCTAAACTTGCATCCAACCTATTCATGCACTCATATATCTTTCCAATTGCAGGTATATCACCGTTCACAACATGAAGTAGTAACATAACATCCTTGGATATCTCTAAGATGTCCTTAACCTATTGCCAGAAACTATCGTTGCATAACTGTCCTTGCCTGCTCTTGACTTCGACTCAAGCCTTGCTTTGTACGCAGGGCATACGAACATCTATTGTAGAGCTTCTTGGAGCTCCACTAGCCTCTCCATCATAATGAAGTTGTAGCTGAACCTCGTATCATAAAACGCAGCAATTGCTTGTGAGTAAACTCCGCCAGCAATGCCACCATATGAGAGTGGTTCCTAACAAATATCACCAAAGCCTTTTCGCACTCCAGAAGTGTTACCATCCATGGAAGTACACCAAAGTCTTTCAAGGCATTGTTCAAGCAATGGGCAAAACATGCTACCCATTGAATCTTCGGATACCTCTGTTGCAAAATTGTTGCTGCTGCTCTGTTTGCATTTTCCCCATCAGTTACAACCATGACAAAGTTCTCCACACCACAATGTTAATGCCTTCTTCCCCAACAAAGAGTATTCTCAGCTGTTTTTCCTGTTAAGGAAATGTTGATAGCCTCAAAAAAAGCTATCCGTCCTTGATTATATGTCACAACCTTATCAGCTATGTTTCCAATCCTTATCAGCTAGTTCCATTTTGAGCATGGTCTTTTAATGTCCTCTTTATCTGCTGCAAGCGTGATTCGATTATCTCCGGAACCCCTCATTTCGATTACATGTTTATGGAACCATTCCATACCCAAAACAAAATCAAACCCCGTCATATTCAAGACAACTAAGTCTAGCTTAGCCTTCCAATCTTTGATTTGGACAGGAACTGCCCTTGCTATATTATTAGTATTTTGAGAACCTTTGCCAAAATTGATCTTTATTTCACACATCTTTATTACATCCAAATTCAATCGACGAGCTAGACTAGTCGATATGAAGTTGTATGTTGCTCCAGTATCGATCATCATTCGGACTCGGTCCCCTCGTATCCTTCCTGTCAAATATAGCAAAGGGTCAGTTTTGTCTTGAATAGCGAATAAGGCAGGTTGTGTCTGGCACAACATTACCTCTTCTGACTCATCTTCCGGATCTTCAAGCGTTTCTGGTTCAGCAACTTCCTCTTCTACCATCGCCTTGAAATGTCCTGATTGTTGTGAGGGTGCCTGACACTCTTTAGCAAAATGACCAGGCTTGTTACAATTATAACATTTCACAACCCCGCCTGCGGAACGCGGGGGAGCAGACTTTGGAGCCGATCCTTTGGCCTGCTGAGGAGGTGGTAACGCCAATGGTTTCCGAAATCCGGTGGGTCTTGATGTGTCCGAAAACTTGGAACTGCCAAAAGGGACTTGCACTTCGAATTGATGGCGATTGATCTGGTCGCCTATCAAACCTTCTGAACCCAGACTTTGGAGGAAACTTCCTTGGTTTAGGTTTTGCTTCCTCCCCTTTGTACAAGTCTTCTAACGACATGCCATAAGCAACCTTTTGAGCTGCCTCTTGACATTCCCGATAGCTTGTTGGCTTGTACCTTAAGATTTCTCTTCGCGTTTCTCATTCAAGCTAGCCATGAAGCAACTTCGAGCTTCATCATCGCTCATATTTGGCACCAATCGCCGTACACTTTCGAATCGATAAACGTGGTCCATTGGACTTCCCCGAACTCCCTGTTGACAAAGTGCCAGGTCAGCACGCAATCGCAAACCGAGATCATCCGGCATATACTGCTTTTTGATCTCCTTTTTCATGTGCTTCCAGCTGTTTCGGTATCCACGTTCACCTTCAACAATTCGCCACCAAGTCTTAGCTTCTTCTTTAAGAAACTGCTTGGCACATGCAACCTTTTCTGTCTTTCTCACGGAAGCAGCCTCGAAATAGCTTTCCATATCATACAACCAGTCATCCAAAACCTTGTAATCCTTTGAACCCATGAAATTCGAAGGCTTTACCGGTTTGAATTTACTGGGACCTCCACCACCTACTTCCGTCGAAGAATCTGATTCAGAGGAACCTGACTCTGAGTCATGCTTCTTCTTCTTTTTCCGTGTGTCTGTTGTGGAACATCTGGCACTAGCGTTTCGGAATCCGAACGGCAACATTATCGATTCGGTCGTTCAACCCCAAAACATCCCCTCGAAGTTCGTTTAGGGCATCCATCATTATTTCTCGCCAACCAGGTCGTTGTCTAACTCTAGGGGGTCGACCTGGATCAGCCTCATCCATCTCCTCATTTTGAGCCTCTGCGACAGCCCTCTCTGCCTCAGGCTCTGGTTGCTTTCTTTGCTCATCGTATTGAACCCTAGTTTCAACACTCGGAGAATATGCTTGGAATATTCCCAATGTGAAGTTGGAAACACCCTGCACAGGTTGTACACCCACACACATCAGCTTAAACCAGCATAAGACTTTCGGACATACCTAGAATCTCACGCCGACTCACTGAGCAAGTGTTCTCCGAAATTTGACAACTCACAGGATCAAACTCTCTGCGCAAAATACAACATGTCAACCAAAGCAATAGAGTATATCAAGAATTTAGAGTCATCTAAACACTGAAACACCCTACGACTTAAGGCAGTCCTACTGACCGCAGAGAACTTGCTCCGATACCAATTGTCAGAGTTTTTTCCTGGTGCCACAAAGGCGGCTTGCCAGGTGCCAACCCTGGAATCCCCTCTCTTGAAACCCCCATGGAATCTGGTAAAATAACCCGTATTAGGAACCCAAGCCTTAGGAACTCAAACCCCTAACTAACTAAGTCCACGAATGAGACTCACCTTGCGAATTGGGATACACGGACTAGTCGAGCCTTAGGTGTCGTTCCTAGCTTGGCATGGTTGAGGCGGCCAGAGCAAGGCCTCAACCACTAGTTTTGTGGAACGTGAACTTGGGCAATGCCTTTGAGCTTGCGACAGGTTTTCGGACCAAGGAATCTGACTAACTCCTTGAAGTGATGTGCCCCTATCTCAAAGGCGAGATCCTGCCAACGATAAGGATAGTCTAACCCTAGGGTGGGTTGTATCCCTGTCGTGTGAAAGTTAGGGTGGCACAACGAAGGGTTGCACCTTGACGACACAAGCTTAGCTTGCACCAGTAGGAGGTTAACGAGCTCTCTTTTGAACCCAGGAAGCCTCACTACATATACTCTCTACCTTATTTATGTGACGGACCCCCCCCTCGTTTACCTAAATGAGTAAGTGGGCTAGCACGGAAATGCTAGCCCTTAGAGAAAATGGTTGTCCTAACCTAATCGTAAACCTAACCCCTAGGGGGGGGTATTAGGGCATGGGGTTAGGTTAACCCTAGGGGTGTCCTAAACCTTTTTGACAAGCTATATTTAACGGAAAACCTATCTTTGTAACGTCAAATTAGGGGAGAGTTTTCTAGAGGGTCAGTACTACCTTCGCCTAGAGTTTCTCGAGGTACCTAGTGACAGCTGGCCGGACTACCCCTAAACACCTAAGTGCATTAAGCGGGGCTATTTCTCACTACAACTAGGGTTTGCCACACAACTCGGTAGGTAACAACAATCAAACCCCAAAGTAAAGGGTCGAGTCATAGTAAAAACTATGACATTTTCTCTTTCACCAAAAGCTTATCCCAGAAATCATCATATTTTGGTGGTGCATAAGGCACACCATGCCTAGCAACTTCCTGGATCATGTTGAGGAAATAAGGTGATTGCACCTTGTCAAATGGAATGTGTTCATTCCAGAAAAACCTTCCGATAGCCACATCAACTTTGTTCTTCCGCTCAGGATCCATCGAATCTACACAATATGGACTTGGCTATGTTTGCTAAAAAATAGGGAACTACAGCCACTTCCACTTGCCGAATGAAGCTGGTGCTGCTTCTGTGAGATTGGATGGCAATGTTCAAGGACTTCCACCGATGGGTATCATCCTAGTCTTCCCCCTTGCCCCTTTCTCGAAATCAATAACCTTTTGCATATTAACCAAATCCACTTTCTTATTACCTGGGATAAGGGGACAACTCACAATATCCTTGCTGCCTGGGCCTTCTCCCAACAAATGAGCTCGCACACAATCAACACCACTAAGCTTGTTCACCATTGTGCAATATTTGCATGACCATAATTTATGGCCATGCCCCCTGCTCTCAAGAACACTTACCTCATCCCACCATCGCAAAGAAGGATGCTTTAGCAGTATGCTAGATTGTTGCACCATGCTTGTCGTGCCTTGGATTATTGTTTGTTGTGCCTTGGATTGCTGCATGCGCCCTAGATTGCTATGTGACGCTGGTGCACCCTAGAAAGAATATTCTATGAGTATATTTGGCCAAGAATATTCTGAACAATGTTTCAATGTTATGAACACAGGCCATGATCCTAGCCGTGGTCACCAAGATCACAGCCTGTGTTCGTAACATGAAACATTGTTCACGAACACGGTTGTGGGAGCACGACCCATGGCCGTGTTCGTGAAACATGGTGAACATGACCGGGATCCTGTCCATGTTCGTAACTATGCCCCTCGTCCATTGGGTGGCTTAGCATGACAGTGTGACCTTGCAAAATCCCCTCGCGGTGTTGGAATGGTCATGGCTGCTGGGGCGGATTCTCATCGCCCTGAGATGGTATCCTTTTGTCTTGTGGTTGTCGTGGCTCGATACGGTCTCACTCGCTCAAGTGAATTTCCCTTTCCCTGGGACAAAATCTCCTTCTCCCTTGCCCAGAGTGACCACTATGTGGCCCCCCTCACTGGTGCCTCCTCTCAGTTTGTCAGTTCATCGACATCCTGTCACCTTCACACGGGTGGTTTTTCCATGTGTATCTTAGCCTTTTGGAGCCTCGAGCCACCATCCTAGTACTCACCTGGCTGGTTGCATTATTCAACCTGTTGAACTCCTAGTGTAGAGGTTGCTTTATCGATGGTCAATGCCCCTCTATGTGGGTGAATGAGGCTCTTCCTCCCTCCACCTGCCTTACCCTGGTGGGTGACGATGGCCTTGGGTTTCCTACCTTGTGTCCCTTGTAGCATTAGCCACACAAAACCTTTGGCTCTCATCCCTGTCACTACCTGCATTGACGTCACCGCCTTGAGATTCCTACCTCCAGCACAAACCTTCCCTCTCTTAGGGTTCTTCTACGCGAGGTCTCCTCCCTCGGAGGTACTCATCAAACACGGGTTCAACTCTCTTAAGTCGAGAGGGGTGGAGGGCTTCCATTGTCCTGCCATCCGTCCCACTCTGTGTTGTAGGCCATTGCCGAGTGAGGTCGCCCATCTAGATGTTGCTCATTCCTGCACATTTCTACACATGGGATTCCGTCAGGATGTGCTAGGGGTTCTTCATACCTTTCTTCATCATATGTGGCTTGCGACCAACTTCGATGGTGTTGTGCCGGGTTTTTTTGCTTCTCAAAGGTTCAACCATGTGGTGTTTATGTTGTTTTCTCGAACTGGCAAGGTGGGGGCTGATTGTGGCATTTGGTGCACCTCCATGCCCTCCATTAGCCTCTCTCAGCCAACCTGACTCATCCTCCTAGCCAACTAGTACTCACTGATCTCCAGTTGTTCAAACGAGTTAATCCTGGCTCTCCAATCTCTCATTTGGGCTGCAACTCTACTTGCTACACTGAACTCCATCTGCGTGTAATAAATATCCCTCCATGGTTGCCACAAATGGTCGTCGGGGACTCCACATGCAAGATGTGGAGTGACTTATGTAGCCTCGATGGTCGTTAGGAACCAAACCCCAATCCTAGGGGTCTACGCTGGTGGGTCAGCCTTTACCTTGGGAGATGCTGGAATGTGCGGTGATGGTGTTAGGCACCTCTACGTACAATCTAGAGACCCTCACAATACCACCCGACCTCCCCGAGTTGTCTCTAGTCTCCACACGCTGCTCTCCAAGAAAGGCTTCCAATAATAAATTCTTCCTTAGATCTAGGTATAGCTCCCTAGGAATATTCTAGCTTATACCTTTCTGGAGAATATTCTTTGATTCGTTATATGGGTCATAACAATCCTCCCCCCATTAGCAAGTCCTTGTCCTCAAGGGCAGTATAACTTACTCAATTGGTTCTGTATCATTAGCCTCGTACATCCACAAAGAATCTACCCGGGACTCGTTCCTTGTGAGTACTCTCTTTAACTGGCTAACGTGAAACACTGGGTGCACCCTCACTCCTTCTGGCAGCCGTAGTCGATATGCCACCTTACCGATACGCTCCAGAATCTCATAAGGACCTAGTACCTGGGAGACAACTTATCATTGCGTCCCTTCCGTAAGGCCACAACTGTGTTCCGCCTTACATGTGTGGCAAATACCACTCAGAGATATACATAATCCCCCACCTGGAACTCTCGGAAGCTTCTGTGCTCATTAGCAAACTTGATAGCTCGGCTCTGAGCTGCTTGTAAGTTCTTCTTGCACAAACTCTGAATGTTTTCAAGTTCAACCACTCAGATCTTTAGCTTCCTCATCCATGTTGCCTTGAGCCTTCTTACTTGCTAAACCGAGCTCAAAAGCTGTCTTGGGATGTCGTCCAAACATAGCATAGTATGGACTCATTCCAATGCCACTGTGCTGGCTGTTATTATAAGCAAACTCGAGTAATGGAATATACTTATCCCACTGACCTTCCTTCTGGTTAATAGTGCACCTTAGCATATCTTCCAGAACTTGGTTCACCCTCTCTGTTTGCCCATCTGTTTCGGGATGATCTCCGCTACACAGCTTAAGCTTCACTTCTATGCACTTAGAAAAGCCTCTCCAAAAGCTAGAAGTGAACTTGGAGTCCCTATCACTTACAATATCATCTGGAAATCCGTGGATAGGAAATACATGTTGTAAATACATCGTAGCAGCTCGGATGCATTCACATTCTTCCCCAAGGGAACTAACTTGACAAACTTTGTCAACCTGTCCACAATGACCCACACCTGTTCATTCTGCCTCTGTGTCCTTGGCAAATGGGTGACAAAGTCCATAGAGATACTGCCCCATCGCCTGTCTGGAATAGGCAATGGTACTAATAGCCCACCTGGTTTCTCCCTGGGCACCTTTACTTGCTGACACTTGTCACAAGTCCTGCAGTACTCTATGATATCAGCTTTCATATTCCTCCAGTAGAACCTCCTCTTGATCAACTCATACGTTTTCCTCCCCCAAAATGACCAGCCTCCGGGCGATCATGATGAAAATATAGTACCTGGTTGATCAAATGGTCCACACGAGGAAGGTACACACGGCCATTGTAGTACAAAACCCCATCCTGAAATGAGAATGGTGGCTCTAGCTGTCCTTTGAGCTCCTGCACCTCGGCGTCTTGTGCTTGAGCATGTTGAACTACTTGGCTAAACTCACTGACCGTCCTTGTTAATGCATTACATAAGCGTGTTTGGAATTCTCCCACTACTGTGGCTCTCCTAACAAAGCATCTGCCACCACGTTAGTCTTTCCTGCGCGATGCTCAATAGGAAATTCGCCAAACTCCATGAGCTTAACCATCCAGCGAGCTTGCCGAGAGTTTAACTCTTTCTGTGTGAACAGATACACCAAAGGCTTGTGATCTGTAAACACCTTGAAACTTGCACCATAAAGATAGTGCCTCCAAACTCGTAATGCATTAACAATAGCCAGTAGTTCTTGCTCATACGTTGAGTACCGTTGCTCTGCAGGATTCAAAGTACGACTCTCATAAGCAATAGGCCTTCCCTCTTGCATAAGTACAGCTCCAATGGCCACTCCACTTGCATCACACGATACCTCATAAGGCTTAGAGGGATCTGCAATACATAAAACTGGTGCACGTACCAAAGCTTGTTTCAAAGCTTTGGAACTGCTCTCCTCTGAAGCACTCCATGCAAAGGGAACGTCCTTCCTTAGCAACCTAGTTAACGGAGAAGCTTTCTTGGCATAATCCTTGACATACCGCCGGTAATAACCAGCCATGCCCAAGAAACTCCGTAACTCTTGTGCATTGCTAGGAACTGGCCATTGCTCCACCACTGCCACCTTCTGTGGATCAGTCTTCACTCCACTTGGCGTCACAATGTGACCCAAATACTCCACTTCGCACTGAGCAAATGCACATTTGCTCTTCTTTGCATAGAGCTTGTTCTCCTCAGCAATTGAAGAACTCTCCGCAAATGCTCCACATGCTCCTTCATATTCTTACTGTAAATAAGAATATCGTCGAGGAAGATCTCCACAAAGTCATGCAAGTAGTCACCAAACACCTCAGTCATCAACCGAGTGAATGTGGCTGGGGCATTTGTTAAGCCAAATGGCATAACAGTGAACTCAAAATGCCCGAAGCTAGTGTTGAAAGCAGTTTTGTAGATATCTGCCTCCTTCACAGCAATCTGATGATACCCGCTACGCAAGTCTATCTTGGTGAACACTCTGGCTCCACCGAGATGATCCATGATAGTATCCACCGTGGACAAGCAATACTGGTGCACCAAAATGGAGACTTGCTCGGTTGTATGAAGCCATATTCCAATAGCTCCATCACTTGTCTCTTAACCCTTGCTCCTCAGCATGGCTCAGTCAGAACGGCTTACGGTAAATAGCTTTCGTACCCTGTTCCAACACACATCTCATGCTCCACACCTCTTGCAGGTGGTAAGCCATGAGGTAGCTCAGAGGGAAGACATCAGCAAATTCCTCAAGGACAACTTGCACAGCAGCCTCGCCCAATGTGACATTAGAAGAATCTAAACTCACATATACATCAGAAAGACTTGATCTTCTTTATTACGGAGATATTTCTTCAAAGACATAGCAGAAAGATACTTGTTTGGAGACTCAAGCCCTTGTTCCAAACAAGTATCTTTCACTCCACTGTACTCAAGCTTCACTCGCTTGATGCTCCACTTGATCTCAGGATCCACACGCTCCAGCCAGCTCATCCCAAGGATGAGGTCCACACGCGCTAGTCTCGCAAGAAAGAACGTCTTCCACCAGCTGAGTTTTGCCAACCGTCAGCTGTAACTCCTCCACACAAGCATTCCAGCTCTGTGTGACAGTAGCTGAGCCCTCAATTCTCGTATTGAGGCACAATCTTTCATGGGCAAGCTGCACTCCTGCACTAACTTTGCTGATACAAAGTTATCGCTACTTCCGCTACCAAGAGGATTCGCACTGGACGTTCACCAAGTCATCCCTCCACCACATAGCACGTGTGTGTGGCTCCTCCCGTGCTATGCAGTTTACCTGTCGAGCAAGAACAGACAAAAATTTACCTCGTGGTTTTAGAACTATCTCCCTTGTGTTCCTCTCCACGCTCCATCTCCTGAAGCTTCTTAGGTGTCTCCTTGTCCTTGTCACCATTGAACCCCTTGCCCTTGGGCTTGTTCCTCCTGGGGACAATTGGCCTTCCAGTGTCCCACCTCTCCACACAGGTGGCAACGTTCACTATCAAACACCTTGACAATCTTCTTAGGCCGGTTGTCGGTGCGATAAGAACTAGAAGCTACCAGCTTGGACTTCGGCTAGCACGATGGCTATTCCCCTATACTCTGGTGCTCACGAGGACTTGGAGAGGTGCTCCTACCACGCTTCTTGCCATGTCGTTCATTCTCCTTAAACACCTTATCCTCCTCATTTAGCAAGCGAGCATATTCGAAACAGCTCCTCTAAAGTCTTGGACTGAATTACCGAGTTAAGATGTCTACGCAAGTTAGCACTTCGCAGCCCATCTACAAAATAATCCTTTGCTGGTTGAACAGACACGTCAGGTACACGGCAAAGTAATTGACTCAATTTCTCAATGTAATCGTCCAAGGTCATCTTCCCTTGCTCTAAATGTCGCAATTCACGCCTTGCATGAGACACATCGAACCGAGGAGCATACTCCTTCTTAAATAGCTCAGAGAACTCCTCCCAAGTTGCAATCATCTCCTGGTGAGCTAACTGGCGCTGATTTCGAATGCGTGTCCACCACCTCGCAGCTTTATCCTTCAAGGCTACTGATACAGCTATCATAGCCTGCTCGGTAGTTACTCCCTGTGCAGTGAGCAAGTTCGCTGCTATCTCAAGCCAACTCATAGCCTCATCCGCAGATTCTTTACCGGTAAAAGGTGGAACGCGAAGACGATCTAGCACCCTGCTCTTACCAGTCATGGTTCCTTGAGCAAGTTGATCTTCAATAGTATCCAACCGCTCACGAATCACCTCCAAGGAACCAGTCACGTACTCTTGAAATTGCTTGGAATCCTTCGCCATAGCGTATAATTCGAGCACGATTTCCTGGTTCGTCCACTCCTCATTGGTGTTGTCTTCTCCTTCCCACCGGTCACTCATCTCGAACCTCGCTCCGATACCAAATTGTTAGGCACCTCTACGTACAATCTAGAGACCCTCACAATACCACCCGACCTCCCCCGAGCTGTCTCTAGTCTCCACACGCTGCTCTCCAAGAAAGGCTTCCAATAATAGTGTGCCCTTAATTCTTCCTTAGATCTAGGTATAGCTCCTAGGAATATTCTAGCTTATACCTTTCTGGGAATATTCTTTGATTCGTTATATGGTCATAACAGATGGCCTCTACTCGGATGCCATGAGGGTCCGTGTACATGTTCCCTTTGGGCAAGGCTACTACCTCCTTGGAAGGATACAACCGGACAAGGAGAGGGGGAAGAAGAGGACGATCTGCCAGGAGACAAAGTAGACATAAGAGATCTATATATATATATATATATAATATATATAATATTGCCTGTCAAGATACAAGATGGCCCCTTCTCTGAAGAAGGTAGAGCAAGATACAAAGAAGAAGATGAACTAGAAGGATCCCGATCCACTATTGACCTTCTTGCTTATATAGTGGGTTGGTCCTAGGTCCATGTGGCACTCCCATATTGGTTTGCCGCCCTATGATAAAGTCATGTCTTGTGGCATTCATGCACTTCCCTTATGCGTGTTTTCTGCGTACATTGGTAGTTGATTCAAACGATCAGATCTAAGCCTCTGTCAAAGCCGCATGACAACCGTCATTGTTGATATAGTACCCATTGTATCTTGCCGGCTAGCGGTTTGACAATGGTACCACCATCAACCAAATGCACTTCTATCCATTATGCATTATTAAATAAAATGCTTATATAATTCTTTTATACACAATGTCATACACATGTATACATAAATATATACATGTATACATTTGTGTTTTTAGTAATTAATAATATAGCATGGATTTCCTAAATTTTGGTATGTATATATGAGTAGATGCACACTTTAAAGACTTAGATATGTTACATTTAAGAAAAGATGTTAATATAATATGATCATGTGACTTACTATTCACATGCAATTTAAAAGTTCAAGAATATCTTTATGTTTTATTAGTGAGTTTATCTCTAATCTAGATTTTTAACTCTATTGTTATTTTCTACTTGGTGAATTTATTTTTAGCTCTTAGATTACCCATTCATAGGTTTAATTATTTAATGCATGAGTTTATTTGTAAGGTGGACCTTAACTTAATTGTTATCTGTACAATAAAACAAAGGTGTAAAAGAATTTATGTTAGTAAAGTAAGTGAGGCATGGAAATGATTGTATTATGTATGTAAGTAAGATATTTGAGTAATTTTATTAAATAAAAAGATGTATATGTAGTGTTATAAGATAGGGAGATAATTAGTGTTATTGGTTTAAAATCTTACAACTTTGTATATTATATAATCTACATAACCATATTATACATAGTTATTAGTTTATCTAAATTTATTTTATTTATGTATTTACAAAAGAAAAACATGTTAAAAAGAAATAAGAATTCACTATAACAAGGTATTGTAAAACTCATTTTACGTTGTATACTTGGGTTTTTTAATTATTGATCATCCGCAAATAACATATATAATTGAATCCATGTAAGTTGGATAATGAATTTACCCTTAACATAGTGAGTTTTATCTTATGCAAACTCATACATGACCCATGTTTGCAATAGTGTCAAATAGGTTTAAGATTTAAGATGACCTTTGTTGATGAAGTGTTCACAACATGCACATGCTAAAGAAACTTATTTATACTAGTACAATTTATTACCACCATTCAGATATAATTATACACTTATATTAATTATCAATGTTTAATAATTTATTACTACAAATGCATATGCATTGTGAGTTAAGTCTTAAATTAACCTAAATTGTAGAAGTTTAATCTGTATACTCATTTAATAATCTTATAATTGTTTCAAAGAAGAGTTTAGGTTTATTCTAATCCACACACACACATATATGATATTAACCGTCGGATGGAACTTTGTGAGTTTAAAGTTTATTGTATGGCCGTGGGATGGGGCAACATAAGTTTAGGATTTTAGATGCCATGTGATGGGTATAATATACATAGTGTATCAATTGTTTGGACAAGGGCCATGTGGGTTTAGGATTTATGGTGAGCCATTTAAATTTAAAATTTAGGATGGACATGAATAGGGTGTTAATGACACTCAAACACACAATAAACGTATTATATAGATTTATATGCAGATACACAATATAAAATTTGTATATTAAACAATTTTGATTTCCCTCTCTCATTTTTAAATTAAAATATGGAATTAAAACATATTCAAATTTTTGTATGTGTGTAAGTTCTAACAAATTTATATTAAATCAAACTTAAAACTTGTACACTTAGATTAAGTTTTTTGAGTGTTCTACTTCTTTCAAAATCATGTCACAACCATTCCAATTTTAATCTTTCCTTAATATTATGAACTTTTCAATAAGAATCTTCATATGTCATTTTTTATTCTAAAAATATACAAATATTTTCATTTAAACCTTACTTTAGTAAGAAATATTATAAATTTTCAACTACAAGACATTTTAAATAGGATTCTCCTTATGTTGATTTTATTCTATGATTATACAAGTCATTCTTATATAACTGGGACAAGAAATATGAAAGGATCCAATGGCAATCACATGTGTATAAATTTAGTGAAGATGTATTAAATACATATTAAAAGTAAACATGCTGAGTTTTACACTTTAAAAAAATAAAACACAACGTGTGATGTCTTTTATTCATTATGTTTTATTATTCAATCATTAACAATTAACAAACATTAGAAAACTTAAATTAAATTTTAAAACATAGGTGTAAAAGGTATATATTTATAGATAGGAAACTTAAACTTTAATGTTTCAGTAATTGTTAACGATTGGATAATTAAAGCAGAATGAATCAAAAACATCACTGTTGTGTATTCTCTCGTGGTTTAACCATTTGGTTAAGCAAATTATCTTAAATTTCTAATTTAATTGTATGTTTGTTATATGTTTAAACCATTTAAAACTTATGAATATGCTTAACATATTTACTTTAAACATACATCTTCATTATATTTATATGCCACATGGTATTTCTTACGAATGAACATATATCCCGGTTGCAATGTGTTTTTACTTTTTTAAAGGGTTTAAACTTGTATAAAACTTATGAATATGTTTAACATGTTCACTTAAACCTACATTTAATATATTTTCATTATACTCATACATCATGTGGCATTTACTTATGCATGCATGTGTATACACAGTTGCCAAAGGTGTTTTTATTTTTGAAAGGGTTTAAATTTGAGTAAACCTACTGAGCATGTTTATATTTAATACATCTTCATCCTTCATACTCCACGTGGCATTTACTTACTTACACACGTGTATAAGTGGTTACGGTCAGATCTTTTTTAGATTACCACGCATTGGTATGTAATTAATGTAATCCCCCTTCTTTTCCCCTCTTTTCCCTATTTTCGTCTGCGTTCCGCTTCCTCTCTTTTCTTGATTTTCGTCTGCTTTTGGCTTGGGGGGTTCGATCGCATGGTAATCTAGTGGGTTAGGAGCGGCCCCTGGTGCACATGCTCCTAGTGGGTACATGTGGTAACTAGGTCTCTCCCTCCTCTCGCTCCTTCCCCCTTCTCTCTCTTGTGCATCTGTGGTGTGTCTGGCGTGGGTGAGAGTTTTTCTTGAGTGCATGAACGTGGTCCCTAGTGTGTGTGAGTGCCTATTGGGTGCCTCTGTGTCTGCCAGTTTTCTTGTTGTTGTGTTCATCCCACTGTTGTGCGTGTGACTTTTGTGGGTTCTATGGGTTAAAAGGGTTAACTTTAACGTTTTCTTGCCCCATGGAATGTGCAGGAATTCCCAACAATGAACACATCCGTAACCTCGTTGTATAAGAATGAGTTGCAGGATTTAGCAACAAAGAACTCGTGGGCACATCCAGTCTATAGGCATGTAATGTCAACAGTGGAACATAGGCAAGAGTTTCAAGCCACTGTTGAAATTAACGGGATTAAGCGCCAATCTGCTCCTGGTATGTCTATAATTTAGCAACTATATTGATCCATGTTCACAATATTTATATTTGAAACAGGCTTCCACAAACTTAAAGAGGCGGAGGCAGATGCTGCAAGACAGGCTGTAAGACCTTTAAGGCAACCATTGGGGGTAGCTCGCAGCAGCATGGGGTGAGCAAATATATTTATTTATTTTAATCATTTGATTATTTACGTTGCCAAGTTATATACATAACATACTATAAACACCAGTTTTATGTATAATATATAATTGTAAATATCTGTTAGTACTTTTTTGTATTTGTACTTGCATCTATATTTATTAGCATAGCTATGATGTATGAGAAAGTCTTAAACATCAAACCTTCTATGTAGTCAGTGTTACTACTTTCTTCTTGTAGCACGTATATATATATAGAATGTATTCTAGTTAAACATTGTTATGTGAATAAGATTTATTAGTATTAATAAGTGATTAAGTTATTGAATAATGTTCTCTTTTGTTACAGCTAAAAATCGGGCTAATGAAAAGTAAACTACAAGAATATTTCCAGAAGAAAAACCTTGGACTTCCTGTATATTCTTGTAAACCATCTGAGTATTACAAGGAACATTTTGTTGCCACTGTGGAGGTTAATGGTATTTTGTGCACTGGAGGCATTGCAAAAACTAAGAAAGAAGCTGAAGGGAAGGCGGCTATAACTGCACTGCATGTCATCCAAATTGGTGAGTTTAGTAGTTTATCATATAAACCACACATACACACATTTATGCACGAACACACATGCACACATGCATGCATCCATGTAGATGCATACAACTTATATATTTAACAAAAGCCAAGTTTATGGTTGATTATGTGTTGTATATTATAAATTAATATTAACAGTAGTTTTGTGCTCTTCTGTTTTGAAGATAACTAACAATGTTGTGTTTTTTATTTAGATGCTGGTTGCACAAATCCATTGCAGCTTAGAACTGCAGGTCGCACCAATCCACCACAACCTAGAATTGCAGGTCGCACCAATCCACCACAACCTAGAGCTGCAGGTCGCATCAATCAATTGCAGCCTAGAACTGCACGTTACGCCAATCAGCTGCAGCCTAGAACTGCAGGTTACGCCAATCGATTGCAGCCTAGAACTGCAGGGTACGCCAATCGACTGCAGCCTAGAACTGCAGGGTACACCAATCAACTACAGCATAGAACTGCAGGGTACACCAATCAACTACAGCATAGAGCTGCAGGTCGCAACAATCGATGGCAACCTAGAACTGCAGGAGATTTAGGTAAATGCATTTATATAACCTGTTACATATCGCAATATATACATCGGTTACACGACAGACATATTGTCCATCTTTACATGTAAACAACTATATGGATGATGTAAACGGGCCTTAGTGTAAACATGCATATTAATATTCACTAGTTATTATGAGTATTGAGCTTAATATTTAGATGTATTAATTTTTTCTATGCATCGTTAGTTAGCAAGTATATGCTGTGCACCACATAAATTATAGCAATACACCGATTCTTTTGTTTTGTACATGTTCGAATGTCTGTCTTGGAATAAGGGGTTAGAAGAGACTGTGTACACATTGTTTGAATCCCAGTGATGTGTAAATATATAGGCCTTATGATATGAGAAAAATTATGTGTTACAATAAACAATGCCAAAATAAATAATTTTTATGTTACTTAATGATAATGTAATAAGCACTGGTGCTTAGTCCGGTGGGTTTGTACGTCCGGACTAGACATTAAACATAAACAGCTTTTTACTATTAATTTTGAGCAGAAGATATCATGTCATATTTTTTATGTAAAGTATGTGTAGATATACACAATTTAAATTTTCTCTTGATAAAAGTGTATAACGAGGCTGTTTCAGATATTTAACACGCTTAGTTTTTTTTTTTTGTACTTAAAAGTAGACATCAAACATTGTTATTTAATAAAAATATAATGAAACATACATTAAAATAAAATATCTTTTAATTATTTCTGTGTGTGTGCGCATGTGTACACACACGATAATGTGTGTGTGTGTGTGTGTGTCTTTCAACATATAAACATGAAGTCAAGGATATTCATGGATTGCTGATTGTTATCCTTGTTAACTTTAGTAAAACGTTAATCGTGTATTATGAATTTTCAACGACATTTAAGTAGTAATCTCCATATGCTGATTTTATTCTAAGAATATATAAATATTTTTAACTAAACATCATAAAAACTTAGCTTAAAATTAAGAAAACGAGTTAAAACTTACCTTTGTGTCTCTAAATCCTTGTTAATTTTAAAGGAAAAGAAATATAATAATTTTGTTAATTGTTTTCTACCTCTTGAGATAAAGTCTTAATAAGTGATTTATATAAAAACATTTAGTATGTTCTAACATATTCAAATATAGTGAAAAATATTCATATAATACCCAACATCCTTATTATTGTTAAACATTAAAAGTCAAAAACCTTCGTATTTAAATAGTTCATTTTATATTAGACAAATTAAATATTAATAATATATTAACTTATGGACACCCCATGTTGATACCATCTTTATTTTTATTATATAATGGAGTGAAATTTAGGTGGGTGTAGAAAGAAATCCTAGTAAGTGCAAGTGTGTGTATGAGAGAGAAACAAATAAAAGAGTGTGCAGCCTTCTTGTATGTCCAGTATTGATATATATGTGTGTGTGTGTGTGTGAATGAGTGAGAGAGATAATAACAAATACAAGAGAGTTGTGTGGGTGGGACTGGGCATGCTCATGTGTATATCTAGTGTTTGTGTGTGTGTGCTTATAAGAGAGAATAATAAGTATAATAGAGTGCAATTATTTTGTGCGGTGAGACCAGGCATGCTTATGTTGTGTGTTTGTGTGATGTGAGTGTGAAAGAGAGAAGGGGAAGGGAGAGAGTAACAAATACAAGAGAGTGCAGTCATCTTGTGTAGATGCTCATGCATGTATAGAGTGTGTGTACGTGTGTGTGTGTGAGAGAGAGAGAGAGTAACAAGCACAAGAGAGTGCAATTATCTTGCATGGGAAAGACTAGGAATGTGTATGCTGCATTTGTGTGTTGAAAGATAGAATACGTTTGTGTGGGTGGGAGTGGGATGCTTACTTTTGTGTTAGTGAGTGAGAGAGCAACTAATGAATGAGTGGGAACATTTACCTCTAGGTGGGTGTGTGCATGTGTGTGAGAATGGTTGTTGGGGACTTTGTAAACTAGATGTGAGGTGAATCCAAGTGGTTTTGGTGGCTACCAACATCTAATCCTAGGGTTTTGGGTTGGAAGTCTGGTCGTTGCCTCAAGTGGTATGAGGATGTGTGGTGGTGGCCTTCTTAGAGGGTTTGTATATAGGTGGTCTAGAGTTTTGCTAGCCCGTATTGGAGGAAGAGGGAGTGAGAAAGATAGCCTCTAGGAGGTTGGTTGTATCGAGCTTAAGAAGAAGGATATATGTATTGCAACTTAGAATTACAATGTGGCCTTTCCTGGGGGGCGATGCCCAAGATCTCTATCTACTCATTTAGACAAGACATAAAGAAGAAAATGAACTAAAAGGACCATGCCCCACTATTTGTCTATGTTAGAGTTTTTATCTGAAGGGCCAACACATGCAACATGTGGCTGCCAAGTGGTCATCCGACATCAAAACCCTATGTGAGTAACGTAAGTCTTTCAAGATAACCCCAAGAGTTTAACTCAGATGCCTAATTAGGTAGGCGACTCAAAGTCCTACCCTAAGTCCATTAGAATGGCAAACCCTAAAGGATAACCTGAGTAGACTTTAGAATCCTATCCCAGTGAACCTGGACATGCTCATGCCCTAACCTCATCAAAAAGCATACCCCGTGACAAAGTGAAGGCATAGTTACTTACCCCTTGAGAAATCACCCTCATTCGGGAGTACTCCTATTGTCAGAGTTTTAACTCAAAGGGCCAACACGTGGCAACACGTGGCTGCAGGAGGCCATTTGGCATCATCACCCTGTGTGAGCAACGCTAAGTTTCCCAGAACAACTCCAACGACCCCTAGGGTTAGACTCTAATGCCCAAGTGGATAGGAGACTTAGGGTTTAGCCTAAGTCTCCCTAAAATGTCTGCTCCCAGAACCCTTGAGGGATAACCCTAGTTGACTTAGGGTTTAACCTAAGTCTCCCTAGAGTGTCTACCCCAAAACCCTTGAGGGATAACCCTAGTTGACTTAGGGTCTTATCCTAGAAGACCTAGACAGGCTCATGCCCTAACCCCCATCAAGGAGACGTGTGTTTCACACATACCCCTGAACAGAGCTAAGGCATCGTCACTTACCCCTTGAGGAATCACCCTCATCTGGGAGTACAACCCCTTTAGGGCGACAAGGGGTACCCTGAACCATGACTAACCCCTAAGGGTTTGAGTGGCCAAGTTATACCCTAAACCTAGGGCTAGTACTTAGTGAGGACACGAGTGTGCGCCGTAGGTGGACACGAGTGTTCTGCTAAGCAAACTCCCTAAGGCTAGGTTTGGGATAACCCTAAACACATGACCTTTGAGTGCCTCACGAAAGGGCTCCTACTAACATGTTTAGGTTGTTTAACCCTTGAATTCCAAGGAGAACACTCCCTACCAAGTGTGCCAAGGCTTAGCACCCTAGTGCAAGCACAAGCATGTCTGTTTGTTAAAGTATCCAACCCCTTGGCGACAAGCCCATGACATACCCCAAAGGGTGTGCCTCAGGCGTTGTACCATGTGACGTTTAGCCCAGTGTCACATCTCCATGTGACACTGCCTTCCCCGATGTGGGCTATCATGCCATAGCCCTTAGATTGAAGAGTTGCACCAAGTGCCACAAACGTGGCTCCTAAATGCCGACTCTAGAACCCCTCAATGAACCCTCAGGAACCAAGTAACATGAATCTGTCAAACAAGATCCCACGCTCACAGTTGGACAAGGACACGGATGTGCCTTGCTTGGCCAGCTTGACGTGGAGGAGGAGGCTAGAGACAAGCCTCAACCTCTGCCTCTTGGAACGTCCATTCCACATGACCTCCCAGGCATGGATTCGCCAACGTTAAGGGTAAGCTACCCCGAAGGTGGGAAGTACTCCTGGCATTTGGAAGTTAGGGTGGCACAATAGAGGGTTGTGCCTTGACGACACAAGTTAGCGCTTGCACCGGGAGAAGAGTAACGAGCTCAATCATGAACCTAGGAACCCTCACTCCTATATACTACCTTATTTATGTGACAGAGCCCCCCCCTGTTTTCCCGTTTACATAAGTGGGCTAGCACTGAAATCTCATTCCCAGAGGGAACATACTTGGTGAGTTATCCATCAACCCCTAAACCCTAACCTTCAAACATGGGGGTATTTCTAAGCATATCCGACATGCTGAACTCACCGGAACTAGCCATTAATCCAACCGGGACACGAAAAACCAAGGTAAGAGTTTTCTAGATGGAAGTGCTAGCTTCGCCCAGAGTTTTTTGCAAATACCTAATGACACCCGGCTGGACCATCACTAAATATCCAAGTGCACTAAGCGGGCATGTTTCTTCTACACCTAGGGCTTATCAACATAGTATAGTAGGTAACAACAGTCAACGTCCAAAGTAAAGGGTTGAGTCATAGTAAACACTATGACAGTAGCGGCTTCGTTTTCCATTGTGGCTAGCTTCTGCTATAGGGCTGCAATCATTGCCTCCTGTAGTTTGGTAGCCTTTTGTAGCTCCCTCTGGAACCCCACATCCTGCTGTTCCTGCGCATGTTTTACTTGAGCCTCCAGCTCCCGGGCTCGCTTGCACAAGTGCTGTAACTCTTGTTCCCTTGCTATGAGTAGTTGGGCTTGTTGTCGAGCGTGCTCCATCAATTCGGTGGTAGTGATTCGTGGTGGGTCTTGTTTCTTGGGTGAGTCGTGCTTTTGCCTTGTACTTGGTGATAATGCACTGCTTGCCTCTGGCCCTTGGGTAGAGGTTCTTGTTGGCTAGCCATAGGTGTGGTATTGGCCCTTGCGAGTTGAGCCCTTTGGTGCAATTCCCCCATGACCGCTGTCAGTTCTGCTTGGGCTTCTACGAGCTCCCCACTCCTCTCGATCTGGGACCTAAGTTCATGTATTTGCTATTCTTTTTCTGTTATGGCCTGGCTGTGGGTGTGTTGGTGGTCGTCTAGTAGCCCTAGGAAGGTTTTGCACTCACTGTATAACCTACAAAACTTCGTTGCCCTCTCGCTCCAGAGTTCCTAGGCGTCCTTCTTCCCTTTTAATACTATCATACACAGTCAGCCCCCTTTTTAGCTTTTTGGGTATCCTCCCGTGCTTCTTGCCATCGTTCTATAAGCTCGGCCTATGGCATTGTGTTCTTTCACCACAGCTAGGAGGTTGAGGTTGTTATACACTGCCGTTGCTTCCTTTAGCTGGTCGAAGACCTTCGCGAGCTTGATGTAGGCCATTGAGGCCCACCGTTTGTTGGCCTGGAAATTTTGGTAGTTAGCCTTTGACTCTTCTTCGGACTTGCCTTTCTTTCTCCCTAGCCTGGTCCGGTTGATTGCTCGGGTGTTTCTGATGGGGATTCTAGTGGTAATAGGGGTCCTACAGCCAAGGGAACCGCGTGTATAGGTTTCGAAGTCCCTTGCTCTAGTAGTTCCTAGTCAGGAGGAGGACTACCTTCCGCTGTTCCTTTGTTGACTCTGGGGGTCCTAGCTGCTCTTTACAGTTGTCTTAACTTTTACTCCTCTATTCTTCATCCTCGTTTGGAGCGGTGGTGGTGCTTTAACTATTGTTCAACCAAACGAGCTTGTGGTCATAATAGCGATATGGCCAACCGTGGAAAGTCTTTATTCAGTCTCGGTCGAACTCCGTGATTTTGCTGGTTAAAAGCCGGAACCAAGTATTGCTTAAGGCAGTCTGCCCAGTTTATCGCAACTTCTTCCTAGGCCCTTTAGAGTCAGTTGGCCAACCACCTGGTGATCTGTCTCCCTGTTCTTCCTGTGAGCATGAAGGCCACTAGTGCTATGAATTCGGCTGCTTCCTCCCTCACTTGTATGCCTCATAGCGCATGGGTCCCTATGGTGGTTGGTTGCTAAAGCTCCATGTCTGAACATTCTCCTAAGGCAAGGCCGTCCCCGGTAGTCAAAAGACTATTGGTAGTTTGTCGAACATAATGCAGAAGACTACGCTCCCATGTAGAACTGTATCCCTTTGCTCCTGGTCTGACTAGCTACCAATTCTGCCGGCTAGATGAATTGTCTGGCCTTCTTGGCAAATCCCGGAGCCTCCACTTCTCCCCATGAAAGGTCAAAGAATTCGTTCAACCGTAGTTGTCTCCTGACTTGCCGAATGTTGGGTCGGCCTTTGAACCTGGAGTGCCTGAGCGACACGAGTTTTGCTATTCGCTCCTAGCCCTTGATGGATACATGAATCTCTTCAATCACCACCGACTGGTTCCTCTTTTGTCCAGTCTGTGGTCATGGCAATGGAAGTGTGGCACTATACACCTCCTTCTTGAGTGGACGGGTAACGGGCAGATCCCTGCCAGCCCAACACCAACCCCCGCACTACAAGTAAACCAAGTAATGGTTGTACTACCAGGACAGGACGTCGGGACTAGCATAGTGCCGCAGGCTCCCTTGGTGGACGAAATAGGGCAATCACAAGGCGTGGAACCAGGGGAATGAAAGGCGCGGAAAAAGGAAACATGCAACAAAACCCCCAGTGTCAAAGCAGTCGGTAAGGAAGCAAACCAAAGGACTGACCTCTTTGGGACCCACAGAGCCTAGCCAAGGCGAAGAATTGCTAAGAAAGGCAAGGAGATGGCGATGTCGCACCTTCAAAAGGGGAGAGGCCTAGATGTGGACGGGACAGGAAGTGCTGTTGATCCCAGCCACACGATGGGGAAAATGGGCACAATCGGCAGTAAGGCCACCACTAAGAGGCACTGCAACCACAGTGGACTACGTAAACGATGTGCCAACCATTTCGGTTCGCATGGCAGGCCACACAATCAGCAAGGTGATTATAGATGGAGGGTCGGCAATCAATGTCATATCAACAGAGCTCCATAAGGAGTTGCGGATGTCAACTTCGGAGCCGACCCCCTTCCAGGTACGCATGGCAAATCAGGTAGAGGTGGCACCTAAGGGCATCTTGAGGGCAGTAGAAATCGAGGTCCAAACAGTCAAATTTTGAATAAACGTGGTGGTCCTAGACATGCACGCCAGGGGGGATTCAACCTACTTTCTCGGTCGATCTTGGCTCAGGGGTGCAAAGGTGCAGCACGACTGGGAGCACCAACAAATAAGATTCCGTACCCAGCGGGTGATAAGGTCCGTACCCACAAGCCAAACCCAGGCCCTCACACAAAATTCAAGGCGCTAAAATACCAGGAGCCAAGCAGACGTGGAGGATGGAACGAAGGCACAACGACGACCCCTGCAAGCCGACCTATAGGATCGGGCCGCACCAAGCAAAAGGTCCGTCAGAAGAGGCAGTTCAGCACAATCAAACCAAGGATTGAAGGGGGCAGCCAAAAATAGAGACTATCCATACACAGTAAGACGCAAAAACTAGTTCACTGACCACCAGGACGATCTCGGAGGACCATTTGGACACACCCCAGTTGGATGATCACACCAATTAACAGGCCACTCCAAGCCCGATATCAGCATGGACTAACAGCCTAATTGGCCCTAGCCCCAACGGCAAGAACCCACTACCATGGACGATTGAAGATCAGCCTAGGATGTATGCAATTCCGATTGATTCACATAGGTGCATGTGTAATTTCAACTGGCGAAGCTTTTTGGGATCTTAGGATCATGTATATTGTGACTTCTTCTTCATTTGCGAGCCTTCTCTCTCTTTCGTAGCACTTCCCTCCTTTGGGCATTTGCAAGGGATATTTGCCTAAAGTATTGCTGTAATTCTCTCATCCTGGTGTTTTTCGGTGATCCCATGGTGGCAAATGGGTATCACTGTGCTAGTTATGAGCGGTGTCATGGTGGCAGATGTGCCGTTTGTGTTGGATGTGTTCGGTTTGTGAGATTGCAGCATTTCCCCTCTTCGGGCATTTGCAGGGGGCATTTGTTTGGAGTATATATTGCTGGTTGTCCAGTAAGGTGTGCCAATTGGGTGCTTGGTTACCTCTTTGCTGGTTGTGCGGTTGTTGTCACACGGCATTTCCCCTCTTCGGGCATTGCGGGGGAACATTTGTCCAAGGTGTTAAGGCTGTTTCTGAGGTCTGGCAATACGTTTGATGCTTTCAAGGTGATGAATAGAGGCTGTATGTGCTGGACATGGGCGTGGATTTGTTTTTCTTTCCCCCAGAAGCAGCAAATACCTTCGGTTTGCGAGGTATTCATGTTTTCCCCCTTTGGGCATTTGTGGGGGCATTTGCTGAAGTGTGTATGCTGTTAATGAGGCTTGGTATGCTGGTATGGACGTGGTGTTTGTGGTCTATGCTGGATTTGGTCCCAGGTTTTTCATTTTACAGCATTTCCCTCCTTCAGGCATGTGCGGGGGGGCATGTTGCTTGATGTATAGCGGCTGTTCCAGTGGTCTAGTGGTACTTGTGATGCTTTAAGGTTGTTCTATAGGCTTAGTAGGTGCTAGACATGAGCCGGTTTATGATTATTCTTCTCTGGGAACAGTGAAGTACATTCAGTTTGATGGACAATCGCATTTTCCCCCTTTGGGCATTTGCGGGGAGAGTTTGGCTTCTCGCAAATGCTGCTGTTTCAGAAGTTCGGCTTGGGATTGAGAGTATAGGGATGTATGGTCGGTGCCCAGGCTGGACGTGTGGTGACTTTGGATATGTTTTCGTTCTGAAACAACATCTTTGACAGGTCTTTTCGGTGGTTAAGGCATGTCTTTTAGGTTTTTTGCTGCGTGGGCTCTTTCTGTTCCGCTTTCACACTTGCTGGATCTTCCTCCTCCCGTTGTCTTAATCCTCTGATAGTTGCGCACCGTTAGATAGGTCCTTCTAATGGGGGGATGCACTCTTCCGTGAGTTCCTCGGTGAAGGAACCATCGGAAACCCGGTATTGACTCATTCTGACTTGTTTATCAGATGAGCGATTACCAGCTGTGGGTTCTAGAAGTGAGTGTATCATTCAACATGGGTGGACGCACTTAGTGAAAGATAAGGTGGGTTTTGTAGGTTGGGATAAGCGGCTGTGTTGCAGTTTGCTGGTTTACACAGGATGATTGAGTTTGCGTGGCAGTTTGTTTTTTAGTTTTTTGCTGCTAGTTCGTGTGGGTTAGACACTTGCTGGTGCTACTGTGGCACGTTTGGGTGTGGTGTGGTGTGCCAGATGACTCATCATTGGCTTGGCTCATGTGGTTCGTTTTCAAGGTAGCACAGGTGGTGACAGGTTTTGAAGGGGTGTTGGTTGGTGTGGGTTAGGCACCTTTCGATGCTCTGTGGAGGAAGGACTTGTGGGCTTCTTGGGGTTGTGTACAGTGCTGGTGGGTGTGGGTTAGGCATTTGCCGGTACTTTCTTGGTGTGAGGTGTGAGTTGGTCTCATCCTCCTTGGTGATATCTTTTACTTGGTTCACCATCTTGAAGATTCTTTGGAGTGGGATGAATATTCTTAAGGGATATTCTTGGATATGCTATTGGGAATATGCTGATGGAATATGCTGCTTTATGCAGTATGTTCTTGCAGTATATACAGGTCTCCAAAAGGTATATACATGGGGCAGTTCTTTGGGTTGTTTCATCTGGGTTGTTTCTGTATGTGGACTGGTTCGTGGACCGGCATGCAACAGTATCCCGACAGAGATCGGTAAAGGTCTGAAGCATGACAAAACCGGGTATCTGCGAGCTCGAGCTTTCAAGTCCAAGCTCCAAGGTATATGGATATTCTTTGAATATTCTTGGGTATCTTGGAGACAGTATATAGTTTAGCATACAGAATATTCTTGTATATTTGTTTCTCTTTTTTTAATACGATTATCGTTCGAGATCAGCCATGGAAGTGGGGGGCGGGGGGAAGAAGCTTCGGTAGAGACCCTCCCTAGTAAAAGCAGGATGTGAAGTCCCAGATGTGGGATGCATAGGGCCGATAGGGGTGGGAGCAGCAGAAGGGGATCAATAGGTAAGGCTCTGTAGTTAAAACCAGGATGGCAAAGCACAGTCTAAGGAACCTCGGGGTAGGGCAAGTAGACCTCGAGGGAACACAAAGGGACGATGGAGCGGTCGAAAGCAGGATTCAAACACATGTGCGGCTAGCTCACAGGATCACATGGTTCACGAGGTTGGACCGCATGCGTGAGGCACATACTATGAAGACAATGATGGTCGGGCGGCGCCATCATTGTGTATCTAGGCACAGGATAGTCACGCTAGTCATCTCGGAGGATTTCACGAGGACTGCCACGACACCTATACTTGGGAAGGAGGTGTATAGTGCCACACTCCCACTACCATGACCACAGGTGGACGGAGAGAAATCGATCAGTGGTAATCAAAGAGATTTGCATGTTCATCGAGGGCCAGGAGCGAACAGCGGAACTGGTGTCGCCCAGGCACTCCAGGTTCAAGGAATTAATTGGGCGACTTGACGTTCAGCAAGTCATGAGATAGCTGCGGTTGGACAAATTCTTTGACCTTTCGTGGGGAGAAGTGGAGGACCCAAGATTCGCCGAGAAGGCCATACAATTCCTCCAGTCAACGAAACTAGTAGCTAGTCAAACCAAGTGCAGGGGGATACAGTTTGCATGAATGGGAGCGTAGTCTTCTGCATTATGTTTGATGAACTAGCGATAGTCTTTGACTACCAGGGGATGGCCTCGCCCTAGGGGAATGCTGGACATGGAGGTTCAACAGCCCGCCACCACAGAAACCCATGGACTACGAAGCATACAAGCAAAGGAGGAAGCAGCTAAGTTCATAGCACTAGTGGCCTTCATGCTTATGAGAAGAACATGGAGTCGGATCACCAGGCGGTTGGCGAACAGTCTCTACAAGGCCTGGGAAGGAGTCATGGTAAATTGGGCTGATTGCCTTAAGAAGTACCTGGTTCCGGCTCTAACCAGTGGAATTCATGGTGTTCGGACTGGTACTAAGCAAAGGCTCCCCACGGTTGGCCATATCGCTATTATGACCACAGGCTTGTTTGGTCGGATGACAGTTAGAGCACCACCACCACTCCAAACGAGGGATGAAGAACAAGAAGGGAAGGTAGCATAGCCATAGGGAACAGCCAGAACCCCCGGGGTCGACAGAGGAACAAGCGGAGGGTAGCCCCTTCCTTGACTAGGAATCACCAGAGCATGGGACGTCGGAACCCATACACGTGATTCCTTGGCTGTAGGATCCCCGCTACCACTAGAATCCTCGAGAAAAACACCCAAGCAATCAACTGGACCGGGCCAGGGAGGAAAGGGAGGCAAGCCCAAGGACGAGTCAGAGGGTAACTACTAACATTTTCAGGCCAACGAACGATGGACCTCCACGGCCTATATCGAGCTCGTGGAGGCCTTCGATCAGCTAAAGGAAGCCATGGTGGTATATGATAACCTCAATCTCCCAGCGGTGGCGAAGGAATACGATGACATAGTGGCAGAACTCACGAAACGACGGCAGGAAGCCTGGGAGGATACCCAAAAAGCTAAGGAACTACTGGGTCAAGGGGGCCGACTATGTATGTTAACACTAAAAAGGATGAAGGACGCCTGGGAACTCTAGACATCAAAATTTCGGAGGCTATACAGTGAGTTGCGAAAACCTCTAGGGCTAATCGATGACGACCGGCACACCCACAGCCAGGCCATAGCAAAGAAGGAGGCAGAGGAGTGGAGAGCTTGCAAAAGCACAAGCAGAACTAAAGGCGGTTAGAGAGGAGTTGCAAACAAGGGCTCAACTTGCAAAGGCTAGTACCACACCTATGGCCAGCCAGTCGGGACCCTACTCAGGGAGCCAAAGGCGAGTGGTACAGTACCATCAAGTACAAGACAGGAACGGCTCAACCAAGAAACCGAACCCACCACGAATCACCACTACAGAACTGAGGGACCATGCCCACCACCAAGCCCAACTACTCATAGCAAAGGAAGAGGAGTTACAGTAATTGCATGAGCGAGTCCGGGGGCTGGAGGCTCAGGTAAAACATGCACAGCAGGAGGTGGGCTTCTAGAGGAGCTACAGAAGGCTACCAAGCTACATAAGGCAACAATCACAACCCTGAAGTAGAAGCTAGCCATTGTGGAAAATGAAGCCGCTACCTACCGAAAACACTCGAGCATAGCCTAGGGGGAAGGGATACATGGCTCGAGGACATGCCAACAAATAAGTCCAGGCATCTGGTTGATGGTGGTTTGACACCGTCAAATTGCCAACTGGCGCTGATGAGCGACAAGATGAAGCGTCGAATAAGGAAGATATCGCAGGTACGGACTGATAGTGACCGATGTCAGGCAGCGGCGTAACCGGGCATAGATCTGATCGCTGGACCAACTACCCAAGGTATGCATGACAGCACGCATGAGGGAGGTGCATAAATGAGACATACATGACTCTATCACAGGGCGGCAGACTAGTAAGAAAGCGCCACCTGTACCTAGGGTCTAAAGTTAGGTGACCCACTATATAAGCAGGAAGGCTGGTAGTGGTCGAAGTCTTTTGGGAGTCAGGTCTGCATCTTGTATCTTGCTCCCTGTTGGAGATAGTTGTACTTAGGCAGGCATTATAAATATATCCATACTCCTTCTATTCACCTTACAAGTGGGGATTCCCTACTTGTCCCACTCCTAGGCCGAGCAATGCTCTCTACCAAACCACCACAAAGAGGCACTAGTAGAATTCCTCCTACCCTATACATGGACCCTCGCGGCGTCCGGGTAGAGGCCATTCAGCACCTTCCATTACTTTCGAGGTGAGGCCGGCTTGCCGGTTTAGACCCCGGAGTTGGATGCTCTCCATAGCGTCCTGGCGACCACTGAGGCTTCCTAAGAAGCACCACATTTGGCCTGTGGAGTCCCCGATGACCACCAACCAGTACACAAAATAGTGAAGCTGACCACGAACAAGCTTGGAGTCAAGAATTGCAGCAACCTCGAACTCAGGTTCACCAGCAATTGTAATCGGAGGAGGTGGTGGAAGAAGTCTGCCGGGTTTAGAAAGAGTATATTAAGGCTCCAACAAAGAAACATGAAACATGGGATGGATCCGGATGGCTGGTGGAAGCTCGAAATGAAACGTCACATAAGAGAGTCTGCGAAATGGGTCCAAGTGTTGATAGTCCAACTTGTCACATGGACATGTGGTTGGCCAATGACGCTGGAGGAGCCACACTTGGTAACCAACTGTGAATGCTGGAGGGAGAACGGGAACGATCTACAGCTTGTTGTTGCAAATCTCGAGTGCATTGAAGATAATGTTGCACTTCTTTATAGACATGTTGGAGATGCTCCACACAATCATCAGCAATAGTGGTGTTAGGATCGTAGGTAGACATTTAGAGGATTTCTTGTTATTTCATGGGCAAATATAATGGGAAAAACACCAAAACAATATATATTGTTGAAAACCAAGAGTGGGAAGGATAAATTAGAGTACGAGTCACTAATGTAATACGGGTGAGTCACTACCACAATACGATGTTTAAGGCAGTACGGCATACTTGGATAAGGATAAGAAGAAGTTACAGTAACTGAATGGATAAGGCTAAGAGGTAATTACTACAACTGCTAGTATGGGACCAAGAGTACGGGTATAAATAGACCAGATTAGGACTAGAAAGGGATCCTGAGTATATTGTTATTTTGTACCATGTGCCGTGCGCAGACATAATATAAGTTTCCTTTCACTCTCCATATGACTATCTCTTGCTCGTATTCTGCTTGATGTATACTATTCATTTTCTCAGGACTGTGATAGGATCCATAGTACTGCTTCTTACTATACACCTTCATTACCCTTTCTCGACCTTATGATGTCTGATTTCTTCTTTATCTTATTCTGATTAACTCTTAATACGGATTTGTCGGTGACGATCACTACTATTGGTTGACGGTGGTCAGACACCGTCAAACGGCCAGGCGGCATGGATGAGCAACGGGATGAAGTGCCAGATAAGGAAGGTACCTCAAGTATGAACTGATGGCAACTGATGTCAGGCAGTGGCATAACCAGGCATAGATCCGATCGTCTAGACCAACTACCCAGGGTACGTAGGACAACACGCATGAGAGAGGCGCATAAATGTGACAGGCAGGACTCTATCACAAGGCGGCAGACTAGTAGGAAGGCGCCACTTGTACCTTAGGTAACCAACTATATAAGCAGGAAGGCGGGTAGTGGGTTAGGATCTTTTAGGAGTCAAGTCTGCGTCTTATATCTTGCTCCTTTGTCAGAAATAGTTTGTACTCAGATAGGCAAATAATATATCCATATTCCTCTATTCACCTTACAAGCGGGTGTTCCTCGCTTATCCCACTCTTGGGCTTAGCAATACTCTCTACCAAACCACTGTAGTAGAACTCCCTTACCATGTACACGGACCCTTGCAGTGTCCAGGTAGAGGCCATCCAACACCTTTAAGGCCGGCTTGCGGTTCAGACCCTAGAGTTGGACGCTCTCCACAGCGTCCTGGTGACCACTGTAGCTTCCTGAGAAGCACCACATCTGGCCTGTGGAGTTCCGACGACCATTTGTGGTTACCATAGAGGGATAAATAGTACACACGGATGGAGTTCACTATAGCAAGCAAAGTTGCGGCCCGAAAGAGAGCCGGGATTAACTTGTTCAAACAAATAGAGATTGATGAGCAAGAACTGGCCAGAAGGATGCAACGGGCCGGATGAGGGAGGTTGATGGAAGGCGGCGAGGCACCTCAGTTGCCGCAATCAGCCCCTGCCTCACCTACCTGAGGGAACGACATAAATGCCGCATGGTCGAGTCTCCAAGCAGCGGTAGACTCGGCACACCAGTGGCAGAGGCAGTCGCACGCTGCCGCCAACGACAAAGAAGGATATGAAAGAACCGCAGCACGACCGAATGTCAATCTAGGTACGGTAGCATGCGGGTATGAACAACACTAGGAAGGGCGACTTCACACGACAATAACCTATGATGCAGAATGGGATGGATGGCAGGACGATGAAAGCCCTCCATCTCTCGACGTAGGCAAAAGTGACGGCCATGATGAGCCCCCACACCAAAGAGCAGAACCTGTGTTTGACGAGTACCCCCTGAAACCTCACATAGGACCCCTAGGAAAGGCAGACCTGCGACAGAGGCATGAATCTCGAGGGGGCGAATGCAACACGAATAGCGACGAGGGACGTGAGCTGGAAGCCTAGTATGGTCAGCGCCACGACGGACGTAAGGTAGGAAACCCAAGGCCGTCGTCACCCACCAGGGTGATGCGGGGGCCCGTGGCTGCCCGAAAAGAGGAGAGGAAGAGCTTCATCCAAAAGGCCCCGTAGGGAGGGGCATCGATTGCCAACAAGGCAACCTCTGCACCAGGAGTTCAGCCTATCAGACAACGCAGCAGGCAAGGGTGGTTACCAGAATGAGAACTCAAGGCTTTGGAAGGCTGGGGTACACATGGGACGACCACCTGTGCGAAGGCGACTGGACGTCAACGAGCTGACGAACTGGGAGGAGGCACCAGAAAGAGGGCTGCATAGTGGCCACTTTGGAGAAGGGATGAGAGAAATTCGTCCAAGGGCAGGAGAGATTCGCCCGAGCGACCAATATCGCACCGGCCTCGTGAGGGAAATTCGCCACGACACACAGCAGAGTCGCAACCATCACCAGACGAGGGGATACCGTCTTAGGGTGAGGAGGAATCATCCCATCGATCACGACTGTCTAGACGCTGCAGGGAGATTTCGCGCACGGTCCTACAAAACCACTCGCTGGAAGAGGGAATACTGTCCAGCCCCTGCGAGGGGGCCCCCAAGGGACAGTTGGGAGGAGCCCGTCGGCGGGATTATCTTAAGGTGGGGGGCCCCCAAGGGACAGTTGGGAGGAGCCCGTCGCCGACAGTATTCCCTCTTCCAGCGAGTGGTTTTGTAGGGACCGTGCGCGAAATCTCCCTGCAGCGTCTAGACAGTCGTGATCGATGGGATGATTCCTCCTCACGCTAGACGTATCCCCTCGTCTGGTGATGGTTGCGACTCTGCTGTGTCGTGGCGAATTTCCCTTACGAGGCCGATGCGATATTGGTCGCTCGGGCGAATCTCTCCTGCCCTTGGACGAATTTCTCTCATCCCTTCTCCAAAGTGGCCACTATGCAGCCCCTCTTTCTGGTGCCTCCTCCCAGTTCGTCAGCTCGTTGACGTCCAGTCGCCTTCACACAGGTGGTCGTCCCATGTGTACCCAGCCTTCCAAAGCTTTTATATATATATTATTAATCCTGCCGGAGAGAGTTGGCGGGATTAATCCCGCCGGACTCCCTTCCTCGTCGGAGGAAGAGGCGGCGGGATTAATCCCGCCGGCTCTTCCTTGTCGGAGGGAGTCCAAGGCGGGATTAATCCCGCCCACAATTCTTACGACGGGGAATGGGTGGCGGGATTAAACCCGCACATAACTCTCTCCAAAACTATGATTTCAAAGAGATCTCGGGATAAATCCTGTCCCCAAATCTTTAAAACAGGAAGTGGTGGCGAGATTAATCCCGCCACCCCTTCCCTGCCTCCTAAAATGGTTGGCGGGATTAATCCCGCCGACAACTCTTTCTAATAAATTCTGGTAACTCTTCATCAGTTGAGAAGGTTATCGACGGGATTAATCCCGCCACTCTTTTTCAGTGGCGGAGAAGCATTGCCCGGGAGATGGTGGCGGGATTAATCCCGCCACTTCTTCAAAGAGGCGAAAAAGAAATGGCCGGATTAATCCCGCCGCCCCGGTTAACCTAGAATATTAAGTTAAAAGGATATTTAAACGTGATAAATCCCTAACGGAATATATTATAATCCTAATGCATTTCTAAACCCCTAAATTGTAATTTTAAGAGAGAATGTAAGAGAGTGAATCTTAATAAGTATTTTTAAATTTGTTTATAATACTTACTTGTAAACAGCACTGAAGGCGCCGTGCTTTCCTATAAAGAATAGCACCCAATTTAATCTCGCTCCTGAGATGATCACTATAAGATCTAAAGAGTGAAAAATACAGAAATGAAGAAACCCTTGCCGGAGAAAGAACCAGATCTGAATTTGAGTGGGAAATTAAATGCATTTTCAAATTTACATGTCAGACCGACAATACATATGTCAGAAATTCAAATTTTTTAAAAAGAACAGAAAATAAAATTTAAGATGAGTTGACACAAATATCCGACACTCTGACATATATACTCTCCAGTTCCAATGAGTATTTTAAAATTGCATTTAATGTTATTCAAGTGATTCAAGCTGTTTAATATTACGAAATTTTAGACTATATTCTACATTCTTAGTATTCAAGTATATTTATATTATATATATATATAAATATATACTTATACAATAAATAAATTGATATATTATTATGTATCATTTAAAATATATTCATAGTCTGTTTATTATTATTATTTTCTTAATTACTCGAGTATTTAGTTTTCATTTCCTAGTATCAATGGGATATTCTTTAATATTTTATTAATATTTGAAGAATATTCTAATATTAAACCTGATTATCATAATTAAATTAGTCTTGTTCTTAATTATTGCAGTAATTATTCTACATTTGTATATATTAATGGGATTTTCTCAATTAATTTGTTATTATTTCAAGAATATTCATGTGTTAAACCTTATTATCAATATTAAATTAATACACACTATGAACATATTTTAAATTATACATAATAATACATCATTTTATCTAATATATAGTCATATATAGTTTTAATAATATATATATTAATATCATTTCCTTAATTACTTGAGTAATTAATCTTCTTTATATTAATGGGATATTCTTTATTATTTTCTTATTATTCCAAGAATATTCCAATATTAAACATGATTATGATAATTAATTTAGTTAATTATTTGAGTACTTAATTTACATTTGTATATATTAATGGGATTTTCTCAATTAATTTCTTATTATTTCAAGAATATTTCAATGTTAAACCTTTTTATCAATATTAAATTAATATATATTATTAAAACTATATATGGCTATATATTAGATAAAATCATATATTATTATGTATAATTTAAAATATGTTCCTAGTGTGTTTATTAATTTTATTTTCTTAATTATTCGATGTTTGTTTTGCACACATATATAAACACAATCATAAATTTACACACGCATTACAAGAACTTACAAAAACACATATGCACACACATGCACAACCCTAAACCAAACTGAAGAAATAGGTTGCTTCTTTATTGAAAACATCATGTTCAACGCATGTATGATATATGTACTCAATCTGTGTGACTGTATGTAACACATTGAATTTACATGTGTAATATTTATATTAAGCTTGTTGGGAGCAAACCCTAAACCCTAAACCCTAAACCCTAATATGTAACACAATGAATTTACTCATGTAATATGTATGTATGTCTGTGTGTATACACGTGTGCATGTATATATGTACTCTGTATGTATATATGTGTACTCTGTATGTATATATGTGTACTTTCTGTCTTCTCTCATACATACACACCATGCATGATCCATGTTAATATGTACTGTCTCTCTTCTCTCAAACATACACACCATGCATGATCTATAATATGTACTCGGTCTCTCTAATATTATGTACTAATATGTATGTATGTCTGTGTGTATAATACACACCATGCATGATCCATTAATATGTACTGTCTCTCTCTTCTCTCATATACTATGTATGTATATCTGTGTATAATATGTGTAAGTATATATGTGTACTAATATATGCAATGTGTACAAAAATAATTTTTCAACACTCTCTCTTCTCTCATACATACACACCATGCATGATCCATCCTAAATCCAAAACCCTAAACCCTAAACCCTAAACCCATGTAATATGTGTGTATGTCTGTGTGTATACACGTGTGTATGTATATATTATGTGTATTAATATATGCAATGTGTATGTATGTGATACACATGAAACTTTAACACTCTCATGGACACACACATGTTAAATCCCTGCATGATTTATATTTTTGAGGTGTATGTGATACACCCACACACGCACGCGCTAATAATATAATGAAAGAATATTCGTTTAGGGCGAATCTATATTTTATTCTTTTTAGGGTTTAAGTATATTCTCAGAAGGAATATTCTATTAGGGTTGATATATATATTTAATTCCTTTAGGGTTTAGGTATATTCTTAGGGTTTCAAGAGGCGGCGGCTGTGAAATCGGCGGCGGCGGCTGTGCACACAGGTGAGATCTGTGTGTGTGTGTGTGTTGTATGTATATATGTATAGGAGTGTGCGTATAATTTTATTTATTAGTTTTATCTCTCGCACACACACGCACACTCCTGTGTATGTATATGTGTGTGTGGGTGTGTGTTTGTTTATCTGTATGATATTTGTTTCGCTCACACACGCATACACACGATATACATATACATATATATATATATATACCTATATACATATATACATACATATATTATGTGTACCAGTATCTGTAAATTTTTTTTATTGATCTTGCTTTACACACACACACACACACACACACACACACACACACATATATATATATATATATATTATGTGTACCAGTATCTGTAAATTTTTTTTTATTGATCTATCTCTCCCACACACACGCGCACTGCTTTCACACACACACACACACACACACACACACACACACACACACACACACACACACACACACACACACACACACATATATATATATATATATATATATATATAATCAATGCATATTAACAAATAGTATACAACACTAGTTTATATATATGCTTATATATTCATATGGTTATATATCTATATACACACATATATATATGTGTGTGTTTTTCTGTATAATTTTATTTATTTATTAGTTTTATCTCTCGCACACACACGCACACTCCTGTGTATGTATATGTGTGTGTGTGTGTGTTTGTTTATCTGTATGATTTTATTTGTTTCGCTCACACACGCATACACACAATATACATATACACATATATATATACCTATATACATATATACATACATACAACACTAGTTTATATATATGCTTATATATTCACAGACTCTCTCTCTTTCTCTATAGATTATATATCTATATACACACATATATATGTGTGTGTTTATCTGTATAATTTTATTTATTTATTAGTTTTATCTTTCGCACACACACGCACACTCCTGTGTATATATATATGTGTGTGTGTGTTTGTTTATCTGTATGATTTTATTTGTTTCGCTCACACGCATACACACGATATACATATACACACATATATATACCTATGTACACACATATTATTACTGTATAATTTTATTTATTTATCTATCTCTTGCACACACACGTACACTCCTATACATACATACATACATATATATATATATACACACACACATATATATATGTGTGTGTTTTTATCTCGCTAAGCCCCTCGAGCGGCGGGATTAATCCCGCCGCTATAGTTTATAGCCTCGGCGGCGGGATTAATCCCGCCGCTATATGGTTGGGGCATGGCGGCGGGATTAATCCCGCCGCCGAGGCCCTTCAGGCATGGGTGAGCGGCGGGATTAATCCCGCCGCCGAGGCCCTTCACGCAGGCTATGGGCGGCGGGATTAATCCCGCGCTCTACGACAAACCGAAGAGCGGCGGGATTAATCCCGCCGCCCATGGCCTGCGTGAGGGGCCTCGGCGGCGGGATTAATCCGCCGCTCATCCATGCCCTGCGCGGAATGCGGCGGGATTTATCTCGCCGGCAATGGCCTGTGTGAAGGTTCTAATGGGCGGGATTAATCCCGCCGGATTCCGCGCAGGGCATTTACAGGGGAATGGGCGGCGGGATTAATCCCGCCGCCGAGGCCCCTCACGCAGGCCATGGGCGGCGGGATTAATCCCGCCGCTCTTCGGTTTGTCGTAGAGCGGGGATTAATCCCGCGCCCAGGGAATTCACGCAGGACATGAACGGCGGGATTAATCCGGCCCCACGCTCATGCCCTTGCGGAGGGCAGCGGGATTAATCCCGCCGTTCATGTCCTGCGTGAATTCCCTGGGCGGCGGGATTAATCCCGCCCCCACCCATCCCTGTTCAAAAATGCCGCAGCCAATATATATGTGTGAGCGCATGATTTACGAGAGGGCGGCGGGATTAGCCTCCGAACCTTCATTACCCGGTGCGAGATTAATCTGAACCTTCATTACCCCATTGGTATGTTGAATCAATCCCGACTAACTCTGTCTGAGACGGAGAAGGTTTACAAAATACCAATGGAGGGAACCGAGAAGGGTGGTGGGATTAATTTCACCATCCCTTACATGGTGGGCGGGATTAATCCCGCCGCGTACGCATGCCCTGCGCGGAATCGGGCGGGATTTATCCCGCCGCCATTGGCCTGCCTGAAGGGCCTAGGCGGCGGGATTAATCCCGCAAGATTTCGCACAGGCATTGGCGTTCGGCGGGATTAATCCCGCCGACTAAGGCCCGAGTGAAGGGCCTGGGAGGCGGGATTAATCCCGCCGAACGCCAATGCCCTGTGCGAATCTTGCGGGATTAATCCCGCCGCCATTGGCCTGTCTGAAGTGCCTAGGCGGCGGGATTAATCCCGCCCGATTCCGCGAAGGGAATTGGCGTCCGGGATTAATCCCGCCGCATAGGGACCGAGTGAAGGCCCTGGGCGGCGGGATTAATCCCGCCGAGTCTTCAATGCCTGTTGGAGGAATGAATCCCGCCACCCTTCCTTTGTTTTCTCCATTGGTGAGTCGGACCAATCCCAAACGTTTCTGTCTGAGACGTAGAAGGTTTTCAACATACCAATGGAGAGAACTGGGAAGGGTGGGGAAATTCATTTAACCATCACTTACATGGTGGGCGAGATTAATCCCTGCCTCCTTTCTGGAGTCACTGAAGGGGTGTGAGAAATAAATCCTGCCCAGTTCTCTCTGAGACCGAGAAGGGTGGCAAGATTAATTCCGCACTCCCGTTCAAGGCCTCCAGAAAGGTGGCGAGATTAATCCCGCCCACTCTTTCAGGAGGCATTGAAGGGGTGGCGAGATTAATTTTCCATGTGAATATATATGTGTATTAGTATATATAAAGTTGCATACTCATTTTATTTACTTTTATCATCTTATCATAATATTTCGAGTAAAAGCTAGGAATCTATGTAAAACTGTCCAGAGCTCACATTTGTGGTGGTTCTAAAACGAAATGTTATCTTTCTTTTGCACTAACACAAATGTGAGCTTCGGACAGTTAATTACGTCTACTTCTCTCTGTGTATTATTTTTGTATATTCGGGTTTATACAAGTGTGTGTGCGTTTTTATATAATTTATATTTATAGTGTATTATTTTGCAGAAGGACGATTTGATCAAACAAGGAGATCGAGTCATTAGTATGGAGTCGTCGTCAAATTCTGGGTAAGAATTAAAATAAAATCTGTTATACTCGGATACTTGAACTAATCATTTTTGTATTCAGATGTGGAATTGAAGTGACATTAAAGACAAGAGCAGGAGAAGAGATGGGCAGGGGGATTCTGGAATCAACTTGGCCATATTTTAAGATAAATGGGAAGCGCATTGGAGCAACCATGGTTGCTGTCAAATTAACCTCTGTCACATCTCATGGACAAGCAAAACAATGGAAAGTAGATTCGCTAGTCAAGCACCCGAAAGCAGGCTGCGAACCCAGATTGGACGATGCTCGACAGATATGCCTTGTTCCATCCAATGTCACGTTCTCGGATCCAGAGGTCGTCAGTTACAACATTAATCTCGGGTGGTTTTGTCGACTTGTGGATAATGACGTTCACGTGTTCACTAATGATGTTGACCTTGGAGTTCTTCTTCAACTCAACGAAAGCCCATCTATGGAGGGGATCCATCTGGATGTCTACTTCGAAGATCTTCAGACTCATCGAGTAGGTGTATTGTCAGGAGATATTGCTTCACAATACAGAAAATCAGCAAGTGGAGCAATCTTCCCTCTTCACATTGAAGAAGAACACAGCGACATCATAAGGAGATTGAGAGGTGGCTCGGTCTCAGGTTCTCTACAGATCACGTTCAATTTGCTTAGGAAGCTTCGGGAGCTGGAGAGTGTGCCGAGAACACTAGAACAGCTGCAGTCGGGGATCACACATGTTGATTCGGATCGCAAAAGAAAATCATCAATCGTTTTGTCAGCTGCACCTGTGGCATCTCATGCTGCAATAAGTCACAAGGAAATGATGTTGGATGATAAGATTTATCCTTGTAGGGTTAAATATTGCAGCGTCAACCCAAACTTCAATTACAGGCCACTCAACCAGGAACGTGTAGCTGAGCTCATGGAGAAGATGAAGGACGACAATTCTTATACCGTTCCACATAATGCTGTTTTGTGTCCATACTATGAAAGAAGGAAGGGTGCTGACAAAGTCTGGATCACAACACCAGAACAACTCATGAAGATTCAGACGGAGAATAAAAGATCTATCAAGTACTACATCATTAGTGGCCAGCACACAATAACGGCAGCCCAACGACTTCTCGATGAACACAACAAAGGAACGATGGCAACAAAACTTTCCGAGCATACCCGTGAGAAGCTGACAAAAAGATCGGCGTTTTTAGCTAAGCCGAATCTCACAATCGAGCAGTACCATAAGTTATCGGCGGAATGGGACGCTGCCGACACCAACCACTACAACAGCAAAATATGGGAGAAGTTTAAACACACGCGAGCCGTGTGGGAATCTCTTCAGCGACCACAAAGAGCTACCGCAGGGAATACACAATCTGCGGAATACCGGGTAAGCAAATTGTTTGGGCGGGATTTATCTCGCCGGTATATTAATCTGTCTTTTTCCTCAGAGAGTTGAAGAAATTGCAGCAGTTGATTTTGCCCAGGTGGGCGGGAAGGAAACATCATTTCTGATGATGTTGATTTCTTGCCCCGAAGATAGGATCTTTGCCAAATGGTTGGGGATTATGGAATCCTTTTCAAAAGGAACACTGAAGAAGAAGCAGACAAGTGAAGGGGAGCCCTCAGAAAAGTCTGCAAAGAAACCCAGTAAGACGCCGAAGCCCTTTAAATGGAACAACGATGGAGGAGATGGAAGTCTTGGCTGATTTGGTGATCGATGGCAAACTACAAATTAATAACAGCAGCCCAACCTCTCCTTTTCATCTCAAGGCAATGGAGTTGAAGACGGTCAGGCATTTCAAGGAGTGGTTGGGAATACACTGCCACAAACTGGGTTGGACCTCGACTTCAACATATGAAGAGGTCAGCAAATATTTGCATGTGACGAACGATGATATGCTTGTCGAATGGGTGAACCAATCGGAAGATCTAGGCAAGAATCTATTGCACGCCAACGCCAAAAAGGAGAACATTGGGATGACGCCTTCTCTTATGGCAGTCCTTCAGCAGCGGAGAACCGAATTGAACCTTATAAAGGAGGATGCTACGAATCACGACAAGCCCTACAGATGTTTGTTGTTAGATTCGGAGACTTTATGGGGTAACATCACTGCTTGTAGGAAACCGTTTCAATTGTTCGTGATGGATCGGCGGGTGTCAAAAAATCTTTCGACAGATAGGGCACTAGAGGATCTGGTGGAGAAACTTAGCCGTGCAAGCATATACATAGAAGGTATTTATTATTGAATTCATGCTTGCGCTCTTCACTGATACCTACTTTTTCAGGTATTTATTTCTTGATTCTTGCTCATGTCACCGATACTTTTGCCTTCGCCTTCGCCAAGAAGAATAGACATCGTTGGACAGGATTTTATATGAACGATGCTAATCCCAAGTGCATTGATACTGTTGTTCACTTGGTTGTTAGGAATGCGCCAAACAATTTCAAGCTTCCAAATGACTGGCCAGGCATCTGTTTGCACTCCAACGGCCCTGAACCTCCATCCGATACACCGATAGGTATGAGTGACGTATTCGGCAATGTACGTTATCCAAACATTACAAGTCAAGCGGCACGGAGCATCGTCAACTTGATCAGGGGTCCTCACAGTGATGCGTGGGTTTTTGACTACTGCACTAGGGGGTCCGTCTTGAAGGAGTGTTACCTTCGGCATACATGTGTGTTTGCCGTTGAGAAGGATAAGACCATGGTTGAGGACCTGAACAAGTGGATAGATTGGGTCTCAACTGAGTACCCCAACGATCCATAAAGGCGTATTTGAGAAAGTTCCCTCCAGATAAGTGCGATAGCTCTGAAGGTGAATCTGGTTCAATCTCGGAGTCTGAGAACGAACATCAATCAGATATTAGACCGGAAGTTATCTCGAGGAGTACAGAACATTCGCACACTCCAGGACCCATGGAAACATCAATAGAAGATGCAGAAGATCTTGAACCATCTCACAAGCGGCTTAGACCTTCTTCGCCTCATTCAGAAGGTAATAGCGAAGAAGAATTGATAATGAATTGATAGAGTGATGAATAGTTGTAAATGAGTGTAACATAAGGCATTTTTGTATATTTCTTTATATTTGTACAGAAAATAAATTCTCAAGGATTAATGAAGCTTTTAGTTCAAACATGGGTCACACATTAACAAGGTAAATAATATACCTTGATAATTTTAAGGTCAGCTAATTATCATTTTGCAGATGTAATGAAATAATTGAGAACATGGATTTTCAGCATTGCCATGAGGTAAGAGAGGGGTTTGGCGACAATTTCTTGTGCCACATGTCAGAATGACAGAGTTCATGCAGGAAATGGATAATAATGCAGCTCAAAACATCGTTACCATGGGGGCCACTTCAGTTTTTGCATCATCATTTTTATTGGCTTCAGTTCCGAAATCAATTTCTTCAGCGCATGCAATATCTGAATCTTGTAAGGATGATGTACAATTAAATGATGAAGGGATAGGCAACGAAATAGTGGCAACGGATAAATGTGAAAGGGAGCAAACAAGTGATTTGCAAAGTATTCAAGAGGCAACGCTATCTCAGTTACTCATGGCCATATTGTGTTGTTGGATGTCAATGGTGTTCTGCTTCATCGACAAAGGCCCGAGGATAGAAAAACAGAAATCAAACAAGGAGATTTCATTCCTTGTCATGGTAAATTTCGATATGATATTATTTTTCGTCCAGGGTTGGATCGTCTCTTTCAAAAGCTTAAGGAGATGGGTGCGCTTGTGGGGATTTGGTCATGCATGCAGATTCATAACTTAACACCGCTGTTGAGTTTACTTAAGAAACATTGTAGTGTTGCAGAAGAGGTGATTCGTAAAGATTGGATTTTTGACCAGCGAATGTGTCATAAACCTCTCGAATTTCACAATATAAGAAAGGAAAGCAAGCCATACTTCTTCAAGAATGAAAGAATAATTGGGACTCATGGGGAGATCAGTCGCTTAAGGATAACGAAGAATGCACATATCTTAGTAGTAGACGACTCTCCTCAGAAGGCTATGCTCAACCAAAACATTGCTTGTATTCATCCAATCACTTTCGATCCATATTCTGATACGATATCATGGATGAGCTAGTGAACTACTTGGATACGTGCCTCAGAAAGAAGAATCTCGAAAATTTTTGTGAGCAGTATCCACCGTATCATACATTTCCTGAAGCTTTTCTTTCTCGTGATATTGAATTTTATAAAATGAAGGATAGCAACCGGGCGCTTTATAATATTATTCTTAAGGAACGTCAGTTTTTAGATGAGCCTTTATGCAGACCTTCTCTTATCACATCTTATGTATTAACAAGGATGGCAACTCCCAATTGCATTCGTGAGAGTGTTAAGTGGTGGCAACAACATCAAGATATTGACCAAAATGATTTGATTAATCCGGAGAGTGATGATTTAGACAAAATGAAAAGATTTCTTTGTATGATAGAAAGAAATATTTATAAAAAAATTAACATGTTGATAAGAAAATGATTTCATTTGTAATTATGTTTGATAGTATTTCTTCATTATTGTAAACTATTTTTAGAATAATATGAATATTCTAAGATATTTTAGGAATATTCCTTACTAAGTAAGGTTATTGAAGGATTAATTAATTAATTAATTAATATTTAAGGCTTAATTACATATTAATTAAATGATTAATTAATAATTAAAACTTAAGTATTAATTAGTAATTTATTTTATATTCCCATTTTCACGTATCATGCCCACTTTAGTTACAACGTGCATTAAGGGGAGTACCGCCAGAGTTATGCCAGCACCGAATGAAACTAAAACCCGACACTCGACCCAGCCAACAACAATGCTACCGCATCAACCCAAACTACGCATGAAAAGCTAAACAGGAGATTGACAAGTGGCTCAAAGCGGAATTTGTCTACGCCATCGAGAACTCAAAATGGCTGTCACCAATTGTGATTGTACCAAAGAAGGACGGCCGGCTGAGGATTTGCATAGATTACCGACGGCTGAATGCCGCCACGGAGAAGGACCCATTCCCCATCCCATTCACAGAGGCCATCCTAGAAGACGTAGTAGGCCACAAAATGTACTCGTTCATGGATGGCTTCGGTGGATACAACTAGGTGATGATCGCAGTAGAAGACCAAGCCAAAACTGCATTCATCACGGACTGGGGTGCTTATGCCTTCAGAGTTATGCCGTTCGGACTCTGTAATGCTCCAACCACGTTTTAGAGGTTGGTCTAGCGGGTATTCTTGGACAACCTCATTGATTTTGTCCGGGCATTCCTGGATGACTTCACAACTTATGGACCAGCTCAAGACCATGTGACACGCCTAGAATGGGTATTCCGGCATTGCCAAGAATATGGGATATCTCTTAACCCCAAAGTGCATATTTGGCATTACTAGGGCACATCATTTCCAGGGAAGGCATCACGGTGGACCCAGGTTCAGTACAAGCACTGGGCGAAATGCCACCTCCACAGAACGTCACGAAATTCCTAAGATTCCTTAAAAAAGCAGGGTTCTACCAAAAGTTTATCCGGAAGTATGCCGATATGGCCCAACCAATGACCGAATTACTCACTAAAGAGGCACCGTATGAATGGACCGCCCACCGATAGGTGGCCTTTGAAGACATAAAGCGCCACCATTCTCATCTCACCGGATTGGAACCGACAGTCCATCTGCAAACGGATGGCTCAAACATAGCGACGGGTGCGGTCCTGTCCCAGGAGGACGACGAGAGGATGCTCCGACCCATAGCATATGGAAGTCGACTCATGACGCCGACCGAACGCAACTACTCGACGACTGACAAAGAATGCTTGGCAGTCATCTATGGGGTATCCAAGTTTTGCCACTACCTTCTGGGTAACCATTTCATACTGATCGTAGATCACCATGCTCTGCTATACCTCGTGAACAAACTATAGCTCATCGGGCGGCCGGCTCAGTGGATACTCCTCTTACAGGAGTTCAAGTTTACTGTAGTCCATAAGGCAGGTAAACTGCACGTATCACCAGACCTCCTCTCCCGGATAACGAGCAGCGAACCAACGGAAGCCGCCGATTTGCTCGACATACTAGACGCTGACTTTTTCGGGACAACTATTGCACAAGGCACATTACCATGAACCACCGAACCAAACCGGCCCAGACGTCCCAGAGTGGAAACAACAGATACAGCACTACCTCACCAACGAGTTAAATGGCCTCTCCGGCACATCAGTGACACATAGACTCCGGAGATGCCCACTAACCTGGGAAATTCCCGAGATTGTCGAGGTAGCTCATGCGGGATCGGGGGCAGGACACTTCAGGAGAGACAAAAACGGCCAGGAATATCCTACAAGCCGGACTCTGGTGGCCAACAATCTTCCGGGATGCCACCAAGGTAGCAAGGAGCTGTATCGATTGTCAACGAATAGGCAAACCCATGGCAGGCCAAGGCATGGAGTACCACTCCTTGGCAGGAATGGTGGCATTTGAGAAGTGGGGCCTAGACTTCGTAGGACCTATCAACCCAAAGGCCCACAACACACTCTAGGTACATCGTAGTGGCAACAGACTACGCCACAAAATAGGTAGAAGCAAAGGCACTCAAGGAGGCAACAACAGGACAGACAACGAGGTTCATTTATACAAATATTCTGACACGGTTTGGATGCGCACTGGAGCTGGTGTCAGACCAGGGGAAACACTTCATCAACGAGACTATCCGAGAATTGGTCAATGCATTTGTCATTAAGCATCGCACATCAACAGCCTACTATTCATAGGGAATGGACGGGCTGAGTCCACAAACAAGGTATTGGTCACCATCTTTAGGAAGCTTTGCCACAGGGAACCCAGGCGATGGGAAGAAATGCTACCATCGATGTTATGGGCGTACCGGACAACGTTCAAAACCACAACATGAACAACACCCTTCCAGCTGGCCTATGGTCTGGAGGCCTGGGAGTTCACCATACCCAAATTACGGACGAGCCTGGACCACAGGATCATGGACGAACCATTAGTTGCACGGAAAAGACTGGAACAACAGGAACAACTAGATGAAGTACGATTCCTAGCATAGTTGATGAGAGAAAACTGACAACAACAGACCAAACAAGCTAGGGACAAAAAAAGAAACTCTGAGAATATAAGTCAGGACAGTGGTATGGTGGTTCAAGAAACCACAAGCACTCTGGAAAGGCAAATTCTGGCCAGAATGGAAAGGACCATATGAGGTGCTAAAAACCTTTGACAATGGCACGATTCTCCTGGGGGCCAATGGGTAGTTGTTACAACAGAAGGTTAACAACAACCATCTCAAGCCATACATTCACCCGACAAGAACCTTTGCTTGGGGGAAATGAGAGAGAGAGGTAAACCCCATGAGCCTTCAGGGCGAAGGCACGGCCGGAGTAGCGGCGTTAAAAACCGGGGAAGGGGCACTCAACGGAGAGTGGGGACCCCAGTCCCACACGAGTGGCCAGCTCACAGGGTCACATGGTTCACAAGAGTGGACCACACGCTTAAGCATGTAAAACGAGGCAATAATGGTAGGCGGCACCATTAATGCCTTGATTATGGTGCGTGGAAGGATGCGCTGGGCGTATCTAGTGAGGTAGGCCACCACGTAGGCACCATCTTTGGAAAGACAACAAGGGGTGAGCCAGGGCATGCCCACTAAAGATCAACCATTCCCCAGTGGCAAAGATGATGGAGTGGATCACGCAAAACAAGCCAGTGACCATCCAGCACATCCGAGTGTGGTACTGTCATAGTTTTTACTATGACTCGACCCTTTACTTTGGACGTTGACTGTTGTTACCTACTGTACTATGTTGATAAGCTCTAGATGTAGTAGGAAACAGGCCCGCTTGGTGCACTTGGGTATCTAGTGATGGTCCGGCCGGGTCTCATTAGGTATTTGCAGGAAACTTTAGGCGAAGCTAGAACTTACCTTCTAGAAAACTCTTACTTTGGTTTTTCGTGTCCCGGTTGGGTTAATGGTTAGTTCCAGTGAGTTCGGCATATCGGATATGTTTAGAAATACCCCTAGGTTTGACAGGTTAGGGTTTAGGGGTCGATGGATAACTCACCAAGTATGTTCCCTCTGGGAATGAGATTTCAGTGCTAGTCCACTTAAGTAAACAGGAAAATAGGGGGGGGGGGGCTCTGTCACATAAATAAGGTAGTATATAGGAGTGAGGGTTCTTGGGTTCATGACTGAGCTCGTTACTCTTCTCCCGGTGCAAGCTTTAGCTTGTGTTGTCAAGGCACAACCCTTTGTTGTGCCGCCCTAACTTCCAGATGCCAGGGGTACGTCCCACCTTCGGGGTAGCTTACCCTTAACGTTGGCGAATCCACGCTTGGGAGGTCTTGCCGGGATGCACGTACCAAGAAGTAGAGGTTGAGGCTTGTCTCCAGCCTCCTCCTCCAATATCAAGAGCCTAGGAGCAACACTCACAGCTAACCAGGGCACGTTCGTGTCCTTGTCCAACTGTGGTCGTGGGTTCTTGATTGACAAGGGTTTCCTTACCGGGTCTTGAGGGATAATTGAGGGTTTTAGAGTTTGCATTTAGGAGCCATGTTTGTGGCACTTGGTGCAACTCTTGAATCTAAGGGCTATGACATGATAGCCCACATCAGGGAAGGCAGTGTCACATGGAGATGTGACACTAGGCTAAACGTCACACGGTGCAACACCTGAGGCACGCCCTTTGGGGTTATGTCATGGGCTTGTCACCAAGGGGTTAGATACCTTAGCAGATAGACATGCTTGTGCTTGCACTAGGGTGCTAAGCCTTGGGCATCCGCTCAAGGGAGGTTAGTCTCATAACTAGGTGTGCTTTGACACACTTGGCTAGGGAGTGTTCTCCTTGGAATTCAAGGGTTGAACAACCTAAGCGTGCTAGCATGAGCCCTTTCGTGAGGCACTCGCAAGGTCATGTGCTTAGGGTTATCCCAAACCTAGCCTTAGGGAGTTTGCTTAGCAAAACACTCGTGTTCGCCTATAGTGCACACTCGTGTCCTCACTAAGTACTAGCCCTAGGTCTAGGGTATAACTTGGCCACTCAAACCCTTAGGGGTTAGTCGTGGTTCAGGGTACCCCTTGTCACCCTAAAGGGGTTGTACTCCCGGATGAGGGTGATTCCTCAAGGGGTAAGTGATGATGCCTTAGCTCTGTTCAGGGGTATGTGTGAAACACACGTCTCCTTGATGGAGGTTAGGGCATGAGCTTGTTTAGGTCTTCTAAGGCAAGACCCTAAGTCAACTAGGGTTATCCCTCAAGGGTTTTGGGGGTAGACACTCTAGGAGACTTAGGCTAAACCCTAAGTCAACTAGGGTTATCCCTCAAGGGTTCTGGGGGCAGACATTCTAGGGAGACTTAGGCTAAACCCTAAGTCTCCTGTCCACTTGGGCATTAGAGTCTAACCCTAGGGGTCGTTGGGGTGTTCTGGGAAACTTAGCGTTGCTCACATAGGGTAATGACGCCGAATGGCCACCTGGCAGCCACATGTTGCCACATGTTGGCCCTTTGGGTTAAAACTCTAATAGGTACGAGGACCAAGATAGGATCGTGGAGCTCGTGGCTCCCAGGTTCTCTAGATTTTAAGAGTTGATCAGCAAACCCAACGTGCAGAGGGTGCGGAAGCAGATGCGACTGCTCGGATTTTCGAGGCCCTATGGGGAGAAGTGGAGAAGCTTGGATTCATAGCACCGGCCAGCCATTTCATCTAGACCGTACAGCTAGAGACGGGGAAAACCAAGCGAGAGGAGTTGCGATTCAGATTGGGCAGCTCTGCGAGCTTCTGGATCGATCTCAATTAGCTGGTCGCCATGTTCTGTTTACCAGAGAGTGGCACACTCTTGGAAGACCTGGGGGAACTCAAACGCTAGTGCTTCCCCACCAACCGGGATGAAATCGCAATGTCCAGACTCTCCATACAGGAAGGGGGCGACGTGGATGAGTTCCTAGCACTGATAGTGTTTATGTTCATCGGAAGAACAAAGAGGCGGGTCACCACGCGACTGGTGAGCGCCCTTTGTAGCGCCTGGGAAGGAGTCACAGTGGATTGGCGGACTGCTTCAGGCACTACATGATCTCGACCTTGACCCGCGGCATGAACGGGATCCAGAAGGGAACCGGACAAAGGCTCACAATGGTGGGCCACCTCAGTGTGATGATCGCCTGGATCATTAGTTGAAGCCCAATTCCCCTACCGAAGCAGTTCTACTCGAACACCATCAGGGAATCGGGGGCAAGAGAACATGCAGGCCCCAGCCAAACCGAAGAAGGGAAACAACCGAACACACCGAAGTCTTTGCAGAACATGCAAGAGAAGATTCCCTTGCGGAGCAAGCCAAAGAAAGAGGACCACGAGGAAAGGAGCGAAGGGCCTCCACCATGGTGTCCCCACCAGCAGTTCTCGGAGCAGAGGCCCCACCAATCCAAGGGCCGCAGAACACGGGCGAGTGTTCCACCGGCCCCTCGCAAGCTAACGAAGTGAACAACAAGGAAGACACAGGCAACGTGCCAAAGGGGACATACAAATACTTCAACGCAAACGCGACTATGGACCTCTACAGTGCATATGGAGATGTCCAAGGCCTTCAGTCAAATTCGGAAGTCCATAGCGGTGTACAATGGTTTGGATCTCCCGGGGATTACCGCGGAACACAACCAATAAGGACTCATGGACAACTACCGAACCGCTCAAAGGTGGCTCGAGAGTACTTAGACTAGCTCTCAAGGGAGTCCCCTCTGGGATATCGCGGAAGATGGGAGGAAGCAAAGCAGAGGAGACATGTCAATAGTTGACCGATAGCTTGGATCAACTTCAGATCAAGTACGACTACATCCAAAAGCTCCCACGACCAACTAGGATGAGAGTTTGAGTAGGTCACGACAGAGAAGGAGCGACAAGTTTTCGAGCCGGGTTCACCATGAGCTGGCCGCGGCCAAAGAAGAGCTACACCGAGCCACCAGCCAGCTCGAAGTCATCCCCGCATCCTCCTTAAAGAGAGACCCACGCCTGAGTTGTATGGAGCTCTAGTAACCGTCTCCCCACTTGCAAGAGCGCCAACCAATTGAAGACCCGCAGGACTCGGCACAGACCATCAGGGAGCTAGAGGTACACACCCAGCTACAGGCTCAACTCCTCGTGGCAAAGAACAGGAGCTGCAACACTCGCGAGAACGGCGCAGGACCTGGAGGTCAGCTCAAATAGGTTTCGGGAACAACAGGCAGGGTCCAAGGCAAAGCTCCGAAGGGTGATCGCGCTATGGGAGGCGACCATCACCACACTAAAGACCCGCTAGCCGCAACAGAGAATGAAATAGCCATGTACCAGGAGCTCTAAGGGGTAAACGGCCAGGCGGTGCAGATGAGCAACGGGACAAAGCGCCGATAAGGAAGGTACCTCAGGTATAACTGATGGCGACCGATGTCAGGCAGCGGCATAGCCAGGCGTAGATCTGATCGTCCGGACCAGCTACCCAGGGTACGTAGACAGCACGCATGAGGGAGGCGCATAAATGTGACATAGGACTCTGTCACAAGGTGGCAGACTAGTAGGAAGGCACCACCTGTACCTAGGGTCTAGCGTTAGGTAACCCACTATATAAGCAGGAAGGCAGGGTAGTGGTCGGGGTCTTTTAGGAGTCAAGCCTGCATCTTATATCTTGCTCCTCTGTCGAAGATAGTTTGTACTTGGACAGGCAATATAATATATCCATATTCCTTCTATTCACTTTACAACGGGTTTCCCCGCTTATCCCACTCTTTGGGCTCAGCAATACTCTCTGCCAAAACCACCGTATAGTAAACTCCCTTACCTATACACGGACCCTCGCGACATTCCGGGTAGAGGCCATCCAACACCTTCCACCACTTCCGAGGTAAGGCCGGCTTGCTGGTTCGGACCTCTGGAGTTGGACGCTCTCCACAGCGTCCTGGCGACCACTGTAGCTTCTTGAGAAGCACCACATCTGGCCAGTCGTGTTAGTAGGTAACATAATAATGTGTTGTAGAATGTACTAGGAAGGGTAGATCGATACCCAAAGAAGTGTTGCAGTTTGAAAGAAATTATGGCGAAAGAAGAAGTTTGAGGCTTTCATAGGCTCAGGAGTGAGTCCTCAATACAATCAGGACAACTATGGCAGAGACGAAAGAATGCTCAACAAAGAATGGATATTATCGACATATTCTTGCAAGGCAGAGATAGCAAAAGAGAACGTGAGGAGCAATACTTACGATGACAAGCAGTAATACAGACATGGAAGAGGATTGAGGAGCGTGAAGAACAAGAAGGAAGGAGCAAATTGAAGATCGAAGAAAGGAGCAACAAACGACAAAAGTACGATGAGATTATAGAGGATGAGGATAATAATCAGGAAAGTGACGATCACGGGTGATGCACACCAATGAGAGGAAACTAGGATTTGTTGTCAGTGGAAGTACCTAACGAAAATGGGAACACTAACAATTACGGGGAAGGTCATTTACCATCTACCTTTTCAGGTCTCGAGAATGAGGATACAACTCGCCATATACAGCAATTTGAGAAGGCGTGTGAAGCTAACAAATCAAGCATGAATACGAGAAGCTGCGAATATTTCCATTTACGTTGAAGGGAGACGCTAGCAATTGGTATTACGAAATGCCATCACAATCGACAAGTATAGTACACTACTTGCACTATTCAGGAATTACTATGTACGAAAATATTGCAAACGAGACTCGACAGTACAGTTATAGGAAATATGGCAAGGACCTACTGAGGCGGTGGAAGATTACACGTGACGATTCCAAAGAATATATAACCGCTGAGAGGTTGGAGATGTCAGTGATAAATTGGTAAAAAATGGTATATAAACGGACTATGGGACAAGTTACAGCTTCAAGTACGACTGATAAAACCGCATGATAAATATACAATTAAAAAAGCAGAACAACTTGAAGTGTTGATACCTCCAATATACATAGATGATAATGAATGAGAATCAAGAAGACAATACCGGAAGGAGAACAAAATACGGCCAAGAACCAAAGCAATATTTTGCACAACATGTAGAAATGAAGGACATAATGCTTCCGAATGTAAAGTACCCAAGTGTTAAATGTGTGGAGGAATAGGACATGAAGCAAGGCCAATTTCGGAATGCGGGATATAAACCCCAACCAATGATTGACGTACTGAGATTTTTCACCACCACCACCAGATGGAACAACACCAGGAATGCAAACTCATATGATTATCCACAATCATGAAATACTAATCCATACGACTATCCACAAAGAGCGTATAATGGGGAACGAAGAAATAGCAATGGAAGGAGATTCCCCGTGAATTCGGAACATTCTACTGACAAGGCAATAATACGAAAATATCACGAAGGGACAATCCCTATTACCAGCCCTAGCACAAACCAGACCACCTTTATTGCCACCAATACCACCTCCACCAGCACTACGAGGTCCGAATCCAAATGTGACATATTTCAGATGTGGAGAAAAAGGACACTATTCTACCGAATGTAATCGACTCAATAGTATTCGCTGTTACCATTGGTGAGATGGGACATTATTCACTAGAATGTCTACAATACAAATTTAACACTGGAACATCAACCACTAAACCAGTGACACGGAGAATTGAAGTTCAAATGCAAGTTGTAACTAAAATGGGCATGGCTATAGTCCCATTTCCTAATAATTAGCAATTTTAGCTATTTAATTAGCATTTTCTAATATTAAAGGAATATTCTTTAGAATATATGTTTGAAAATAGAATATTCTATTTTGTATTCTACCCTTTAATAAATTATAGCATTCATTGAACAAAAATTAATAACATTATAAAAGTAGAAGGTATTAAATTATATAATATATTGCCTAATATAACAATTAAGGAAGAGCATAAGAGTACATTATAGAATATTGATGTTGTTATTAAAATATTAATATTTAAATATAACATTATTAATTAAAAATTTGTAGTAGTAATAATATATATAAAATCCTATAATAATATAGTCAATCTTCCATATCATTTTTTAAATTTATATAGTTAAGTAAACAATTTGGTACTATTATTAAAGAGTTTATAATAATTATGAATATTAAATATATGATATTTTATAATTTTGTAATTGCTTTAAGCTTCAGAAAACATACATTCCCTTGCAGTTTTGTTAATCGTGACTTTATCAACGCTTCTTGACATCCACCCATATCGAATGGATTTAACATTTATAAAACATGCTGGGTCTTTTTGATTGGAGACCATGTTTTTCTAGGCATCCATTATATCTTTCGCTCTCCTTCTCGTGTCGCCTTTTTTGTGGTTTGAATCATGCAACCTTAACAATACTATTTTTTGTGATTACTTCAGGTGTGTCGATAATTTGACCCATCCAAATATGCTGATTATATGACGCATCTGGAGTAATGAGAACCATCATTATTTTTGAAGATCCTGGCAGCAATCAAAGTATGCTTTAGGTTTTTGGTTCCTTTGTCCAACAAAGTGTGGGGTTTGCACTTCCACATCACTACTAGCTTCTATGTCATCTGTGCTCAGTGATGTCATTTCAATCTCCTCTCGCCACCTTGATTTAAGCCAAAAAGGGTGTTGCAATTCTGTACTTGTGACAGTAGGCCCTTCCAACTCTCGAACAACAGTCTCCCAATAGTCAACCACATGCTTATATAGTTCTGAGTAACCAGTTGCCTTATCAGAATTCTTTGGCATTGATTTTGAACCCATGCCACATATTTTTTGATGCCATCAATAATAACCTCTTGTTCCTTGAGCTGGGCCACTCAATGGAATAGGGTCTGGTTGTCCTTCTGGGAGAAGTGGCTTTCCATTCTCTCCACTTTTTGAAGAGCATTAACCCCTCTTTCGGTAACCACTCCTGCTCTAATGGCCGTAACTTGTACTGCATAATAGGTATACCATCTCGTATGGAGAAAAAGAATTGTAGCGCACAAGGTGACCAACTAAAGAATCACTCCCCTCTTTTATATACTCCTTGAGAAATTTTTTGAAGTCTGGCACCTCAGTCACAAGCAAAGCACAACTTTTTTTAGAGATGCAATTTTCAAAAAGATTCATCATATGCGGTAAGGTAAGTGCACTTGTCCTTTTTGTAGAGTTGGAGACCTTGCTGAAGAACGCATTAATATCTTCATGAGTGTGACTAACCATAAGAAAACTGAGCGTGATTGTTTCAAACACACCTTTGGCAACAAGCATTGACAAGTATGCTAGCACATATCTAGAAAATAAAAGTAAGTATGAGCTTGACAAACCCTTAAGTAAAATGATTTACCTATTTTTGTTCTCGCCTGCCAATTATCCATCTATAAAAGCAAATGACGAGGAAGCTTATTTGATGTTGAGGACACATGTACACTATTTGAGCTAGATCCCTCCACTGAACCTGAACTCTCAACGGGCCATCTGTTTTTTGTGCAGGCTGCTGACAATGCCTCTCATATTCCCAAGTAGCCTCAAGTGCAACGTGTTCATGAGAGCATTATGTAAAGGTTGAAGGTGTTGTTTCTTCACTTTGAGATCACGATAGGACTTGTCTGTGAGTGGGCTTCAAGGTTTCTGAAACACATGCCAACGACCCAATAGTGAAATTGGAGTCGCTAGACCAATGTGGAAGTGAAAAGTGTCCATATGATTCACAACCGTGTCCATGTGTTAGCACACCTGTCAATGAAATCAAAGTTTCATGACATTTCCAAGGCACTTTGGTGTTGCAACGAGCTTTGGAATGCTGGTCTTTGAATGATCCATCTTGTCATGGATCAAGCACAGTACTCTGATGGGTGTGACACAGAAAGCATGCGGTGTGCATAGTACTGAGACCGGCAGGTTTGTTGCGCAATCATGTGGGCCTCCATCTTCTTTTGAATGGCAGTGATCTCCACCAAGGTTTTGCACAAGCCTCTGCAACCTTCAATGATGTACAAGTGTCACACTTGGAAAAGCTAGAGTGTTTTGCAATCTCCACATCCTTAAAATGAGTATTCCATATGTTGTTGAAGTACCAGTGCAGATTGCTTGCAGCCCATCAAACTGAGGCACTTGTTCACATGTTCACACAGCTTCAATTGAGTGTAGATCGAAGGCAAAACCTTGAGATTTTCCCTGACCCTGCATTTGTTGGTTCGGCATTTGTGAGGCATCCTGTCTGCATTTGCTTCCACAAAAGCCTTGAGTATCTTTATGGCTACTATATGTGAGAGCGGGTTTTGACCAAGCCAGTGTTCCCATGTACTGAGGTTTCGCGCTCCATCTAACCACTCATCCCTCCGACGGTAGAACATGGTCTTTGGGATCCCATATATACTGTACCAAGCTTTGAAGCAGATGGCCACCTTATTAAATACCATGGAGTACTCTGATAACCTGTGTCCGAGGCCATTCCATCAATACACCCAGTTAGTGCAGCATATACAAACTCATGCCTTTGCTTTTGGGTGAGCGTACGAAAGACATGTCTACATTGGGTAATTTCATTCCGGTCTGCCATCTGACAACACTTCTTCTTGCAGCAGTCAATCGTGGAAATGCTCGTAACACTTTCGGAAGATGTAGGATCCATCTTTACCCTCTTGCTGAAACTTGCAGGGGAAGATCTGCAACCCATGAATCGCCTTTTTCTTACAATAGGACCAATGCAAGGAACCTCTTCAAATATGAGTTGTTCTTCCGGGTTGTTATTATTGAAATCCAACCCAGAATATGTTGAACCATCTTGCCGTCTTAATTCAGATGTTCGCCACCTCACGAGGGATCCAGGATGCAAAGTGCCATTAGGTGAAACCTCTGTCACAACTACACCCACGAAGTCGGACCCTAGTTTCTCTTCTGACACTGCTTCCATTGGATTTATAGCTGTGATGATGCCTCTCCCAACCTCAATCTCATGAAAAAGAGAATCACCTCATCCATCACAGCAGGCAAGCCATCATCTGGAAACTCGTGCTACTATTTGTTTGTGACTCTGCATATTCTGTGTCAGCCTTGACTTCATCCAAATTCCACAATACAGGAGAACCCTCCTCAAATTCCATTCCAGAACCTCAACATGCTTGAAAATGGTGTTCACCCATACGTACACACAAGATCCTTGGGCAATATTGTGACATGATGCATTATCATCTCGAACTTCCACAGTTCCAGTGCCAACTATCTCGTTGTTCCGAAGAAGACATACTTTATCTCCAGTATTATACATATTGTCCTGCACATAAATAATTGTGTTATTTATGATATCTGTTTATGCAATATTTTAAGAAATCATAACTGCGGTTGCTTAATAATATGCATGTGCAATAATACATAATTATATATAAATAATATCTCATGCTTTATTAATATAACTGATGGGCGGGATTAATCCCGCCCAGACTCTCCCCTTCAGAGGAGTCGGCGGGATTAATCCCGCCGCCGACTCTACCCCTCGGAGAGAGTCGGCGGGATTAATCCCGCCGACTTCCTCGTCGGAGAGAGCGGCGGGATTAATCCCGCCGCCTCCCTCCGACGAGGAAGAGCGGCGGGATTAATCCCGCCACCTCCCAGTAGGCGGCGGGATTAATCCCGCCCACAACTCTGACGACGGGGAATAAGCGGCGGGATTAATCCCGCCCATAACTCTCTCCGAAACTATGATTTCAAAGAGATTCGGGATGAATTTGCCCACAAATATTTAAAACAGGGAAGTAGTGGCGAGATTAATCCCGCCACCCTTCTCTGCCTCCTAAAATGGTTGGCGAGATTAATCCCGCCGACAACTCTTTTAATAAATTCAAGTAATCTTATCAGTTGAGAGAGTTATCGGCGGATTAATCCGCCGCTCTTTTTAAGAGGCGGAGAAGCATTGCCCGAACTAATTCTGCATAGCTATGAAAGAGATGGTGGCGGGATTAATCCCGCCACCTCTTCAAAGGCGAAAAAAAATGGCCGGATTAATCCCGCCGCCCGGTAACCGAGAATATTAAGTTAAAAGTATATTTAAACGGGATAAATCCCTAACAGAATATATTGTAATCCTAATGCATTCCTAAATCCCTAAATTCTAAAATTTAAGAGAGAATGTAAGAGAGTGAATCTTTATAAATATATTAAATTTGTTTATAATACTTACTTGTAAACAGCACTGAAGGCGCCGTGCTTTCCTATAAACAATAGCGCACCCAATTTAATGTCGCTCCTGAGCTGATCACTAAGAAGAAAAAAGAAAATCTGAAGAGTGAAAATGAAGAAACCCTTGCCGGAGAAAGAACCAGATCTGAATTTGAGTGGGAAATTAAATGCATTTTCAAATTTACATGTCAGACCGACAATACTTATGTCAGAAATTCAAATTTTTGAAATAACAGAAAATTTAAGATGAGTTGAAACAAATAACCGACAGTCTGACATATATACTCTCCAATTCCAATGAGTGTTTTAAAATTGCATTTAATGTCATTCAAGTGCTTCAAGCTGTTTAATATTACGAAATTTTTGTAATTATTCTACATTCTTAATATTCAAGTATATATTATTAAGTTTATATTATATATATATATACACTAATACAATAAATAAATTGATATATTATTATGTATCATTTAAAATATATTCATAGTCTGTTTATTATTATTATTTTCTTAATTACTCGAGTAATTAATTTACATTTCCTACTATTAATGGGATATTCTTTTATTTTCTTAATATTCAAAGAATATTCCAATATTAAACATGATTATCATAATTAAATTAGTCTTATTCTTAATTATCTCAGTAATTATTCTACATTTGTATATATTAATGGGATTTTCTCAATTAATTTGTTATTATTTCAAGAATATTCTAGTGTTAAACCTTATTATCAATATTAAATTAATATATATTATTAAAACTATATATGGCTATATATTAGATAAAATCATATATTATTGTATAATTTAAAATATGTTCATAGTGTGTATATTAATATTATTTTCTTAATTATTCGATGTTTGTTTTGCACATATTATATATAAACACAATCATAAATTTATATATACATGTGCACACGCATTAGAAGCACTTACAGAGACACATATGCACACACATGCACATTGCCCTAAACCAAACTTGAGAAATTATATGTTGCTTCTTTATTGAAAAACATCATGTTCAACGCATGTATGATCTATATGTACTCAGTGTGTGTGTATGTAACACATTGAATTTACACATGTAATATATATGTATGTCTGTGTGTATACACGTGTGTATGTATATATGTGTACTAATATAATATATGCAATGTGTACGATTTTCATTTGTTAACACTCTATCTCTTCTCTCATACATACACAGTGTCACCATGCATAATCCCTTCTCTCATACATACACACCATGCATGATCATGATCCATAATATGTAGCTGTCTCTTCTCTCATACATACACACCATGCATGATCATGATCCATAATATGTAGCCTGTCTCTTCTCTCATACATACACACCATGCATGATCCATAATATGTACTGATGTTATAATATTATGTAATATCTATAATGTATATCTGTGTATAACACTCACTCCTCTCATACATAAACACCATGCATGATCTCCTAACCCTAAACCCTAAACCCTACATTGAATGTACACATGTAATATATATGTATGTCTGTGTGTATACACGTGTGTATGTATATGTGTGTACTAATATATCCAATGTGTATGAATTTAATTTGTTAACACTCTCACTCTTCTCTCATACATACACACCATGCATGATCCATGTAAATATGTACTGTCTCTCTTCTCTCAAACATACACACCATGCATGATCTATAATATGTATTGTCACTCTCTCTCATACATACACACCATACATGATCCTGTACTCTGTCTCTCTAATATTTAATATGTACTAATATGTATGTATGTTTATGTGTATAATATTAATGTGTGTATATATGTATCGCTGCACGTGAAACTTTAACACTCTCATGGACACAACGTGTTAAACCCCTGCATGATATTTATTCTTGGGGTGTATGTGATACACCACGCACACACGCACACGCTGATAATATAATGAAAGAATATTCGTTTAGGCGAATCTATAGTTTATTCTTTTAGGGTTTAAGTATATTCTTAGAAGGAATATTCGATTAGGGTTAAATATATATTCTATTCTTTTAGGGTTTAAATATATTTCTAGGGTTTGTAAGGCGGCGGCGTGGAAATCTCCTTCTCTCTCTCACACGCACACTCTGAGTTTATTTATTTATTTTTATTCACATATATATTTATATGTGTGTGTATCTTAATAATATAATTTAGATCTCTATCTCTTGCACACACACGCACACTCGTATACAATACAACACAGATATATATATATATATATATATATATATATATATATATATATATATATATATAATATATCTCCTTCTCTCTCTCTCTTCTCTATAGATCTCTTATCTCTCGCACACACGCACACTCGTATACATATACACACACAGATATATATACATACACACATAGATTATATATATATATTCTATTATTTATCTATATATATGTGTGTGTGTGTATATCTGTATAATTTTATTGATTTGTTAATTGTATCTCTCGCACACACATGGCACACTCCTGTATATATATATGTGTGTGTGTGTGTGTGTTTGTTTATCTGTATGATTTTATTTGTTTCACACACGCATACACACGATATACATACACACACACACACACACACACATATATATATATATATATATATATATATAATATATACCTATGTATACATACATATATTATTGTACCAGTATCTGTATAATTATTTTATTTATTTATCTCTCGCACACACAACATATATACATATACATATACATATATGTGTGTGTGTATGTATCTGTATATTTTACTATCTCTGGCACACACATGCACTCTCCTACACACATATACATATATATATATATGTGTGTGTGTGTGTAGCGGCGGATTAATCCCGCCGCTATATGGTGAGACGTTGTAGCGGCGGATAAATCCCGCCACTATATAATTAGCCACTCGGCGGCGGGATTAATCCCGCCGACTAAGGCCCGAGTGAAGGGCCTGCGCGGCGGGATTAATCCCGCCGCGTACGCATGCCTTGCGCGGAAGGCAGGATTTATCCCGCCGCCATTGGCCTGCCTGAAGGGCCTAGGCGGCGGGATTAATCCGCCGGATTCGCACAGGGCATTGGCGTCCGGCGGGATTAATCCCGCCAACTAAGGCCCGAGTGAAGGGCCTGGGCGGCGGGATTAATCCCGCCGCGTACGCATGCCCTGCGGAATCGGGCGGGATTTATCCCGCCGCCATTGGCCTGCCTGAAGGGCCTAGGCGGCGGGATTAATCCGCCGGATTCTGCACAGGGCATTGGCGTCCGGCGGGATTAATCCGCCGACTAAGGCCGAGTGAAGGCCTGGGCGGCGGGATTAATCCCGCCGCGTACGCATGCCCTGCGCGGAATCGGGCGGGATTTATCCCGCCGCCATTGGCCTGCCTGAAGGGCCTAGGCGGCGGGATTAATCCCGCGATTCGCACAGGGCATTGGCGTTCGGCGGGATTAATCCCGCCGCCCGCTAAGGCCGCAGATTAAGGCCGGGGAGGCGGGATTAATCCCGCCGGTACGCATCCTGCGCAATCGGGCGGGATTATCCCGCCGCCATTGGCCTGCCTGAAGGCCTAGGCGGCGGGATTAATCCCGCCCGATTCGAGCAGGGAATTGGCGTCCGGCGGGATTAATCCCGCCGCATAGGGACCGAGTGAAGGCCCTGGGCGGCGGGATTAATCCCGCCGAGCCTTCAATGCCTGTTGGAGGAATGAATCCCGCCACCCTTCCTTTTTTCTCCATTGGTGAGTCGGACCAATCCCAAACGTTTCTGTCTGAGACGTAGAAGGTTTACAACATACCAATGGAGAGAACTGGGAAGGGGGGAAATTCATTTAACCATCCCTTACATGGTGGGCGAGATTAATCCCGCCTCCTTTCTGGAGTCACTGAAGGGGTGTGAAATAAATCCTGCCCAGTTCTCTCTGAGACCGAGAAGGGTGGCAAGATTAATTCCGCACTCCCGTTCAAGGCCTCCAGAAAGGTGGCGAGATTAATCCCGCCCACTCTTTCAGGAGGCATTGAAGGGGTGGCGAGATTAATCCCGCCGCACCTTCCATGTGAATATATATGTGTATTAGTATATATAAGTTGCATATCTCATTTTATTTACTTTTATCATCTTATCATAATATTTCGAGTAAAAGCTAGGAATCTATGTAAAACTGTCCAGAGCTCACATTTGTGGTGGTTCTAAAACGAAATGTTATCTTTCTTTTGCACTAGCACAAATGTGAGCTTTGGACAGTTAATTACGTCTACTTCTCTCTGTGTATTATTTTTGTATATTCGGGTTTATACAAGTGTGTGTGCGTTTTTATATGATTTGTATTCATAGTGTATTATTTTGCAGAAGGACGATTTGATTAAACAAGGAGATCGAGTCATTAGTATGGAGTCGTCGTCAAATTCTGGGTAAGAATTAAAATAAAATCTGTTATACTCGGATATACTTGAACTAATCATTTTTGTATTCAGATGTGGAATTGAGGTGACATTAAAGACAAGAGCAGGAGAAGAGATGGGCAGGGGGATTCTGGAATCAACTTGGCCATATTTAAATAAACGGGAAGCGCATTGGAACAACCATGGTTGCTGTCAAACTAACCTCTGTCACATCGCATGGACAAGCAAAACAATGGAAAGTGGGTGTGCTAGTCAAGCATCCGAAAGCATGCTGTGAACCCAGATTGAACGATGCTCGACACATATGCCTTGTTCCATCCAATGTCACGTTCTCGGATCCAGAGGTCAGTTACAACATTAATTTCGGGTGGTTTTGTCGACTTGTGGATAATGACGTTCACGTGTTCACTAATGATGTTGACCTTGGAGTTCTTCTTCAACTCAACGAAAGCCCATCTATGGAGGGGATCCATCTGGATGTCTACTTCGAAGATCTTCAGACTCATCGAGTAGGTGTATTGTCAGGAGATATTGCTTCACAATACAGAAAATCAGCAAGTGGAGCAATCGTCCCTCTTCACATTGAAGAAGAACACAGCGACATCATAAGGAGATTGAGAGGGTGGCTTGGTCTCAGGTTCTTTACAGATCACGTTCAATTTGCTTAGAAATTTCGGGAGCTGGAAGAGTGTGCCGAGAACACTTAGAACAGCATCAATCGGGGATCACACATGTTGATTCGGATCGTAAAGAAAATCATTATCGTTTTGTCAGCTGCACCTGTGGCATCCATGCTGCAATAAGCCACAAGGAAATGATGTTGGATGATAGATTTACCTTGTAGGGTTAAGTATTGCAGCGTCAACCCAAACTTCAATTACAGGCCACTCAATCAGGAACGTGTAGCTGAGCTCATGGAGAAGATGAAGGACGACAATTCTTACACCGTTCCACATAATGCTGTTTTGTGCCATACTGAAAGAAAAAGGGCGCTGACAAAGTGTGGATCACAACACCGGAACAAATGAGGAAGTTCAGACGGAGAATAGAAAATCTTAAGTACTACATCATTAGTGGCCAGCACACAATAACGGCAGCCCAACGACTTCTCGACGAACACAACAAAGGAACGATGGCAACAAAACTTTCCGAGCATACCCGTGAGAAGCTGACAAAAAGATCGGCGTTTTTAGCGAAGCCGAATCTCACAATCGAGCAGTACCATAAGTTATCGGCGGAATGGGACGCTGCAGACACCAACCACTACAACAGCAAAATATGGGAGAAGTTCAAACACACGCGAGCCGTGTGGGAATCTCTTCAGCGACCACAAAGAGCTACCGCAGGGAATACACAATCTGAATACCGGGTAAGCAAATTGTTTGGGCGGGATTTATCTCGCCGGTATATTAATCTGTCTTTTTCCTCAGAGAGTTGAAGAAATTGTAGCAGTTGATTTTGCCCAGGTGGGCGGGAAGGAAACATCCTTTTTGATGATGTTGATTTCTTGTCCCGAGATAGGATCTTTGCCAAATGGTTGGGGATTATGGAATCCTTTCAAAAGGAACACTGAAGAAGAAGCAGACAAGTGAAGTGGAGCCCTCAGAAAAGTCTGCAAAGAAACCCAGTAAGACGCCGAAGGCTAAGTCTGTTCAATCTATAAAGGATGTAGACAACGATTTCAAGCTCACATGGTTGAAGCCTTTAAATGGAACAACGATGGAGGAGATGGAAGTCTTGGCTGATTTGGTGATGATGGCAAATTACAATTAACAACAGCAGCCCACCTCTCCTTTTCATCTCAAGGCAATGGAGTTGAAGACGGTCAGGCACTTCAAGGAGTGGTTGGGAATACACTGCCACAAACTGGGTTGGACCTCGCTTCAACATACGAAGAGGTCAGCAAATATTTGCATGTGACAAACGATGATATGCTTGTCGAATGGGTGAATCAATCGGAAGATCTGGGCAAGAATCTATTGCACGCCAACGCCAAAAAGGAGAACATTGATGACGCCTTCTCTTATGGCAGTCCTTCAGCAGCGGAGAACCGAGTTGAACCTTATAAAGGAGGATGCTACGAATCACGACAAGCCCTACAGATGTTTGTTGTTGGATTCGGAGACTTTATGGGGTACATCACTGCTTGTAGGAAACCGTTTCAATTGTTCGTGATGGATCGGCGGGTGTCAAAAAATCCTTCGACAGATAGGACACTAGAGGATTTGGTGGAGAAACTTAGCCGTGCAAGCATGTACAAAGAAGGTATTTATTATTGAATTCATACTTGCACTCTTGACTGATCTACTTTTTCAGGTATTTATTTCTTGATTCTTGCTCATGTCACCGATACTTTGCCTTCTCCTTTGCCAAGAGAATAACATCGTTGGACAGGATTTTATATGAATGATGCTGATCCAAGTGCATTGATTCGGTTGTTCACTTGGTTGTTAGGAATGCGCCAAACAATTTCAACTTCCAAATGACTGGCCAGGCATCTGTTTGCACTCCAACGGCCCTGAACCTCCATCCGATACACCGATAGGTGAGAGTGACGTATTCGGCAATGTACGTTATCCAAACATACAAGTCAAGCGGCACGGAGCATCGTCAACTTGATCAGGGGTCCTCACAGTGATGCGTGGGTTTTTGACTACTGCACTAGGGGGTCCGTCTTGAAGGAGTGTTACCTTCGGCATACATGTGTTTGCCGTTGAAAAGGATAAGACCATGGTTGAGGACCTGAACAAGTGGATAGATAGGTTCTCAACTGACCCCAACGAATCCATAAAGGAGTATTTGAGAAAGTTCCCTCCAGATAAGTGCGATAGCTCTGAACGAATCTGGTTCAATGTCGGAGTCTGAGGACGAACTTCAATCAGATATTAGACCGGAAGTTATCTCGAGGAGTACAGAACATTCGCACACTCCATTACCCATGGAAACATCAATAGAAGATGCAGAAGATCTTGAACCATCTCACAAGCGGCTTAGACCTTCTTCGCCTCACTCAGAAGGTAATAGCGAAGAAGAATTGTTAATGAATTGTTAGAGTGACGAATAGTTGTAAATGAGTGTAACATAAGGCATTTTTGTATATTTCGTTTATATTTGTACAGAAAATAAATTCTCAAGGATTAATGAAGCTTTTAGTTCAAACATGGGTCACACATTAACAAGGTAAATAATATACCTTGATAATTTTAAGGTCAGCTAATTATCATTTTGCAGATGTAATGAAACATTGAGAACATGGATTTTCAGCATTGGCATGAGGTAAGAGAGGGGTTTGGCGACAATTTCTTGTGCCACATGTCAGAATGACAGAGTTCATGCAGGAAATGGATAATAATGCAGCTCAAAACATCGTTACCATGGGGGCCACTTCAGTTTTTTCATCATCATTTTTATTGGCTTCAGTTCCGAAATCAATTTCTTCAGCGCATGCAATATCTGAATCTTGTAAGGATGATGTACAATTAAATGATGAAGGGATAGGCAACGAGATAGTGGCAACGGATAAATGTGAAAGGGAGCAAACAAGTGATTTGCAAAGTATTCAAGAGGCAACGCTATCTCATGTTACTCATGGCCATATTGTGTTGTTGGATGTCAATGGTGTTCTGCTTCATCGACAAAGGCCCGAGGATAGGAAAAAAGAAATCAAACAAGGAGATTTCATTCCTTGTCATGGTAAATTTCGATATGATATTATTTTTCGTCCAGGGTTGGATCGTCTCTTTCAAAAGCTTAAGGAGATGGGTGCGCTTGTGGGGATTTGGTCATGCATGCAGATTCATAACTTAACACCGCTGTTGAATTTGCTTAAGAAACATTGTAGTGTTGCAGAAGAGGTGATTCGTAAAGATTGGATTTTTGACCAGCGAATGTGTTATAAACCTCTCGAATTTCACAATATAAGAAAGGAAAGCAAGCCATACTTCTTCAAGAATGAAAGAATAATTGGGACTCATGGGGAGATCAGTCGCTTAAGGATAATGAAGAATGCACATATCTTAGTAGTAGACGACTCTCCTCAGAAGGCTATGCTCAACCAAAACATTGCTTGTATTCATCCAATCACTTTCGATCCATATTCTGATACCGATATCATGGATGAGCTAGTGAACTACTTGGATACGTGCCTCAGAAAGAAGAATCTCGAAAATTTTTTTGTGAGCAGTATCCACCGTATTATACATTTCCTAAAGCTTTTCTTTCTTGTGATTTTGAATTTTATAAAATGAAGGATAGCAATCAGGCGCTTTATAATATTATTCTTAAGGAACGTCATTTTTTAGATGAGCCTTTATGCAGACCTGGTCTTATTACATCTTATGTATTAACAAGGATGGCAACTCCCAATTGCATTCGTGAGAGTGTTAGGTGGTGGCAACAACATCAATATATTGACCAAAATGATTTGATTAATCCGGAGAGTGATGATTTAGACAAAATGAGGAGATTTCTCTGTATAGTTAAAAAGAAAGTATTTATAAATAAATTAACATGTTGATAAGGAAATGATTTCATTGTAATTATGTTTGATAGTATTTCTTTATTATTGTAAATTATTTTTAGAATAATATGAATATTCTAAGATAGTTTAGGAATATTCCTTACTAAGTAAGGTTATTGAAGGATTAATTAATTAATTAATTAATATTTAAGGCTTAATTACATATTAATTAAATGATTAATTAATAATTAAAACTTAAGTATTAATTAGTAATTTATTTTATATTCCCATTTTCACGTATCATGCCCACTTTAGTTACAACGTGCATCAATGACTCATCAAGCCCTTTTAACTCCACTAAATGATTTTCTAAAGACTCTTCCTAATTTTTTTTTAAAAACAATCTTTATGAATGATATCAATACGAGTTATAACTTCTAAACTATAATATGCAAACTTAAAAAGATTTCTATAGTAACATTACAGGTTGTCTTATAAGTCTAAAATCCTAATTTTTTTTGTTTTTATGAATCACTTTATTATCCTTATATAAATAAATAAGTTGAATCCACTAATAAGGTTATTAATAAGAATTTTTAAAGAAGTATAATATTTTTATACTTTATAACCAACTCCTTGGTGTGTATGAATCTTTTCATTAACAAATTACTTGTGAATTCCATAACTTACTATAATGGTGTTGTAAATAACTGGTGCTATTTACAATAAAGCATATCACTATTCAATGATTTCCGGATACTTTATATATCAACTAATCTTTTATATATAATGGACTTACTTTTAAAATATTCTAGTAATTTCATTTTTCCATTTTTTCTTATTATATTTAAAATGTTTTATTCTTAAAATACTTTATGTTTAGACCATTCACTATATGTCTGTTTCTCTCTCTCTCTCTATATATATATCATGTATGTATATAAACTATATAATTAATACACCCATTGGGCATAAGTTAATTATTAGGTTAAATAAGATTCATTTAGGTTAATGAAATCAAATAAAATTATTAATAAATTCTTTTTTTTTAAATGGAACCAGAAAATAATCTTAAATTATATACTATTAGTATATAAGTTTCTAAGCGCCCTAATTGCCACATAATATTATATATATCAAAATTTGAATTTCTATATATATCATGGCTTCATATGATTTTTTGTATATACATACTCGTTACATTGATAATCTCTCCTTGTCACCTTTCTTTTTACCTCTATATATATATATATATATATTTTGTTCTTCAGATGAAATCTAATTCTTACTCGTTGAATTGGTCTACCAATGCTCTTGCTGACACTGGTTTCCTTATGTTCACAAGTTCATGAGCATATGCCACCACGAATGAGCTATTAAGCTGGAAGGTGTAGCGCACGACCCTGATCACGTTATCATATGCCGTACTCTTGCAACGTGGAGTGACTTTCATATTAAGAGTGCTCCAAAATAGTTACCAGTGGGTTACGGGCGCCGCCTCCATCAATGTTGAGCATAGTGTACAAGGTGCGTTTCACAGTTCCGGAGGTATTACGCTTCTGCTTTGAGAGTGTGGCAGCTGCACGCTTTACCATTTCGCACAATGTGTCTGCTATCTGGCCTGGAGGGGATGCATTTCCCGCGAGCTTGGCGCCTTCTTCAGCAAAACTTTTGAGAGCCTGCTGCAGTTCGTTACAGCTATGTGTGGAGTTGTCGATGTTTACTGAAGCTGCTTCCTTGACCATCACAAACTCAGAAAAAACGTCGCGGAGTGTAGTGATGAATTTTGAAAAACCTTCAGCTTCCTTACTTGCAGCATCATGGTCTCCTTGGATACTGCTCTGGGAAGGGCTATAGCCTGCCCTTTTCATAGCCATTGCAATAAAACATGAAAGCACATCTGCATGAAAGCGGGTGTCTCTGTAGAGAGCATATCCGGCAGCCTGGCCCTCTGGCAAGCCCAAAGCACAGGCACCGGAAAGAACAGAATCAACATTGGTGTCTACAGGTATCTCCTCCTCATACGGCACGTTTATCACAGCATTGATATTGGCCTTCACTTGTTTTATAGGTGGTGCCATAACGACCCCACCTGTTGGAGGAGCTGGAGCATTTCGTGCCGGGGCAACCTTGAACGTGCCTTTCCTGCCAGAGCCCTTGGGAAGAAACCAGATATTCCCAGGGGGACGAAGTGGAATAGTATGAGCTACATTAGGAAGAACAGCTGCTGATATCTTGGATTTGGATCTAACGTGCTGGGATACCTTCAAATTGTGCTGGAATTCTTCTTCAGACCACATTGCTACAAGAAAAAACGACTCAACAACATCACATTATATACAGTCACATAATTATTGACAGAAATTTCTAACACGACACGACTTTGTGAGTGGTGGTCCTTATAGATGCTTGAAGCTTTACAATCATTCACCATTGTCAGACGACTACTTCCGAGACTTCTAGCCTAGGAGGCCACTTTAAGTAGTACTAACTCATAGACAATACATACACAAACAACCAGATATGCAAGAATCTGTATAATAGAGAAGTCGGCCAGGCCCAGGGTTACAGACTATATATACATGACTGCATAGGCTCACTAAGGGTTACACACCCTAATGGGTAAAGATTGTTTAGAAAAAATAAGATCCCGGGTCACACCTCAACCAAAGGAACCCAGTGCATTGGGTGAAGGAGCTGCAACTTCACCTGGAACCCTAAAACCCACTGCGAATTCCGCAAAACCCACCGAGAATTTTCAAGAATCCACCAACAATCTCCAACAGCCCCAAAGAACACCCTTGGTTACAGTAAGTGCCAGATCCTCTAATGTACCAGGGAAGCCTAAAGAGCAGATTGAGTACTTCAAAAACCCACAGTTCCATCTCCATGTGCTCTCTACATTCATAAGAGCTGCCATGCGTGCAACCAATTATGTTCCGGGGAGCAGTGGGAATGCTCAGGGAGAGAGCCAATCGCTCATCAACTTTCAGAACTGCCTGCAGAGTTTCTCCCCCTATATCTACGTGACCAAGTCGGAATCAACCGTTGTTACAGTGAATGGAGCCAGTCCAGTATCTAAGGTAGAATATGTGTTCTTACTGTCAGGTGGACACAAGGATCCTTCTTTCACCATCCATTACAAGAGCATGGATGCTGCAGCAAAATGCAATACAGAGGTGAAAACGACATACACACTCAACAGTGCTGCTGTTGTGGGAGATGCTGTCGCCTTGGCCAGCAGCAGAATTACAAGCACGGAGGATCTGGTTGCATATATTAACAATAGCCAAGTTCGGAAATGATTGCTGAAACGTCTTGTATATAATCTATATAGCTTGTTTGAATACTTAAGTATGTGAATAAGTGCAATGAGGCACAGTCGTTTTTACCAGCAACTCAAAATTAATCTTTATCATAATTAGTTAAAACTAACTTAATTAAATAATAAATTAAAACTACTTTAACATTGCAATCTAACCTATAAACAAATTTGATAATAAATCATTATTTACAACTAATAATTCCTACATCTCATTTCGCCAATGTGAACACCCACATACATAATTTCCCTGTGGTGTAGATACGTATAGTCATAATATGTATACATGTGTAATTTACACAAACACATAGAGAGAACACATAATACATATATTGTATGGGTATTTTTAAAACTAAAATTGTACACTTTATCTTATATATATCACATACACATTCTTAATTGTGCACGCAATATAATTATCTTACAACATATATTGAATTCCAATTTTCTTATTTGTTTTTTCATCACATATTTACTTTTTAATTTTATATATTCAGCTTTTATACTTTAAAAATATTAATTATACTTTAACACAAAAATTTATTATGAAAACTTCACATTGTAACTATAACGACAGAAAACTTAATTCAAGCAAATTCAGGAATAAACTGAAATTAAAAATACATGTTAAAAACTAACCTTCTTTGCTCATATCAAACGGACCAAATCCCCATCAATCATTACACGATTATCTGCGTCCATTTGCTGCAGATAATAACGCTTCGTAAGTATAGAGAGAGAGAGAGTGCACGTTCAAGTATAATATACCCCTGTATATATATTTATGTGTAAACAATCATTTAAGATTGTATTCGTATGGTTTAAGTTCATCTCAGCAGTAAGGTGTTTACAAAGTGTGCGTGTGTCAACACACGCACACACACAACGTATATATGACTTACCCGAACCAGAGTATCAATCTCCGTCCGAGTAAAAGGCTGCACGTTATCCGCATTCACTAGTGTCTCAATGTCATTTATAGACATACTCTCAAGCCGATTAGAAAGCATATGATGTGCAAACTTTGATTAAACTCCTCAACCCTGTGCCATTAGAATGTTAATCTCTCTCTCTCTCATACACCCACACACACAATAGCTACGTTACTATTTGCTTATGTAACGTGGATAAAAAAGTATGTAGTTTTATGCAGAGTACATAATGGAACACTTTAAGTAAATGACACACGCACACTCACAGGACAGGTGCATTTTGTGTATACTATGTATTAGTTTTAAAGGAGAATGTTTACTCAGTAATATATTGCGTGCGTGCGTGGGGCATGTGTTTGTGTGTCAATCGTACCTTTCTTGGGAAACATCGACGGTATCAGTATCATCTGTAACAACTGGAGTTTCCTGGACGTGAGTTTCTTCAGTTTGCATAGCATCTTCTTGCTGGTGTGAAACTTCCTCTTGCTGAGTATCCCTTTTAACATTTAAAAACCAATTGTTACACTACATACGGATCTATATGCATATGCATACATACATAGGCAATTCTAAATGTACGTGTGTATGCATACTATCAACATGTGCATATGTGTCTGCCCACTATGCATGTAGCTATACATCTGTATATGGATATAATATATGTATACAAAGACAAATTCTGGACGGTTATGTAAATAGACAATAAAACAACATCCATAAGCTTCTACTATCATGTATTATCTTTGCTTTAATTTATATAGGTTAATATTATGTTATCTAATACTAATATTTACCCAGCAGGAGCTGTAGCAGGTGTATCTACGTGCTTTTGTGGAGTCCCTGTGCTACTCCTCCGTCTTTTCCTTCTGCAAGTAACACTGTAAACATACGCACACACAGAGAAATAGTGGTAACGGGCTGCCCAAACAAACTTTTCTAAACTACGTTATCACATTTTGGTGTAAGTAGAGAAGGGCCATGCCTAAACACAGTTTTGGAAGATATACACAAGCGCACGCAAACACAGACATGTGTACGCACACACGCACCTATGTATATAATGATGATGATGAGCCATAAATGATACCTTTCTGTATCTTGGCTTTCTGCATCTGCTTGACGTTTTCTACTGTTTTCTTCATCCACCCTCTCTTCCATGTCGGTTAAGTCTTTGTGATATATAGCGAAGTTCATCACTTTCAGGGCTGCTTCCACGTCATCCACCACCACCTGCATTTTATGTGTGTGTGTGTGTGTGTGATTCAAATACACATACAAGAATGTAAGATGCAAATATTCTGCAATAATAATCAAAACACATAAACATATACCTCAATACGCAGTTTAAGCTTTGCATGTGCCGTCGAAAGACGTATCATAGTCTCAAGCGTACGCGCAGTGATTGGCAAAGTTCCTCCGGTCTGAAAATATTCGTAAGTATTTGATTGCCTGTGTGTGTATGTGTGTGTGAAAGAGAGAGAATTATATTTCATAAACAAATCATCTCACCTTATGATCTGAAGCAGCCATCCGCAGGTCTGCATAAGCACCAGCAATTTTTTCCTTTGCCTAAAAAAACAGCATGAAGATTAGCACACGCGACGTTTTTGGATATATTTAGATAACATAATATGGATATGCTACACACATACAATCTACCTCTACCTAACCAATAAATAAGAATTAATAGCATCTAGGTGTCCTACACACACACACACGTGGATACATTTAGAGAGAGAGTCATATTTATCTAATAAATAAATAGTGGTATGTATGTGTATATGCCTCTACGCACACACCACTCCCTGGTGAGTATGCCGGTGCTTATGCGTCTGTCTATATGTATATACAGATTGGATGTATATTTGTATGCATACATGTGCATCTATGCAAACAATATACGTATGTCTACGATACGCACACACGCAGCGGGGGGGGGGGGGGCGGCGGGAGCACACACACCTCGTCGGTAAGCTTGGGATTATGCCGAGATTTGGCATAAAGCAGATACTTCTTTAAGAATTTAATAGTCACAATTTCACGACGACCTTGTCTCGTTCTTCTATCCCCATGAAGAAGCCGATTATACTTCACAAAAATTGCTGTTCCTGCATCCTGTTCTTCTTCCTCTGGATTCCTTGTATTCCCATCCGCAGCAGGAAGCCCTGTGTACATTAAGTTATAACACTAAGGTACATAAATAGTTAACGTATATACATCTGCTTGCATACTTTTATAATTATATGCATACATATGTGCTATATATATTTATAGAACTATACATGTGATTCTATACATAGCCATATGTATTTACTATTTTATATATGTATTCTGAATATGCATACATACATATATAGTTTCTCTCCATATACAAATACTACACACGCACTGCACGTACCCCCATCTTCTCCAGGTGTACGATAGCGATGCATGCGAAGAACGTGCTCGGAAATACGTCGATCGATATCTGCGTCCATTTGATCGAGGACAATAAACAGAAGATCAAACCTTGACAATAAAGAGTCCGGTAATCCAATGTTCTTCGTTGGTGTCAATGATCGATCATACTACGTCAACCAGTAACATAAGAAACTATTGTATCTATGTAGCACCCACACGCACATATACATATAGACAATATGTATATATAGACTATACTGTCTATATAATACAGCACATATATAGTGCAGAGTGTACACATCTATACGATTTATAAGAATGTTCAAGATTATAAAATGTTATGTCTCAATTTCTTACACTGTCGATAGGCTTTTATGTGTATATATGCATGATTGTATGGATATATCACAAGGCACACACCTGTATCTTATGTACATTTGATTAATAGATCTTAATATATATTTTAAGTACTTATTGTATATATAGTTACAGACAAACAGATACACACACGCACGTATATATACGAACTTACAGTTCCATAGATGGGATTCGCTGCAGCAACAACACTGCAGCGGGCATTGAGAGAAGCGTGAATGCCAGCCTTTGCAATCGTGACCGTCTGTTGCTCCATCACTTCATTAGCCACACGGTCAATGTCACTCATCTTGTCAAATTCGTCAATGCAAACTATTCCTCTGTCTGCCAAAACCATAGCTCCCGCTTCCAGTCGCCTTTCACCTTCAATATGTAAATATACATGTAAATACATGCACTATACATATCTTTATATCTTTACATATCTATCTACACACACACACACACACACACACACACACAGAGAGAGAGAGAGAGAGCCACACCCATATGCACATACCAGAGAAATATTAACGTCTATATACTTGTATATATACCTATACATATTCCCAGATAAACATCATAGACAAGCAACTTATGTCTACACATATATATGTACAGTAACTATTCAGGTAACTGATACACATTCATAGATGATGTATACACAGATAAAATACATATATGTGTATCTGTGTGTATATATTTACGTATATAGTCTTACCGGTTTCCTGATCAGAAGTAACTGCAGCTGTAAGTCCAACACCCGATGAACCGCGGCCAGTTGTAGAGATTGCAAGCGGTGAGATATTCATAATTGCCCGTAAAAGTTGTGATTTTGCAACAGAAGGATCCCCCACCATAAGAACATTCACATCACTGATATTATAAACAATAAATGGTATGCGTACACACATATGCAAATACCAAATGCATATAAATAGATCATGAAACTTACCCACGTATATGTGTACCATTTACGAGGTTTTTCTCGACCCCACCGAGGAGCTGTAGTAGAACTGCCTTTTTAATCCATGAATGACCGTAAATTGATGGTGCCAATGACTCGGAGAGTAGATCGAATGCATCCTCTCTAATCCCGGTATTCTTAATATTCTTTATATCATCAGCTGTAAATACTGGTGTATGTACTTCTCTGTTTAACTGTGCAATGTGGTTTGCAACTACAATAGTCCTGAAAATAAATAAATATTATAAGTATACATACATGTATCTACAAGTATACATGGACAGACAGACATGTATATATTATAGGGATTAATAAATATGTACATGTGTCATGCATGTGTATGGATATGAAAGTACATAAAATACACAAAATGAATTGCCTACCTGTTTGAACATCTCAGACGCGAACATGCACATCATTTCATTAAGTATTATTTCTTTCATGTATGGATGTGTAACAACACGGACAATACATGGTGTATATGTACACAATATGTGAACGAGATATGTTTCTCTTTGCGTGTATATATAAATATATATACACACATATACATGGATAGGTATGTAGTTATAGTAACATCTAGTGCTCCACAACAATACTATCATTGTAAACGCATACCTGAAAACACCATTAATGTTTCCCTTGGTTTTACCAGGAATAGCCTTGTATATCCCGACAATGGCAACACGATCACCTGTAATGAGCATATATCAGTATATAGGTAAAGCAAATAAAGATACACTAGCATATGATTTGTATACACATACATAGATGCATCTACATAATATATGGAAGAAGAGGCGGACTAACACATACACATCAGTATGTATATATGTACATGTGTGTGTATATTACTTACCTGGTTTGCAGACGTCTACAAGGTCATCTTCTGCAATGACGTCTACAGAGCGAGGAAGCTGGCCTGGAGCAGAATTTTCTGGCATCTCCTGAATTGATAAAACTTGGTGGTCTCTATATTTGCATAGCCCAAATTCCGTCATTAACAAATTACCATGATCATCCTGAAATAATCACATCTTAAAACCTTCTTATACAGAACTTAGATATCTTTATCTTCAATGGGTTTTGACATGGTATCTATCTCTGTGCATGTAAAAGGCATACATACATCTGTATGCACGTCCGATGTCTGTGAGAATTCATTTATACTTCCTATAACTTGATAATCTATTTATGATATAAACTACATGACCTGTAGTTAAAGTATTTATGTATACGATATTGCACAGATAAACATTATAATACTGATCTATATCATGGTAGTAACCATAATAATTGAAATGATCTAATACTAAATACTATAAAAAGTGAAGGCAGCACTATGTATATGCATACAACGTACTCTCGTTGGATAGACAGAGCCGGTGGAAGACCGGAGAATGAAGTAATATCTCTGTACTCTCGAGCTGTAAATTCACCTGTTGTTGGGCAATAGTGAACGCTCTTTACCACTTTAGGCCTCACTAGCGAGCCTGCATTATTATAAGTTTATATCGGCATCATACTGGCAATATATGCATACAGAAACAGATACACACATGTGTTGAATGTACGCCTACTATATCTTCGTGTGCGTATGTGCATGTGAAGGTGGGTTCTGTATGTGTAAGTTATTTGCGTGAACGTTTACGTGTGTGTTTATAAGTACACACAATACATACATTGACACGATAGCACAGACACACGTCTACGAACAGAATCGCTAGTTATATATATAAGAATATACTTACATTTTGTGATGATGCCTTCTACGCAAACCATGCTTCCAAGAAACGGAGATAGAAGCTCTCTTGGTGTAACTTTGTGAAACCCAAAGTAGCCTTCGAAGCCAACACGTATTTCCTCCCCTTCTTGCAAATACTTGGGGTTAACGTTTTTCGTTGATTCATTAGCAGCGTCTGCGAGTGGTTGCATGTATTCATTGGGAGTCCTTATTACCCTGAAAGCACAAATAACAAGTTTATAAATGTGCATATATGTATGCATATACGTGAGAGTGAGAATGTTTATAAACGTCTACTTCTGCATATGAGTGCGTGTGTGTCTCTAGGTGTATACAATAGCAAAAACATACAACATATATGACACACACAGGCAGACACACACACACACACACACACGTTTATATGCACGTGCATACATATAGCACAAACATACCGAGATATACATAATTATCTATATATACCAGTGCATGTGTAACATAAACGGATACACATGTGCCTGTACGAGTGTAGACATATACACACATACAAACAAGACAGCGTTGTATGCTTGTGTAATACATCAAACGAACCTGCGAGCGAGATCACTGTCAAAGTTCCGGAGATCGCTAAGGTCGATGAGAAGTCTGTGCTTCCCAAGGGACATCATATTCCGGATTTTTTCCACGTACGTTCCATGTCCCGACTGGAATAGAAAGCATGAGTCGTATTATATGTCTAATACGTATATATGTTAATTGAGACAGCGCCAACAGTTAAAAAATAATTGAAATAGTATGTAATATCTATAAGCATACAGACAAAAACGCCTATACTTGATGCTCAAAAATCCACAAATAAATAAGAAGTAGGACACAGACATATATATACTGTTCGGGGTTCTACTTGTTTATTATGGCATTCAAGAGCCCACAAAGAGAAAAAGGAAAATGGAGAAAAGAAACGGATAATAAATACACATGTCACACACACACACACACACACACACACAGACGTTTATCTCATATCTAAAAGACTCTATACTTGATGACAAAGAAAAGTGAATAAAGCAGAGATCACATGCTGGGCGTGCGTGTGCGTGGCTAGTGTGTGTGTGTCTATATATAAATAATTAGAACCCAGAACATTTTATATATATATATATAAAATATAATATAAAATTTCAATTAATCTACATTGGGGGCAGGCATAAAAGAGATATAAAAAATGGAATAGATTCAAAATAAATACATGGAGTATACATGATTGAAGTGCGTTGTCTATATATTGTACTTGGCACTCAAGCACCCAAGAAAAAAAAAAGAATATATATATGAGAATGCGTGCACACATATATGTGGTATATACTGGATTGAATGTGCAATAGATCTACATTTAGGATTCAAGCACATGTAAGAGATATATAACAACGGAATCAAATTAACATAGAGTTGATATAAATGTATCTAAAGATGTTATGCATGTAAACACACATACAAAATGTATCACGCATAAGACAGAATAAAATGGCATATACTACATATATATTGCAGCACTCAATATATACACAGACAATGCGTAGTTGTCAGAGTATATATGTTTGCCCGTGGATAATGTGTGTACCAATTGTGTGTTTCTGCGTTTGAAATAAAACAAAGCAATAGCGCCTACAAAGGAAAAAGACCCACATTTGACTGTATACATATGTGCGTCTATGCATCTATGTATGTGTACATTTATACGTATACGTGTATATAACACACAGAATGGATTTATTTAGGCATTTAAGACAGTGCAATAGATCTACATTTAGGATTCAAACACGCATAAAACCGTGAAATTAAACTCACATCTTGGTCGAGGAAGTCTACGAATGTTCGCCGGTGAGCTTGATAAACCTCCGGACTCGTCTCCATTGCCAGCCGCTATGCTCCAGCTACTCGGCCATGGCGCACACACAAACCCTAAACCTAGGGTTTCCAATTTTTGGCGGGAAAATACAGAATACCATTCCATTCCGGAATGTCCCATCCAACTTCCGTACCATACAAAACCTCTGAATAAATGTACTGTTTTACGTCTTACTGCCCTCCATATGTATATACGTGTGTAGCATCTAGTTTATACCCATCTGAATATACAGAGAAGAAAAAAATTTCTTATCTAAAGAATATACACATATATGTGTAAGTATACCTCTATACGTAAGACATTTTATAAGATGTATTATAAATGCATATAAATACCATATGTTTACATAGATATTTATATAAATATAGACAATTTATAAAATATAAGGTGAACATCGTATACTTAGTGCATATGAGTATATAAATATTATTATTACTCAAAATGTAACAAAAAATCACTACAGTTTAATCAGTGTATAATCTTTAACCGTTAGATTGGTGAGGGTGTTAAATTTGTGAGGGTACTATTCTAAGGGATTTGGTAATGATGTAAATTAAATAAATTAAACAATAAACTCTACACGACACGTGTCGTTATTGCATGGATAGAAATAAGGGGAATAGATACCTAGGGTTTCTTTTTGGGACATCGCTTGCTTATACTCTATGGCGAGATCAACAATTTACAAGGCACTGCTCCTGTCTCTAATTTTCATGTTTGCTGCTCTATTAGGTAAATCAATGCATATCATGCTGCATGTGTTTTTGTTAGTTGTTTAGTTCATGATTTGTGATTCCTGGGAATCCGTGGGGTATTTGTGGGAATTGACGAATGGATCTAGGTGGTTCTCGAGTGGCTCCAATATGTGGGAAGCAGGACATAGAGGTCCGCCCAGGAGCGCATTATGGAGCATGTCTATGGTGAGACATACAGCGTCAGATTCCGTAATTTGTGCAAGTGCCCAGCTAGGAATGTGCACATGTTATGCGGTGACTTTGCTACTGCTATGGACTATGGCGATAATGAGCCTGAAATTCTTATTGAGAATCAGCCTGGTGATTGTATTCTGAGGAATGGGCACCCACTGAAACCTTATAAGTGGTATGGGTTTAACTATACCAGTCATTCTGGCATGATTCCTCTTGGCACGGTGAGAGAGGCTGAATTCTGCAAGGAATAGTAGTGCAATATCTTCTTTAATAAACTTTGTATTTGTGAGTTCTTTCTATGAGTTAATAAGTTCTTTATCCTGTCCTGTTGATGCAACACACGCAAGACTGTATGCTTATAATTATACGTATTAAAATACTAATTTAAACAAAAACATTTAAATTAATATCCATAGCTAGTTTTACATTGTGGGTGTATTCGTTATATTAACATATGAATAAAAAAACATATATGTGTATATACATACATATGCCCATTTTAATTATTTTGTATTTGATATATGAAAGGTATATACATAACAATAAACACGTATAATACATTCTCTATATTTAGGAAGGTGGCACATAAAATTTACAAAACCTAATCTATATCACAATAATCAGAAAGTATGACCAGAATTGACCACTAAAATAGAATAACTGTGGGCTGTTTTGTGGATATCTTTTAAATAGTATTGAACTATTGCAGGCATTATTAAAGTCATTAATATTTTCTTTTGTTTGGTCTAAGAATTGTAAGTAGGTATTACCGATCTTAAAGAGATTTTGACGACTCCTTTTAATTTTGATATATCTTAATTATACTCGTCCTTTTATCTTGTGTGTAAATGCTTTTAACATTGTCTCAAGGCGTATTGATGCAGGACAATATGAGTGTATCCCTTCCGGTGGGTAACGGGATCGATGCCCCTCGCTTCCACCAACGAGAGAACTTGGAATATAAAGATGTGTATATTCATTAGTTAAGAGCAAATATCTGATGATTATCAAAATCCATTACCTAATAATAATATTTATACATGCAGCTGTACACATGGATCTCACGTAACTAATTTAAGAAGATTTTTTATGCTCATAATTAATGCATACACGCGTACATGCTGACATGTGTCGTTTTCATCTGAAGATATAAATATGAATAACAAATTTTTTTTCCCTAGATTTACAATTTAGGAGTCCATGTTTCTGTCTAACAAGCTGGTTCTCATGGCAAATTCAGTCTTGGCAATCCTCCTGATTGCGTTCGTGTTCCTCGCTGCTGTGAAAGGTACACTCTGCTTAATTTGTTCGTTCATTTATCTGTTTTTTTTTTTTTCCCCTTTTTAGTGTATACAGATATCTAACTTTTTGTTTTAAGTTGGAGAATTTCTGAATTAGATTTTGACCTCTATGGGTTATGTTATGGGTCTGTCTCTATCTCTCTCAATTAGAATTTATGGATAGTTGTGGGTCTCTCTCTATTTTATTGGTATCAATGTG